>JARYHS010008074.1:92101098-92209094 GCA_031002005.1 Vandiemenella viatica | reverse complement strand
TGCTACGGAACATCAAACCATTACATATCAGTACCATTACTGCTACAAAAGGGACTCAATATGGCGCCCATCAGTGTCCAGAAGAGTCTGAAAGTGCAGGATTGTATTCTGCACAGTAGGACGAAGCATGTACATATATATGCTGGCTACCTCTCTTGATACGCTGCGCTTCAGATCAGCACATGTGTGAATGTCCCCTGGTAAACCCTGTCCTTCAGGTAGCCCACAACCAGAAATCACAGGGAGTGAGGTCAGGTGATCGTGCCGGCCAAGTATTTGGAAACGATCGACTGATAATTCGATCTTTTCCAAATATGTTTCGGAGAAGCAGTTGATGATCACGGCACCTGGTGGCCATAGTTGAAACTGGACGGTGACGCTGTGACGCATGGAAATCATGCACCATATACTCTGGACATTAATGCTATCAAGTTTGTTAATTCTATGGTACTTATTTTCCGTGTTGTAAAGTGTTAAATAGGGAAAGTTTAATTATAACCACCCGGTATTTTGCTCTGTATCATATGAACATGTTGTAACATGAAACCCCGGAACGCTTTTCTGAAATCTCCCGCTCAGTGAGGGTGCTATTCAGATTTCTACCTTTACTATATTTAGTAATGCATCTGTTGTACCACCTGTTTAACACCCCTTTTGAATACTATATTCAGGGTGAGTCAAAAAGGACTTAACAACTTTGAAAAGATACAGAAATTTCTTGAGATAACCTACAAAATCGGTAGATGTGTCATTTGGTAGCAAACAACCTCAAGTTTGATGAACGTAGTGCAGCAGTACACCATCCCGCCGTCAGGAGCGCCAGCGTAGTGCACAGTTAAAATGGCTACTTTCACTGGTTCGGAACGTGCTCGCTGTTTAGTCTGGTTTCATGAAATTAACTCTGCAACAACTGTATTTCGCACAGAATACGCTAAAGAATCTATAGTTTATTCTTGGCACAAGAACTTTGTTGGGGCGGGTTGTTCACTGCGACATGATACAAATTCAGCACGTCGCCCGCATGTTGATGATTATGTCGATCAGATTAGGGAGAGCTTTGCCCGCAGTTCACAAAAATCAACGCGACGTGCGTCTCGCGAGACTGGAATTCCACAAAGACTGTTTGGCGAGTACTGCGTAGACGTTTACTCTTTAAACCATACAGATTCACAATGGCACAGCATATTAGTGATGCAGATAAGGTTTCTCGTGGGGAATTCTGTGCGGATATGTTGCATCGGATAGAGGACGACGAGACATTCCTGAGCACAAAAATCTTCGGCGATGAGTCAACATTTCACCCACAACTGCAGTAAATGGGACGGAGAAAATCTACATCCAACGCTGGAAAACATTCCTGACATTCCCAAAGTTAATGTGTTTTGAAAGTGTACGGCCTTTTCTCCTTCACGAGTATTGTCTACCTGGATATGCTTGAAACATTTTAATTCTATAGATCGATTACTACCAGTAAGACAATTCACCACCACATTTCCTCACAGAAGTTCGAGATTTCCTCGATAATCGCTTCCCAGGTCGGTGGATTGGTTGTGAAGGTCAATCGCATTACCACCTCGCTCCCCAGACTTGACACCAATGGATTTATTTCACTGCGGTTTCATCAAAGATCGTGTATATATGCCTCCCCTACCAAACAATTTGGCCAACCTGACAATTCGAATCTACGCTGCCGTGCAAAAGTTACGTCCGATTTGCTGCAAAGAGTGTGGGAAGAAATTGACTACCGATGGGATGTTTGCCGCATGACAAATGGTAATAACATCAAACCAAAATGACGCTTGACACTTTTAGGCTGTTTCCCACAGACATCAAGGCCGATGTCAGGATGGTACCCAAAATCCGCCTCATAAACTACATATTTCACAAATAAAAAATACACTCACCCCCGATTTTTTTTTACTTATGGCTTTACGCCTCGTCGAGATCATCAGAGGTGAGAGAGAACTGGGGAGAGGGAACTGGAAGGAACTCGTCCATGGCATTTTGAAGGAAGCATCCCGGCATTCTCCCGGAGTGATTTGGAGAAACCGTGGTAAACCTATTCTAAATGCCCGGACGTGGATTCGAACCAGCGACCTATCTAATATGATATCATAAGCTGAACAGACAGATGGCATCAATCACTTATCCTATTAGTACCTGTCAGTAGGTATAAAATGCTTGGAATCAGGAAGGGAAAGCAGCTGCAAAACCATAGCTCCAAATTTGACCATGCTAACGATGAGCAGACTTATCAAAGACAGTGATCCCAAAATTGTGGGAAAAAGGAGCGAAGAAAATCAAATCCATTTTAGGGCTTTACGTCTTGTCGACGTCGAGATCATTAGAGACGGGAGAGGATTCGGGCATGTCGTTTTGAGGGGACTCTCTCGGAATTCGCTTGGAATGATTTCGGAAATCCACGGAAAATCGAAATCTTGTTGGTCGGTTGGGGATTAGAACCCGCGTCCTCCTCCACAGCGCCTCCCTGAGCGTTATCATTCACACGCCGGACTAATCACATTGTGAGTAATGATGATCATTATTTAGGATAAACAGAACTGATATTTTAAATGCCAGTCTGAGCAATAGCTATCGGCTGTCAGTTTATCTTAGCTAAATGTATCTGTTTCCCAACATGCTGATTACCATTTGAATTACTCCATGTTATTATATTATTAGTTTCTAATTAATGTTCCGTAGTAATTCTTGAACGAGCATCCAATCGGAAATAAATGTTTTCCTTTTAATTAATGAAACAGTATGAAGGAATTCTTGATATTGTTTTATAGAAGCGTAACTCGGAAATTAAATTTAATAAGAATTGTTGCCCGCATTGTAAATTAAGAGAATTTGGTTTGGCGTATATTTTATCTGGATATTGACAGCTAATTGTTTTTCTATTTGATTTAACTCAGGCTTCATGTTTCGAGTCACAGCTTTCTTCAACTTCTTTCATTGTAAAAGTGGATTTGGCACACATGTGTTGCGACAGTCTCACTCCCCACCAATCATTTATTATTGTTATTAATAATATTTTGCTTTGATTATTTGTAAGTATCATGAATGAATAATTGTACTGACATTTTTGAAGTGATTTGTATTTTATTGGGTTTTCACAACCTGCAGTTTCTATAGTCGCTGTGTAGAGTAATATTATGATCGTTAGATAATATGGTAACAATCTTTGGCCTGGCCAACACAGCTGAGCAGGCAGGATTCATTGTGTGCTGGGCGCCCGTACTGTAAGCATTGCCTCGGCGCGAGTTTAAGTATCGCTATGTGAGACTTGTATTCTAATGTTAGTTTACTTTAGGAGGCTTTTACAATGTAACGATGGCGTGCAAATGTTTTTCAAGGAACTGTGCCGAATAAATTCAGTAGCATTTCGCTCCGAACACGTTTACTATATTCACAATAGACAATTATATCATTCTTTTATTTGGTGTTATAAATGATTAACTATCTTCAGTTAAAACTAAATTGAACGTTCGAAACTGAATTAGGCCTTCTTCGATCAGTAACACGCAGTTACCCCAAATTTGTGTGCAAATGCCAATAAGTTCCGTATTTCGTCAGAATCTTTTTGGTAACTTTCCGCAACTAATTAATCCACACTAATTGAACGGTTAGCTCATAGTGTGTATTAACGAAATAAAGAAGGTATGAAATATTAATAAGTAATCAGTAATTGTTTAAGGGAAGTCTCTATTTGAATAATAACCGGAAGCCAATGGATCTATTATTGAGTCAAGATGATGGTTTAAATTGACTATGTAATCCTACTATTATTTAGAAGTGGTGTGTAAAATGGCTACTTTGCGTTTATGGCAGTAAGAGCATGACACGAAACAGTCATTTTCTAATAAATACCAGATTTCCTGCTTAAAAACCAGTGAGTTTAGTAATAATTAAACCAAGGAAAAGGAAACTGCTTTAGGCAATATAATTGCAAGGAAAGGGAAAATGACTCATCACTCACCAAAGTTGAAGGCAGCGACGAGAAAAGAACATATATTACGAACACTCAAATAAATAAACTCAATATTTCGGTAGTTAACCTTATTCATGACATAGTAAATGAGTCATGCACCTCGGGAGGTAATCCACCCAGTCATGCAGCAACCCCCGGTGTGTGCACACCTCCCGAGTGCATGACTCATTTTCTATGTCATGAATAAGGTTAACTACCGAAATATTGAGTTTATTTATTTGAGTGTTCGTAATATATGTTCTTTACTCGTCGCTGCCTTCAACTTTGGTGAGTGATGAGTCATTTTCCCTTTCCTTGCAATTATAGTGAGTTTAGTAACATTCTTTAAATTTAGTATTAGCGGAGGTTGTATAGAAATAAGTGTAAGTGTATGATGAAATGATATAAAATGGATTGGAATTAAACCTGCCTGGACTGCTGAAATTGTGCGTGGAATGAGTGTCGCGTGGGACCGATTGAATGTACGGAAACTACAAAGAACTTCCTGCGCGTTTTGTAACTGATTATTACGGCCCTTATGAAAGAGTCTCGCTGTATTGATTATCGACAGACAGATGAAGTTATTTTCGTGCTTTTCATGTTTTTCGATCATCGATTCGTATAGACGGTTGCTGTGAATTGAGACATTACAAATTTATTTGGGAGATAACGACAGCAACGACTATGTCTTATTTGTTAGTACTGTATAGGCAAGGTTATTTATTACCTTACTAAATTTTGATATAATGATGCCAGAGTGTCTATACGTAATGAGTTCCCATGAACCGTTTCGATACCTTTTACATTATGACGAGTCACGGTATGTTTGATAACCATATTTTTATTTCAGTTCGATAGTACTAACGCCTCTCGTGGCAGACTTACATTAAATTTTTACTCAAGTTTTCTTATCATTGAGTTTCTCTGAAATTTTTTGTTTCAAGCCATGTTTTCGGATACATTTCTGAAGTGAATCTGTCAACATGGAACAAAATAACTTTAATTTTTCCACAGAATAGAAAATTTACATTATTACTTTTAAAGAAATTTGTTAATTTAAAATAATCAACTATTTCATTGTGGCTACTAGTGTCATCATTTCTTGAACACCACAAAACTTCAATGCTTTAGGTACATCGGTGGCATAATGACGGTTTTGTATGCACAACTGTATGGCTCTTTTCCTGGTTGAAGGCACCTGGTATTTTCTCTATTTAGTGACTAGGAATACCTGAAGGGCATACTTCTATTTGAGAGGACCAGCATTCGAACTCAATCATCATATCTGTCCACTAATTCGGATTTTCTCTAGGATTGTTAAAATGTACTCACCACCTGATTTTTTTTGGCTAAGCATGACCGTTACTTCAGGGAATATAATGCATATGGATAAGTGTAAATATGAGAACAAATTGGAAACCATATCTGTCAGAAAACAGTTTAAAATAAATTTGTCAATTGGGAACATATTGAAGGATCGTACCGCTAGCTATAGCCTCACCAGGGAAAGTGAAATCGTATAACCTTGCGAAAGCAATACAATTTTTAGTCCTTCGTAGAATATACTCTATAATTCAAACAGTGTAAAACGACCCTTACGATTCAAGTGTACGCTAAGTGCGAAATTGGGAAGAAAGAAGTTCGCACTGTGATTCAATATCTATGTGTGAATCAAATGCCCCAAAGAACATTGGTGGTGATATGTTATCAAGATTAGTGGAGAGTATAACTGCCTCAAGCAAAGTGAAAAACTGTGCATCGGAATTTGAACGGTGGGAATTGTTTTGTTTGTAGCTTTAGCCCTCGTCGACGTTAAGGTCATTAGAGGAGTGATAGGACTGAGGGCAAGGAGCGGAAAGAAATTCGGCAATGGTATTTTGAAGGAACTATCCCGGCATTCACCTGGAGCGATTTAGAGAAACCAGGGAAAACCGAAATTTGAATGGCTGGATGGAGATTCAGACCCGCGTCCTACCGAATCCAAAGCCGGTACGTTATCGTACCCCACCACGCTCGGTAGTAAAACCCAATTACATAAAAAAAATGTGGACGCGATAGTTCATTTGGTGATGAAAGACGGAAGGATAACCATTCAACACATTAAGAAGATACCAGACATTCAAAGAACAACAATAGGTTGTATTTGGATAGCGTTTTTAAGAAATATTTCTTCTCGTTGGATGTCGAAAGTAGTAACAGTAGGTAAAAATGTAGTAAGGAAAATTAAACACTCAATGAAGTCAATACGATGTATTCTGCCGAACGATTTGTAACTACGGGTAGGAGCCTGGCCCCACATTTACCACAGAATCCAGGTAACAATCAATGCAGTGGAAGCAAGAAAAATTTTCCACTTCCAAAAATTACCCAAACTTTTTTTTTTTTAACTACTTTACGTCTCTCAACAGCGAGGTCTTTAGAGACAGGAAAGGATGGGGGCAAGGAATGGGAAGGAATTCGGCCATGGCCTTTTTAAGGAAGCATCCTGGCATTTGCCTGGAGTGATTTGGGAAACCATGGAATCCCCCAAATCTGGATGCCCGGACGGGGATTCGAACCGCCGTCCTCCCGAATGCGAGGCCAGAACGCTATCCGTTACACCACCAAACTGTTTCGGTCCAAACTGTTTCTGCCTGAGGGAAGTGATCGTTTCTGTTCTTGTGATTCAGTGCGTATTACTTCAATACTCCGAAGGCGTATTATGCTAATCTTCTAAAGCAAATGGGACTAGTTATCCTGGAAAAGATGCGATGTCAAGAAAAAGAGCTGCGTAATCAGGACAATGGTCTCAGCGAAAAGACTCTCATTGACTCTGCTGCAGTTCATAAGCTTGTCGTTATGGCCTCGCATTCGGGAAGACGGCGGCTCGAATCCCCGTCCGGGCATCCAGATTTGGGTTTTCTATGGTTTCCCAAATCACTCCAGGCAAATGCCGGGATGCTTCCTTCAAAAGGCCATGGCTGAATTCCTTCCCATTCCTTGCTCCCTATTCTTTCTCGTCTCTAAAGACCTCGCTGTTAAGAGACGTTAAGCAGTTAAAAAAAAAAAAAAACATAAGCTTGTATTATAGATGACATCGCAATACTTTCATGCGATCTGGCTCCTTTAAACAACCTCCTAGACGTGCGATTATCCGATGTAAACGGGACCGGGACCACCTCGGATAACGAAAAACTCGGATAACTGGAGGTCAGGGAAAGAGGTTACAATGAATAATCAAAAAAACGTATTCAAACTGAAATAATACAATTTATTTATAGTGAAAAACTAATTTATGAAGAAATAAAGTTGTTTTTTGCACATTAATTACGATCACTTGGAAAAAAAAGTCTTTAATTGTCTTCTGTGTCTTAATTTTCTTTCTCTCAGCAAGATAAATTTTTTGGAACTTTGATTTTGAATTTCATCGTCTTCTTCTCCTTGTCCGCTGGCAACCATATTAACAATTTCATCATTTGCCTCGGTTAATCCGGCGGCTCGGTTAATCGGAACTCGGATAACCGGATTTTTACTGTATAAGTATGTTTCTGTCTGGCAGCCATTTCAAACAGATTAAAACGCTATATGTGTTGCAACATCTTTTTTTTGACGAATTAGGGTTATGTTGATAACATAAAAACACTGGAACTTGATTTGAGCAATTGTTTGGAGCTGAGAGATGATAGTGATCAGTACCGGATTAACCACGTACCAGGATGTAGCAAATGCTACGGGCCTCGCGCCTTCTGGGGGGCCTCGCGTCTCCTAGGGGGGCCTCGTGTCTCCTACGGGGGTCACGCACCTAGGCCAGATAGGCAGCCTTTTTTAGCTCTGCAATTTTACCCCGGACGGCAAAAATCAAGGGCCTCTTCTTCACATGCAAAACATAACACATAAAACTCATCTGCATCATTATGAAACTAACTGCTTATGGGACGACCATCAATAGTGATTTGTGAAATTAGTGGACACTACAATAGTTAATAATAACTTACTCTCGCAATGTACGACGTTCCTCATCACGTTTGTTATATCGCGGTAATGTGGTTGGCTTCTTGATCTTAACTATTCCGTTTCAGTCTGTGGCAGCGTCTGGCACATCGCCATAAAGTCAGTCTCATAGAACTAAATGCCACGTTTCTACGCAAAGTTCATGGTGTGAGGAAAATGATCCAATGGTAAAGGAACTTCCCTCCAAGTCACTATACGCAATATAAAATCAGTACACGTTTGAACACAAATACTTACAAATATACAGCAACATTGAGCAAGCAGTGGAGAGGATTTGTAAACTGTACCTTATGTGGGAGTATCCAAACACTCTTCGGATTTATGCTATGCTTTTTAAGTCTTAATTTTTGCATCTATACATAAAATCGTTGTTCAGTACAGCATTTTTTATTAGTTAGATGTAACAATTCAACTCAAAATATAAGAGCAATAACCTTATCATTTCAGCGTTAGCAAATTGAGTGGAACATCTGAAATCTCTTAGAAGCATACGAATGTAAAGCATCGTTACTTATTAATGAAGTGGTAGCCCGCCCGCTGGCTCAGTTGGTTCCGGCGTTGATACGGTGTTAGCTGTCTCGAGTTCTGACGGTGGAAGAAATTTTCATGAACAGGACTCTGCAGGAAGAATAGTAGAGCTGGTGGCGCACAATTCCTAATCGACAGAATGTGCACTAAACTCATGTGTTAAATCCTAATTCTCTCGGCAGGGCGTATGAAGTGGGCCCATACTGCACTGTTGAAGATGATTCGTTCGTCGAATGGTAACTTTAAGCATGGTAGTTCCTTGGTCTCTTTCGGAAGAGTAGACCCGAATGGAGCTCACCATATTTCACCTTCCCCGTTTCTGATCATCCATTTCATACAACACAATCAGCACTCTATACTGAACCACCCTGAGAGGTCCCATGGAGGGGATACTTCCTGCATCGTAACCGCCTAGATCCGTAATAGCGTACGGTATCATAAGAAGATGAATAAAATGGTATGATATTGACGGATCTGCTTAGCCAATTAGATGAAACGTTTCATTTCATAGTTCGTTAATCGATTGATCTTACAGAACATTACAAAATGTCTAAACTCAGAAAATTATAATTTCGCGCTCAGATTGAATCTAGACTCCATTAAGTAAAAATTTGGTAGGATTTAACTCTCGGCAGAAAAGTTTTGTTCTTTTGCAGCTTTCCAACTAGCAGTGATATTTCTCTCACCTCTGGACAGTCTGGGTTGTAGTGTATCGACATACTACATTGAAATATATTTGCGAGTAGCTAGATCCGTAGCTCGCACAGGTGGACGTTACGAACAAACCTAACGATAACTGTCCTTCTCTGTTCCGGAATGTGACACTGGGCCAATTGCCCTCAGTGAAGGAACAAAGCATACCGCTGGGTTGACGCGGTGGTGACGGTGCAGTGGATTGCGAGCTGTGTGGTGGGTGTGTGGCCAGCCTGCAGAAAGAGATGTACAGCGAATAACGCCTGTGCGGTCTGTGGTGGTTCTTGTGTTCCATGTCGTTAACCGAGTTGACGAGGGTTACGATCAGCCAGCAGAAAATAGAACCATCGCGTCGGACGGCTGAGGCAGCAGACTCTGCCCCTCCTGCTAAATTGTAACTCCGCTGATATGGCGATCACCAAATATCGTTATAGTATCGATCAACGCAGTGTCGCCCCAAGAAAAAATCTTATTGCCCCGCTTAGCTTAATGAACGGACGTAAAGAAACCCTGAGAACTGATGTGAATGTACCCGTTTTCGTATTTCAAGATGTTTGTTTAATTGTGTCGTGTCGTACCATTTTATGAAGAACAATAATGTATTATCAAAAATAGGTACAACTGCTGCTAAATTGTAACTCCGCTGATATGGCGGTCACCACGTATCGTTATCGTATCGATCAACGCAGTGTCGCCCCAAGAAAAAATCTTATTGCCCCGCTTAGCTTAATGAACGGACGTAAAGAAACCCTGAGAACTGATGTAGAATGTACCCCTTTTCGTATTTCAAGATGTTTGTTTAATTGTGTCGTGTCGTACCATTTTATGAAGAACAATAATGTAATATCAAAAATAGGTACAACTGCGTTTTTAATATGTTAAGCAATATACCGATTCCTCATATCAACATTTTCAATAATTATTAAATTTTATTGATAATTTATACAAAAATATTGATTCGTAACTAGAGGTGAACGCCTCGGTGTGTTTGATGTAAGTTACGTAAACTCCCGAACCCGAAAATGTTTTTGCCCTTGGAGCATGGAAGCGTTTGATAATTTTTCTTTTTTACTTTTCAACCATTTGGGCGATGCAACACTTCAATATACTCTTAACGAAATCAAAATTTATGTTTTGAGTAAGTCTAGAAGATCCATTGCACGCCATAGGATTTAATATATATTGCAAAGGAGACTTAGTCGTCTTCGAAGATGGTAGAAATGTTTGGACGTTTCTATTATTGCTGAGTAAGTGTATACTTTCCCGGCGTACTGATACAGTATGGCCTTCTCGGGTGCCCAGCCGGATGGTGTTGCATAAAAACAACGTTTCGACAGCTGGGTCTGCTGTCTTCATTAGATGTCATAAAGCTTCTAGATGTTGCAACCTGAATGCGACTGCCAAGACTGGCTTAGCCTCATATCTTACATCCTTATATACCCTCAGCTTTTGCGCGCCATTTCTCGTAAATAATTAAACAAATAGCGACATGTAAATTTAAACAAACGTCGCATATATCTCTGCCTCGCTTTATTTTTTAATTATTTTTGACCTACATATTTTTGTGCAGTTACTTCCTTGACAGATCTTTCTTTTAACGATATTACTGCAAATAAAATCAAATGCAGTTATTTATTTGAAACTTCCTGGTTAGTCAAGAAACGCTGTGAAGGCAGAACTCTTGGGACAAAATCGAGATTCGCCGAAGTTTGACTGGCTATTCAGCTTGCGTCCAATATCCAGGTTAAACGCATTCTAGTAACGTGGATTCTTCTGTAAGAGACGACGAACATTCAAAACCACAAACACTTTTTACCTAACATGATGTGCTATTCTATCTCAGTTCGGTCGCCAAAATATGCGAAAGAGTTAACAATTGTTTCACTATTCCCATACCGTCGTTCTCTGGCCACAGACAAATGACATATTCGTGGTATCTACCAATTGTATCAATGCTATGCCTATTTTGAAAATAAACTGTTTACTGCGCAGGAGAAGTGTTCGACTACAGTGGCAGGACGCACATGGAGACTGTCCGCTGAGACGGTAAGCCGACGGGCTGGCCACATATAAAGCTGCCAGCGAGAACTGAAGGAGAGCAGGAGTGGCAGTAATCCCCCGGGCACTGCTGCGCCAGCAGGTAAGCTGGACAGGCAACCAATTACTGCGCCAAGGCAGCCGCAAGATTTACTGCTTTCTCCAGCGGAGCCGACCACACTAATTACCTTACTGCCCTGAATAGCCTCCCGGCTCAACCACCGCCACTACTGGGCCCTGCGAGACTTTCTTAGACTCTTATAATCTTGCCACTCCAAGTGCAGCGAGAAATTGAAGACGTTGCGAGATGGAAAGATAAAGAACCTGGTCGTTGTACATCTTCATCTCAAGCCTATTGTACGGAAGGAATGGATGTTTATTATTTATTGTCATTCACCTGCGGTGAGTGAATGCAACTCTAGGTAAACTGTTTGAGCAATATACAACCCCTCGATATAGGACGAAAAAGTGTCTTGTCCCTCTTCGTGAACAACAAATGATCTTACTTCGCGAACGCTCATGTGTCCACAATGAATGATGTACCTTAGGGGACATCCATTAATTTCGTGAGGTGAAATGGGGGGGGGGGGTCTGGCGAAATCTTACCAGATCACACCAAGGGGGAAATCTCACGTGAGATTTTGCGAAATTTGTTTGGACAGTAGATCTAAAAAAAAAAGTATACAATTTGCGCCAAAGTCGATTTTAGGAGGGTATTTCGTCGAAAAGTGAGGCTGTGAACCAAAAAAAAAAGCTCTACAAAAGTTTCCAGGTCGATTTCTAGGGGGGGGGGGGTTCTCACGGACCAGATCTCACCACAGGGGGAGGGGGGAGGGGGGAGGGGTCCGGCCAGATCTCACGAAATCTCACCACGGGGGGAGGGGGGGGTCCAGAAATCCGGAAAAAACACCTCACGTAATTTGTGGATGCCCCCTTATGTGCCACGCTAAAGATTTGAATCCTCAGATTTTCATTTGTACTGCAAGAGAGCTAGTGACATGTGAATACACCATCCTCAGTCTGTGGTAACAGCAAATGCTAAGGAAGATCCCTCCGCAATATTAGGATTACCTTATACTTGGTGGGACTACAGGATTATGCAAGACGGCTACGGTAGGGGTGGAGCGGATTACGCAGCCAATAGTAAATCCTGTCACCTGGCCATTACGAATAGTCGAGGGGATTTTTTTAAAAAAAAAAAAAAAAAAAAAAAAAAAAAAAAAAAAAAAAAAAAAAAAAAAAAAGAGTGCAATACGCTGATATTCAAGTCGGTTAAGCATAGTTTAGCACAAATATTTTGCTTGCATTGTTGAAATATCAGCCACTTAAAGGACCGTTATACTCCACTTCCTAAGACGCTTTAAGATTCTGCACCATTACCGCCACAAATTTATCCATACGTACAGTACTTGCTGATGAAGAAACATAGCATAAATCAGATTACCATATTTAGCTCTGAGTTTAAGAACTGTAAGCATACTTCCAATTAGAAATTGTGTGTTTTAAATTGGTAAGAGTTTTAGTGTAACGAATATAAAATGTGTTTAGATATTTGCAGGTCAAATATCTTAGCATCACATTTCTTTATTCATAGTGTTATGCGAACAAATGAAAAGATGTCTCAACTAAGAATTTTTCAGTTTGCGATTGCCTGACCGATATTCTACTACCATGTTGAAATATGACGTCTTTGCATCATTAGAATAAATGCTGTTGAGTAATTTCGTTGTATTTATTGTGACACGTGACGTTATCCTAACACCACCCATCGATTCCTGTCCATAATTGTCGGATAATGTGTTTCCAACCGGCAGATGGCACAACAATATCACAGCCACTGATTTAGCTGAGAGATGTTTACAGCGATAATAATGGCACTCAAGAATTTAAACGTCCAATAAATAACGGAAAATACCCGATAATAGCAATACCGGCAATACTAAAATCGAAAAAGTGTAGTTCACAGACGTTTAACATTCTAACCATCCTTCGTCGTTGCCTTTTGTATTAATTAGTGATTTATATGTTGGTAACTCATCAAAAGATTGTACAAATGCGATCGGTATTTATACAAATAATCTTACAAATAATTCAAGACTTACTAAACGGAGTCTGATTGTGGGAATGGGAAAGTTATAAAATTGAGATTTGGTATATTATATTATAAAAGTACACTCCGTATTTCTGTGAATAACTCTCTGAATCGATCATCTGTTACCATAAGGATAGTTGTATTAACAAAAAAGAAATAAACAAAGGTAAACGCTTAGTTATGTCATGGATACCTCGTGCGAAAAGGAGCTGCAAATGGAATAAAGTAAAGTTTTAATAATAATAAAAGAATGCCTAATAAAACTACAAAATTACTGAAACGCAATGTAAGAAAATGTAACAGAAAATTCAAGAATTGATGCCAATGTGCGCCAGGATGTAGAGCACAGTAAAATATAAAAATTGAGAAAAAATCAAACAAACGGAAGTATCATTTCGAATGCGAAGGGCTTTATTAGCATTTGTTGGGAATATTTTGTGTTTCTCTGCCACGTAATCTGCAGTCCTTAACCCCGGTGTCGGTGACTGTTACCTCTCTGTACAAACTCTGGGTTAAGGCCTACATGGTTTGAGTTACTAGTGTGCAAATATATGCATGTAGGTGTGATGAATGTAAGCTAAATGTAAAGTGCTGGAAGAAGCAAGAGAGACGGACCCAATACCAGTAATACACAAAGACACCAATTTCGCGGTAGGGTTTAAGGTTCCAATCAAAAGGATGAATCGCCACCAATAGTCTTATGCTGCCGTTTTATTCTTCGGTGATCCGAAGAATTTAACTAGGACTCTGGTGAACAATCTGTCGATTAGGGACTGCGAACCACTATCATCTCCGACCTTTGTGGCCATAAATCGCATGGTAACAGTTTCTTCCAATATCAGTAGTCAAATAAATCACCCACTATCGAGTTACAAGCGCTTTAGCTACCGCATCTTCGTGAACACTACAAGAGAAGGATTCATTAGCAATAGCTTAATAAATTGTTAAAAATATTTTCGGAGTCACTAAAATGTAAGAGAAATATTTCCATCTCTTGTATTGTCCCTACAAATATATTTACTAAATAATCTATCAAAGGATTCCTCTGACCAACTCATTCAAGAATAAAGGTTTATTCTTTTTTTTTCTTGTTGCTTTACGCCTCATCGACGGTCATTAGAGGCGGGATGGGACTGGGGACAAGAAACGGGAAGGAATTCGGCCATGGCCTTTTTGAAGGATGCATCCTGTCATTCGCCTGTGGTGACTTGGGCAAACCATGGAAAACCCAAATCTGGATGCCGGTTTATTCTCCATCTCACTATTCTTTATTTCTGTGTATGACGATATTCTTGAAGTACTTCGTCAACTCTTGTTTCTTGACGATAATACTAGTCTAGTCTCAAATAAGCTGGTCGTCATCTTATCCTAAAACACATCATCAAAAGAGAGAAAAAAAGTGACTCACAGGCTAAGACAGACCAAATTGAAACTTAAGTAGTTTCTATTGATTTTTTATGCACTTACAGTTCTGATCCTTTGACTTCTTAGCGCTAAATATACTTCTTCCAAGAAACTAAACCAACTTCTAAAAAATACAAACCCTGTAGCTTCCGGAGAGGAAAAGAAAATACAGAGTATAAGAACAGTGTTGGCGAAATAAGGCTACTCAGAGAGGGGTTTACTGCTGAACGTCTATTATTTAAATCGCGCAGAAGAGCAGTAGCAGCTCATTCGTTCCGCGCGGGAGTCGGGAAAAATCGCTTCTGTGAAATAAAGGTGGTATAAAACAGTTTCTCCACTTTAGAAGGCTGTCGCCCGAGGCAGATTTATTACAGCCCCTTCGTAAGGTGTAATTATGCATCGGAGAGGCCCTGAGGGAAGCGACGGCCCGTCATTAAGATAAGGAGAATGGACCCCGCCATACGGCCCGTGACAAATGAACCGCCAGCGGAGGGCGTTAATCTTTGGTTCCTGCTGTAGATATCGCTGGCTGCCACTGTGCGTCGCCTGCACTTTATACGACCCGCGTCACTCCCATCGGAAGGAGATGCGACATGAATACAAAGTGGGCCCGCAACATGATAAACTTTCTCTCCACCAACTGTCTAGGATTTCGGATATTAGGGAACGTACTGGGTTGAAATATGATTTAATATTCCCAATTTCTATTTTCCAAGTGTTTGTTTCACTCCAGAAAAATACTGCTAGGTTCATAAACCAGGGTTACAACCGATTTTCTTCAATTGCGTTGGTAATAATATTGTAGCTCCTTCATTTAACAACCAGGCTATCGGGAAATAGTGAAATCACAGAAAACGAAAATATCTATCATTATTTTACACATGTATAACTAACCTTCAGTCATTTATATGTTCCAACAAACACTCTGAGTTTTTGAAATTTGGTAGAAAATTAAAAATGCACCAATTCCACATCTTTTTTCCCTGCTGTTTTGTTCTATTTATTTTCATGTGTCTTACTAAGGTAGCTAGTAATGAAATTGGGGTAAAATCAGTCTGATAGGGCACAAGGAAAGCAGTGTAAAATTTTCTTACCTAACGTCGGAATTAATTTTTCCATTCCATCTGAATATTTTTTTAACTATAGATCACATATAAATTTATTTAAATTATTTTCATACATACGAGTTCACTACTGGTACATGATATCATGTCGTCAGCTGTAAGAAATCACTCACTGGAATTGTAAATGATTATGAGATACTTAAATGCATTTTTATTTTCTGCAATCAAAGTAAGCTGAATAATAAAACAAAATGGTTCACTGTGTTTAGAGAACCAAGTTTCACGGCGAAAGCCCATAAAATCTACACCCTTGTGTACTGCTCTTGGAAAAGCATAGGGGAGAAAAATAAAAGAGCGGTGACAAGTGGAATCATGTAAATGTTCACGAGACCAATAATTTAGTGGTGAGACTCAGACAAAAGCATTAACAGGTCGTTAATCGCGACACTACAGAAGAAGTATGACGCAGATATCCAGACAAACTGTAGGAAACCATGTCGCATTAGGTATGAAACGTATCGATACTTCACCCGTGAAAATTTCATGAATCATTAACACTTCGAATACCAGTTTGCTTTCTATTAGTCGCATGGATGCCTTTTTAATAGAACTAAATTGTAGTTTTGCAGTTAAACACTGTTTATCTCGCGTGCTTAGCTAGGAACTTTTTTCTTTTTTTAAATATGAACCTTTTACAAACATATGTATGTACAAATTAAGGAGGTAATTGTTCGTTTTAAAGTTCCGTCTAAATGACGGACAGAACCCTCATGGATCTTCACGTTTGTCCATCTGTTTGCCTGTCACAGAACCTTAACTTCTGAACTCTTTAACTTATGACTTTGTAATTATGCATTGATTTAATTTTCATCACCACAAATATGATTATAGGGATTTTAGCAGAGTTGAAGTAAATTTATATAATACTCATGGGTTTCAAATGAAAAACTGATAAGCCACGGACTCTGAAAATGTATCATTATTTTTTTCGAGGTTTGGTGAAAACTATAATACTCTGTATGTCCACATTCCGAAACTACCGTTCAGAACAATCCTTCACAATTTACAGTGATACGTAGTTTCCTAAAGATTACTGCAAATTTAAGCAATCATTATACAATTTATGGATTTTGGGAGAAAAATTGCATGAGTAATTATAAAAAATATAATTTGTCGAATAATAAAATTTTCACAAAATGTTACATATGTCTTTTAATAGTTCAATGAATATGATAGTAAACATGTCGTGAAAATACTTTTATTAAATATAAATATTCTATGAGCCATTATATTTTACCCAATTGATTTGTTTTCCGTATTACTACGCCATTTGAAAAATAATTTCGTAAAATGAGTATTCAATTTGATTTAAAAATAATTTATTGTTGATTTTTAAAGATTTTGTTTTCAATGAATTTAATTTAGTACACACCTTGGGATGGAAACTTTAGGGCGCAGAAATAACTGGCATTTCACGGATTTATATATATATATATATATGAATCAGACCTAGTAGATCTCGAACCACTCATCTTCCCTTACAAATATCTAAACAATCTTTATCTATATATTGAATGGACGCTCTCGAATCCATATCCTCACCCTCGCATACCAGTGCATCTTAATTCAAAATGATTCCCCTCCATCCACGATCCTCTCTTTGATGGTATTTGTACTTCTCCAAAGAATTTACTCCTGGATAATCATTTTCACTGCACGACAGGCCGAGTAGGCCAGGTCAGCTGTACCAGACGTTCAGTTTCCAAGAACGATTATCGATTTTATAGATAATCGAACATTGGTCGTCCACACTACGGATCGATACTTTACTAACTTAAACTACAGACGTTCCTATTATTTTCGGTCCACTGCCTTTCCATTTTAAATATAAAATTAATTAAATTGATAATTCATTTAACTGATTTTTATTAGCTGTTAAATATCTTCGGATGTTCTAACCATAATATCCCAATAAATAAATAGAAATAAAATTTTATAAGGTGCGTCTCGAGACTTCTTTTCCCGTCTTTATTTTTTCTGCTTTTCTGACATCTTCAAAGACTTTACATTACGCTTTGAGTGTCGGGAGACGGAGGGTTGAGACCGTAGTTTCCTTACCACGAAAACGGCGGGGGTTTAGAGAACCCAGACAATACCTGTGAACCTGTAAAATGAGCTTCGTTATTACTTTAATGCAGCTGCCATTTTCAGCTAGTTTTTGTAGAGAAACCGTAATGAGCAGCACTTCGTTGCACTGACTGGCGTAAATCCGCGTAATTAATTCATAATTGGTCATTAATATCTCCAATTATTTAGTAACTAAACTAATTTATGTTGAAAGTCCTCTTTCAGTAAACAGCTACAGAAGTGTTTAATCGAAGCGCCAATGGCACGAGATATTAAGTCAAATGAATCCGCCAGATCTGTGGGTGTTTGTGTTTTTCATGTAGAGACCCGAGGCACCGAATAATTTTAGCTACTTTAATTATTGCATTAAAATTATAGCTTGTATCATAAACTCTCCACAGCTTATATAAAACAGTGCGCAGTGTTCATATGAAATTGTTATTTTAAAGTTGTGAATGAAGAGTTATTGCCCCATATAACCGTCGTTCTAAGCAACTTTGCTTAAGATCCATGTAGAGATGATGCTAGATTCATTTGTTTAAAAGTAATAACAAATGGTTAGAGATTATAGGAATACAGTTCGTTAGGAAGATGGGCATAAACTCCGTCAACATTTTGCTAAGTGTAGTTATGAAGCATAAGTCCAACGTGTTCATTTGCTAGTACTCGTACACACTTCCACATTTTGCTCAAACCATAAGCGCCGTCTTTATTGAAATTATTAGAAAAACTATTATCGTTACAAAGCCAAAGAATATAGACCAACACAGTGATGTCTCATGTGAGATCGTAATACACATGTTTGGTGCGTTGTACAGATCTGCTGGCGCTAATCATTGCTAGATATAATTAATATTCAAGCAGTGGCTTAGTCCTTAATAGAACATTCTGGATTTTTATAACATTTTTATGTAGAAATGCCACTCGTGAATGATAGAATAAGTGCAATCACAGTTCCTGTATGAACATAGGATGTCGAACCATAATTTACAGTAGTCAACAGATTTCTTTACTCAAACACTTCATGTGTGTATTGTCTGCATTGTTACCGCAAGGAAAGTATTGAGAAACAGCTGTCACAGAACAGCTCTAACACCGATACCGACGCAACAATCATTATCATTCTCGTATGCGTCATCAGATAACATCTTTCCGTTCCAGTTTCATGGTAACAGCACCAAAAAATCAACTTTCAGTTCGGATTAGATGAAGTTGTCATACTATTTCTATTTTACTGCAGAATTCGGTTCAAACAACACACCATATCCACATGATAACGTTCTTATCTCTTATTTTTTGAGATCTGGTCTCTGTACATTTCCATTGTGTAAGGTGTATACGCCTCATCAAATTTCTACACTGATCAAACAAAATAAAAGTGACATTTAAAAAATCCTAAATTTTGACCATTTCAGATACGGTTAATTGAAATTTGTCTTAACGTTTCTGGAATTAAGCATAGTGATAGCATTATCATGTAATCTAAATGATACTGTTAGCTCTACTTCTCGGATATCCATTACTTTACAATCGTTTAGGGAGTTCATACTCATTTTAGGAGTTACACAGGGGGGGGGGGGGGGGGTGTATACCGCTCATAGAAAAACTGAATGTATAATTATCGGATTTATATTACGCTTTCTGCCAACACATATATTTACTTTTTTCCGGAGCCCTGCAACACAATGCACTTGACTAAATTCCGAGGGCATCGATTCTGATCCTGAATTTATTTCATTGGCTGTAGTTATAAACGCTTTTACGTGATTTATTGTAGTTATACAGGCGAATTTTTTTACTTTTTACTAAAGAAATGGACATTACATAATATAAAATTCCCAGAATCATAGACAGGTTCAAGAGTCGTTTGAAGTATTTGCAGTAGTATCGTCTTCGAAACGCAAGAGCTAATGAGACTGAAAAAAAATAATTCTTAATTGAATTTGACAAGCTGCATGTGCATCAACATTCAACTAATACTAAAGGAAATAATCATTCAGAGTACATTTTTTTGAAATACTCGTGTTTATTCTACAACATAAGGGTTTAATATCACGGCGGATGCACCCTAAAAACAATACCAGAGTTGAAGAAGATATAGATCCGTAAAAAGTGAACTATTCAGTCAATCTCTGTAATTCAGAATTTTTAGGGTGGCAGGAGCTAGTCAAGTCACATCACAAATATTTTTTCCAAAACAAAATTGTGAATTTAATATTGCTCTAGATTCTTTTCAGGTTATTAAAAGAAATTATTTAATGTTTTACATTCATTCATTATTCGAGATGACATATAGTAAATTAAGACAATTATAGATACCTAGATTTCGCTTCAAGAGTGTCGGAGATATTACACTGCTCTGGAATTGCATATAAACCACACATTAATAACGTGGCAGTTAATATTGTCTGGAACTAGGTCTCGATGCCCAACATTAAACATTTACGACCTCGGTTTAATAACTATTCGAGTGATGTTCGTAACGATTTTGCGCATGCAGAGCAAAGCTGTTTCAGATACCCCAGCAGAACAAAAGGAAGGGTACCTTTGTGTCGGATAATCCCATTACTCGCCTGAGTGCACCGGACTCTTTTGGCCTCCAAATCGGTGACAAAAGAATGCTGGTCGACACCTACTCCGAGGCACATCTTAAACAAGACGTGGAAAGCCGGCGACTACGTTTAAAGGGAGGGGAAAGCGACAGCCAATATGGGAAAATCCGAGGATTTCTCAGAAAAGAAAGAGGAAATTGGTGTCACTCTTTACTGTGGAGCCTGTACTAGGACCTCCAACTGCTCCTCTGGACCGCTATCCTTCGAAAAGTATCCCCACCCTGCTTTCACGTGTTCAGAGGGGACTTTGCAGCCATCACCGCTTATCTTGCGGCCTACGCTGCGTCCATAGAGCCTACTGCAACCTGTAATCACGCCTACGGTTAAAGATATCATCTCCAACAAGCGCCTAGCTTTGTTAGATGTGAAGAAGGACTTCTACCACACGGCCGAGATCGAAGTAGTATGTACGGAAATATTTCTACCGACCGAACCGCTCTCATTCACCAGAGTGATGTCTCTCACATTATCGTCGATGAAGGTTACAATTATGTATATGGATTTCAGAACTTTGATTTGCAATTCTTATTTATGCAAGTTGTGGCTAGATAGTTCAAATCCAGATGACACATTTAAGCCGTTAGAGAGTAGACAATTTTTCGAGCATGAAAATTCATGGCTGTTTCACTAAATATTGTCCTTTGTCGTGGTAAAATCAATTTCAATTTTTAATAAATATTCAATTAACTTAAATCATTTTCTCATATTTAAGACTAGTAAAAAGTATTACTGTCAGATCCGCATAATTTTCAATAGCTTAATACCATCATTTCCAATAAATCTATTGTTTAAAACTGATCTACTTTTCAGTGTCCAAGAAATGTAACTTCACGAGAAAATTGAAACAAGCCGACTGAATTACACAACTCCTAAAACACATTGCAGCATTTCCACCAGAACTCGTTCAAATACATCAAATGTAATGCTTCACCATAACAACATTTCGAAACAATTCTGCTCACCTTAATGGAGAGTGGAACGCATTTCTCACAAGTACTGGAATGTGCTTACCACACGCCAAAGCTAATACTATTTTTTTCACTATCAGACTCAATCAATATCTTCATTATTATCTACTCGACAAGCAATAGCGTCCAGACAGGATGTAAGATTCAAGGAATGCTCTATACTAGTGCTTTATCCAAATGCAGAATATTTTGTTTATAAATGATGTTTAGTGGATATTTCCTTACAACAGTACAATATAAAATTTATTTTTTACATCCCTGTAACTAATAACATTCAGCTTAGCAGCTGGGCCCTTTAAGACTAATATTCCGGTCTTTATTTATTCCGTAAAATATGGAAATTACCATGCATAAAACAAAGCTCCAATAAAAATCTTTCCCATCGTATTACAATAGAGCCACAGAACTTCTTCTGTTCTGCTTATATTTTTTATTGCATTATGAATCTCAACTGCTTCAATAACAATTCTTTCTAATGATGTAATACCCGATTTTGGTCGTAGCGGGTTACCGTGGAGAGCGTACCTCTCCCTTGCAACTTTCTTGGGATCATGAACTGGGTAGATTCCCCGTTGCCTTCACCAGCTGATATGTATTATTGCAAGTGTGAATGACTGTGATAATGTGTGTGTTCATTTCACAGCAGGGGTTCCTAACGGGAGTGACCATTGAAGGGATTCTGGTATCCCGTCCCGACATTGCGGCATGCCCGGTAGGGAAATCGACCTAGTATAGACGGCGCTGGCATCAGGCCAACCAGCGCCACCACATCACAGTTTCCGCCACGGCCAATCAGAGCCGACCCGGCACAGATATAAATAAGCCAGCGCAGCTCCACTCAGGCAGTTCGGTGTTCGCTGCGCTTCGGTTGTGTCTCCGTCAAACTGTGATTCGTCTCTTGGACTCTCGACAGTGTTCGTCTCGGCTACGTCTACGGTACTCTCTCTTGGACTCAGTGAATCGCTTCTCGGACTCGTGACTGTGCTTGTTCTCGGCGACGTTCGGTACTCTCTCTTCGGACTCTGTGAACCTCACGTCGGATACAACCAGTGCGCGTCTTTGGATTACGTTCAGCCTGCTCCTTGGACTTGTTCGGGTTATTCGTGACCATCTCCTGCGGACCACCCGTCCGCCGTTTGGCGTAGGCCGCCGTACGGACATAGCAGGGATCATACGGCGTGTTTTAGGTCCAAAAGACCCTTGGTTTCTACTATATGATCCCATGATCATACGAGGGTGTACCCAAAACAAACGGAATTATTTTTTTAAAAGCTATATATTTTCAAATTTTTAACAAAACAATCTTATCTCCTTCAAAATACTTTCCATTAAAACCAATACATTTGTTCCATCGGTGTTTCCACTGTTCGAAACATATTCTGTATTCATCTTTAGAAATGGCTGACAGCTCCTCCCTCGTTTCTTTCTTGGCCGCTTCAACGTTGTAAAATCGGTGTCCTTTCATGCCCCTATTCGGGCGTAGAAATAAGAAAAAGTCGCATGGAGCCAGCTCAGGCGAGTAAGGTGCGTGGGGCAGCGGAACCATGCCAAAAACTGTCTAACACAGACAGCTACGTGAGCAGGTGCATTGTCGTGGTGGAAGAACCAGTCTCCTGTCTGCCCCAAAATGGATCTATTATGACTAACACTGTTGCGTAATAAGTTCCAGCAGCATTTTTTCCAAGTTTCATGTGAAATTTCCTGACAATTCGTTGCTCTATCATCATTTTCCCGGCATAAAAGGACAAAAGCTATTATAAAAATGAAGGTTACGCCCAGACTAATTTGTTTACCTACAGGGAAGGCACTGCATTCGTAAGAGAAGGCTTCACGTTTCTCATCTGTGAGTTGTTAGCCTTTGGCACATGTGTACTACTTCTGTAGAAGCATCAAGCACGTTATTTTATATCCACACCTCGGATATGCGATATCTAACTTTTGCAGTTTTTATTTTTTACTAGATATCGGATACAAAATTCAGAGATGCATGATTCTGGGAACAAAATACAAGATGCATGATTTAAGGTGTAAAATGCGAGGTACAAGATACAAGACACAAGGCAAGAGCAAGGTACAAGATACAAAAAGCAGGACGTAACATCTGGGATGCCAGATACATACTTCTTATAGACTAGTACAGTAATCGTTCACAATATAATCTTCTTGTAGACTAGCAGCGTGATTTCTTCGGAAGATATAGTGAAAGAAGTCTTCTCCTGCGGTCCTCTTCCGGATTGGCTCCTCTGCGTGTGTTGTCACGGGATGCTTGGATGTCCGCCCATTATGAGGGACTGCAGTATGTTGCCGTATGAGCTGACGTAACGGGGAGAGGTGGTTGCTTTAATGAACTCTCTCTCCATGAAGGAAATGTAATCGGAGTATCCTTTATCGTGCTGCTGACAGACATATAGTACTGTGTGGCCCACCAACCATGTTGTGGAGTTTTGTTTCCTTGCGGGTTTGCGGATCTTATCGGTATGAGGATTGTGGTTCCGTCCAGTTGTGCTACATAGATTCCAGCCATATCCAAATGCGTTGTGTTTCACCGCACGAGAAGCGATCCAGAAGAGTATCAGTGTTGCCACAATTTGTGGCATCTCTGAGTTGTCGAGAGATGAATCCGGAAAAGTTTCTCGTTTGTCGGTTTTAGTTGATTAGTTTTTAACGTTACGCTGGCTCCCTTGATTATTATCTACTATTATTAAGAACATTTGTGATTTTCCTTTTTATCTGATTTGGATTCAACTTGTGTGTCAAATCGAGGTCTTATTCTGACCTTAACTGAAAGACTACTTTAAATGATACAGATTAAGTATTCATATGTCAATAACTTATTTATTTAATATTCTGAACATACTGCTAGTGAGCTATACTTAAATCAGGAATATTACAGTATACCGCTATTACGCGTTCAATTAAATGCTCTGTTATCTAGTAGTTCAAAAATGACAACTGTTTTCTCGCAAATATAACTCTAGATCGTTCATGGTATACTGGCAGATTATATTCGCTTAACTGTTATAACACCAAACAATATTTCAGCTTAAGAAATAATATCACAATACAATTATATAGTTTCATAATTTGTATCAAATTTTTAGTTATTGTTCCTTGCTGAATGTATTTTACCACTGGATGTAATATGATATTATAATTATATTTGACTTACTTTCGAAAATTTGTCACCGAGGATGGTGGGTGAACGGTTACCGTTCTGGCCTCGCATTCGGGAGGACGGCGGTTCGAATCCCCGTCCGGGCATCCAGATTTGTGTTTTCCATGGTTTCCCCAAATCACTCCAGGTGAATGCCGGGATGCTTCCTTCAAAAAGACCATGGTCGAATTCCTTCCCGTTCCTTGTCCACAGTCCCATCCCGCCTCTAATGACCTTAGCCGTCGACGAAGCGTAAAGGCATAGTTAAAAAAAAAAAAAAAAAAAAAAAAAAAAAAAAAAAAAAAAAATTGTCTGTAAGAAATTATACTTATTTTACGTTATCACAAATAACACTGTTCTAAAATAGGTTTATTTTCCCTGCTAACAGTAAATAATTATTAAGCAAATTGTGATGTGAAATTAGTTTCATAGATCAGAATTTCTCTATCTGGTGCAGTTTTTTTTGTTTTTTTACTCAAAATTAGTAACTAATGGTATATTGTTTTGTATGTTAGTTGCGAAGTTTAACTTCTATTTTTTTTCGGTTGTTGCTAGTTCTGATGTTAAGCTGCTCGATGTGCTACTCAAATGTATTGTCTAACTATTAATATTTTAGATTACATGATTTCTGATCGATTAAATAAAATGCCGAACTGTTGGTATCTGGGTCACAACCTGCTTCAACAAATAAAAACTTAGCTGGATTGAGATACCAAGAAAAAGCTTTTGTTATTCATTTGCTGCTGAAAAAATTTATGAAATATCGCAAGATATGCATTGCTTAGTCAATACAATGAACATAAAAGTAGAAAATACCTGCCAAGTTATATATAGTTACAATGATATTGGTGGTGCAACAAGGCTACGAAAAATATGCCTGCTTGCTTTGTGAGTTGCGTGGGAATAGAAGAAACAATCATTATACAAAAATGAATTGGTCTCAGGGAAATAGTAAAGTGGAGGATAAAATATTCATCGTGAGAATCTAGTTTATGATGAAAATTTCCTTCTTCCCTTACTTCAGATGGTTCTAGAACTCTTGCAACATTTTTTCAACGCTATGGATCCAATAGCTAGAGGTTTAAGGTTCCTCTGAAACACATTTACAAAACTTTCACGGTAAAAAATAAAGAAACCTGTTTTTGCCTAACCTCAGATTATAGATCTTTGAAAAGATAGAAATTTTGAAACATATTTTAAAAAACGAAAAAACAAACATAGATATGTTGTAATAGACCAAATTTACAATTGTTAGAATTGTCGAGATTGTGAGGAGTGGCAGACGTTACTCCGAGCGAAGTATGTGGGGCAAAGCATAGTCAGCGGTGAGTGACATGTGACTGACCAGTGGCATATGCAGTCACGTGAATTATATCATATAAACCCTTGGGGTCGTTGCCTGACCAGCTCACGCTACACTAAAACGAGACCGATTCCCAGATCATGTAACAAACTACTGTAGAGTGGGGATAAAATTCTGGGGTCGTTGCCTGTCATGTAAGGTCTTTGTACGCAGTCACGCGGCGAAACATGTGACAGATGGGTATAAGAGACTAGGTTAAGGCCATCAGGAGGTCACTCGCAACATTGGATAGGCCGTCGCTATGCCGGTCTGAACATCGAACCGGCGACCGCGAGCAGCCAGCCCAGCCCGTCCTCAACGCCCAATTAGTATTGTAATTGTTGGATAATCTACATCTACATCTACATCTATACTCTGCAATTCACAATTACTGTGGGTGGCAGAGGGTGCTGTATTTCTAAGCAATCGTCAGAGCACCCCACTTCCCTATAAATAAGTGCATCATCAGCAAAAAATCGCATCCTGCAATTAACGTTGTCACCGAGATCGTTTATAAAAATTAAGAAAAGAACTGGTCCTATTACACTTCCTTGAGGAACGCCCGAAGTAGCATCTAGCTTTGAAGAGGCTTCCCCGTCAATAACGACATACTGTGACCGACCAGTTAGAAAATCGCGTATCCATTCGCAGATCTGATCAGAAATACCGTACGCTCGAATCTTCGCCAAAAGGCGGTTATGTGGTACAGAGTCAAAAGCCTTCTGGAAATCCAAGAATATAGCATCAACTTGTGATCCTGTATCGATAACCTTCATTACGTCATGCGAAAATAGAGCCAGTTGCGTTTCACATGAATGGTTCTTACGAAATCCGTGTTGGTTTGCTGTAAGTAACTCGTTTTCTTCCAGAAACTTCATAACGTTAGAGCAGATGTTAGAGATATGGGTCGATAATTCCTAGGATCTCTCCGATCACCTTTCTTGAAAACGGGAATCACCTGCGCTATTTTCCAGTCAGAAGGTACTTTTCTTTCTTCTAAAGATTTACGAAATATATCTGATAGAAATGGTTCTATTTCTTCCGCGTATTCCGAAAATAATCTTACTGGAATACCATCAGGACCCGGCGCCTTCCCCCACTTCAGGAGCATTAATTGCTTTATGATACCTACACTATCAATTTGAACTGGATCCATCTTAAATTCTACACGTCGTGCAAAAGCGGGAATGTTTTCCATGTTTTCGTCAGTGAAAGAATTTTTAAATTCGGTGTTAAATACGGTAGCCTTTTCGCGGCTGTCATCAACTTCCCGATCGTCTTGTAGTAGAACTGTCATATTGTTGTTACTATTACTAACTTTTTTTACGTACGACCAAAATTTCTTTGGGTTTTCGTTGAGACTCTTAGAAAGTGAGTTGCAACTAAACTCGTTAAAAGCCTCGCGCATCGCATTCTTAACATGTTCTCTTGTCTCAGCTAACTATTCTAAATCACTCCTATACATCGTCGTCCTTGAACGTGCATGTATCTTCCTTTGTTTTTTAAGTAACCGTTTAAGTGTATACCTCGGGGGATCGTTCCCATCCCTGATTGTCCTTTTCGGCATATGTAAGTCCATGCCTTCCCTGACTATATGCATGAATCGAAGCCACATCTCTTCAACCGAGCCTCTTCCTTCTATAAAGGTAATGTAATTATCCCTCAAAAAGTTCTTAAACTCTCCTTTGGGGCCTTTTCGAACCTGTAAACGACCCTTTATTTTTTCTTTTTGCGCGTGACTGTTAATTTTACTGTAGCAATTACAGCTTTATGATCACTTATTCTATTGATGATCATTTGTGCTATGGACTTTCGCTGATGTGGAACTTTCGACGCTGTACGCAGTGGCCTTTACTTGTAATAAATTATCCAAGCAGTGAAGACTTTTTTCATTTATGAGCTCTCCTCTCTCCATGGCAAGTAACTTGGAATTCGAAGAGCAATGCTGCTGACTGTGCAAGATCTTCTATCCAAACTGTGAGTGGATCCTACGGACCAGCAGCAAGAAGCAATCATCTACCCTGTAAGCCTTCTAGCTATCCTCTTGGCCTATTACCACTAGCCATTTCTGACAGACAGCTAGAACCACAAACGAGCTGTTACAAAGTTTCAAAACATTTCTTGCAAAAAATATCATATCAAAACCTTAAGGAATTGGTGAATGGGATGAAAAATATCTCCAAAAGTTCACTTTCTGGTCTAGCACTCAGCTTACTTTCCAGTAGTAAAACCGATAAACATGGTGAAAAGTTTCATAGATATATACCCACATTATGCATAAGTGGTAAGAAGGCAGTGGATACCTTTCCTGTTGGTATTTTCTTTTTTCGTGGCGACAATACAGACAAGAAATACAGTCAACACAAAAAATAAAGAAAAACGTATCTGAAATGTTGCTTCTGTGATATTTGTAATGAATTTTAGGACACATAATGACAACATTTTTATATAGTAAACTATGTATACTTCTAGATTTATTGAATTATTCAATGATTTCATTCAGTATAAATTTAAAATTGTAGGACTATCTTAAAAAAATGATAAAAAAAAATTTTCTGGGCGAAACAATGTACTCGTCAGGAATTGAGAAAAAACAGGTTGATCTGTGAGAAATAATTGAATAAATGTTAATCATTTCATATATTTAATCTAATAAAAATAGAATTCCAACTATAAGATCAATTTATAAGCTCAGTTGTGATTATTATCCTCAAAGAAATAATGTAAATAGTATAGCTAGCCGTTTTAAGGATCATCGTATGATTCTAGGAGGCGATTTCAATCTGCCTTATGCCGACTGGCGTAATTACGTTCACATTACAGGTAGCAGCGATAAGGCCGCTTCTGAAGTAATTCTCGATTTGTTCTCAGATAATCATCTCGAGTAGCTAGTTCATGAATGTATGTAGTGTCATAACGGTTGCGAAAACATTTTAGATTTGCTGGTTACCAACAGGCCAGAATTATTCACCGACATTTCAACGATCACAGGAATAAGCGATCACAAAACGGTAATTGCTACTATCAATTTAATGACCAAGCGAAATATAAGAAAAGGGCAGATTGTATACAGATTCATTAAGGCCTCAAAGGAGTGTTTTAGAACCTACCTGAGGAGTAATTACCATAACTACAAGTCAACAATGGACACCGTTGCAGAGATGTGGCATCGATTTATATATATAGTCAGGGAGGGTATGGAAATACATATACCGAAGTGGACAATAAAGGGGGAGAATGATCCACCGTAGTACACGTGCGAACTCAAAAGATTACTAAAAAAAAAAAGCACGTATTAAAAATGTGATGCGCGAGGCCTTCAACGATTTTCATTCTAATTCTATCTCTAAGAGTCTCACAGAAAACTCAAAGAAATTTTGTTTGTATGTACGAAAAGTCAATTGTACCAATAGCAATATTCCAGCACTAATTCGTGAAGGTTCCGAGGTTAATAAAAGTCGCGATAAGGCTAACGTACTAAATAATGTATTCAAAAATTCATTTACTGATGAAAATAAGGATAGTATTCCAGTTTTCCCAAGCTGAGTCGAGTTGGTGATGGAATCATTACGAATAGATGCTGCAGGTATCATTAAGCAATTAGAACTCCTGAAGTGGGGGAAAGCACCGGGCCCGGATGGAATTCCAGTAAGAGTATTTTCAGAATATGCGGCGGAAATCGGACTGTTTCTGATATATTCAGTAAATCATTAGAAGAGCGAAAAGTACCTTCAGACTGGAAAATCGCACAAGTAACTCCGATTTACAAGAAAGGTGATCGAAGTGATCCTGGAAACTACCGTCCCATATCTATAACAAACATCTGTTTGTAGTAGAGTTATGGAGCATATTATATCCTCGGACATCATGAATTTTCTAGATGTAAATAATTTGCTTACAAAAAATCAACACGGACTTCGGAAGAAAAGATCATGTGAAACACAGCTGGTCCTATTTACACACGACGAAATGAAAGTTATTGATGCAGGTTCACAAGTATATGCAAGTTTTCTAGGTTTTCAGAAAGCCTTTGACTCTGTGCCACACAACCACCTTTTAGCGAAGTTTCGAGCGTACTGTATATCGGATCAAGGATTTTCTAACTGGTCGGTCGTAGTATGTCGTCGTTGAAGGATAAAGTTCTTCTAATCTAGATTTTATATCGGGTGTACCTCAAGGAAGTGTAATAAGACCACTTATTTTCTTAATTTTTATAAACTATCTCAGAGACAAAGTGAAAAACATTTTTAGATTGTTTGCTGATGATTCGGTTATTTATAGGAAAGTAAGGAATTTGGCCGATTGCTTAGAAATTCAGCGTGATCGGGATGTTATTTTGTCTAGGTGCACAGAGTGGCAACTTACACTAAATTGTAAAAAGTGCAAGACAATGAGCAAAACTAACAAAAAGAACCGAGCGGGGTGGTGTAACGGTTAGCGTTCTCGCCTCGCATTCGGGAGGACGGCGGTTCGAATCCCCGTCCGGGCATCCAGATTTGGGTTTTCCATGGTTTCCCCAAATCATTCCAGGCAAATGCCGGGATGCTTCCTTCAAAAGGCCATGGCCGAATTCCTTCCCATTCCTTGCCCCCATCCTTGCCCCCCATCCTTGCCCCCCATCCTTTCCCGTCTCTAAAAGACCTCGATGTTAAAAAGAGACGTAAAGCAGTTAAAAAATAATAATAACAAAAAGAATCAAATTGTACAGAAATACGAGTTAAACAATTCATTTATTGATATGGTCGATTCAATTAAATATTTTGGAGTAATAGTACGAAGGAACATGAAATGGGACATACACATTAATTCGTTAGTAGGTAGAACTAATTCTATGCTGCGATTCATAGGTCGAATCTTGAAAAATTGTAATGAACAAACAAATTAGATAGCGTACAAATCTCTTGTGCGTCCACATTTGGATTATTGTTGTGCCATTTGGGACCCGTTTCGTAAGGGGTTGATCGAAAGTATAGAGAAAGTACAGAGAAGAGCCGCTCGATTCGTTACCGCTTGCTACAGTCCTTATGAAAGCGTCACAGAACTGATTAATAGACTAGGCTGGGAGTCTCTGGTAGATAGACGACGCTCGTTTCGTTTAAATTTATTGGTAAACATGTGTACTCCCACTTTCACTTACGAGTGTAGTGAAATAATTCGTCCACAAACCTATTTGAGTCGGAATGACAGGAAAGATCAGATTAAAGCAATAAGATACTGCAATGATTCTTATATGAATTCTTTTTTCCCTCGTACCATTAGGGATTGGAATGCACAGCAAAGAGATTAGCTTTGGTGTTGAGCACCCTCTGCCAGCCACAATTTTGTGAATTGCAGAGTATATACGTAAATGTAGATGTAGAAAGTGTAGTAGTAATGGCTTTAGTTCTATTGGTGTACGCCTGGTGAGGTGATAACTCTACCTACGCTGCACTCTATTACAAATTATGTTTCTGTTTGAGACATGATCCCTTTATTTCAATAAACAGCATTCAGATTGTTTAGCCAGTCGACAGTATTCTCATCACAACGCAGCAAAAGTGTAATGTATTTTCATAGATGTGTGAATCAATATAGAATATATTTGCACCCCTAAGCTGGGATTTATGCTACGATCTTAGCCACTCTTATTAGTTCACTCAAATATTAGTTCAGTTTGCAGATAGTTAAAGACACGACAGAGTTAGCGATGAATAAAATGTTTCATTCCTTGTCTAACACTCTGAACTGCGCAAACTGGCACTCATGCTTTCTGAAATTCAGTAATTACCAATACCGGCTCCGGAATCAATTATTTATGTCAGATTGTGTTTATCGTTAAACATTCGAAAGAAATAAGGACCCATAGGAATTAAATTGCTAATGAAGATTATAGACCGTTATAGTGGTATTGATTCTCAAATTTTCGCTCATCCAAGGGTAGGCCGGAGCGGACTAAATGTTTAAACGTACACGGATAATCTCCGTTTGTGCAAGACGTAAATTTGTCGTAATGTGGATTCGCTCATAATATTATCGACATTCAAATGTACACTTCGAATACAGAAATTCAAGAAAGCAATGTATTATTTCGAAAATTAAATTTTCCTAACAATTTCCTGTCATAAGACGAAGTGCACAAGAAGAAATAAAGTAGAAATAAATACATAAAATAACTACAGAAATTTTGAAGGTATAATTTGTAGCTGGGAAGAAGCAAGTAGTTGGGATCAAGTAGCCTGAGAATTTCTACGCATCTGATTAATTACATATTCTAGCAAAATGCGTGCCTTTCCCCCATATCTGTCGTATTGAGGTCTGCATTGTGTGGAATGGGCATCTCCAGGTAACTACTAAGTTAGAAAGTGGCTTTCAATGATATTCTAATACAAAAGTCAAATTTATTCCCATTCTATCAGCCATGGATTATTTATTCAAAAGTTCTCGTCTCCGTAGAGGGTTGTGCATAATTCAATATTTAGTACTGAATTGATGAAGGCTTTTAATATACACGCATTAGCCAGACAGTCATCTGGATAGGTATTTCTCGATAACGAACGTAACTGTTTAAAGGAAGATCAGCGATGTGTCCAGGAGCAGAATTTCTGACACAAATGTGGTTCTAATAGCATTCCCTGGCGGTAGAAATTTACTTTCTCTCGCAGGTAGAACATAGATCAGTATATATAACAAGAAAAAATTAATCGTAATGGAATTGAATCATTATATTAATTCAAAATATATGAAGCATATATATTATTTTAGTAATTACATTAAAATAATATACTCGTTAAACCAATATGTTAGTTCGTTTTATTTCATTAAAAAAAATCTTCATGTTTTTGCTAACATTCTGCTGAATTGTTCACAGCTGACTCTATTCGTCCAAGTTCCATCTTTCCCGGAGTGTAGGGAAGTTCTTACAGGGGCACTGTATCTCTTTCCATTTCAAATATGTTGTCGTAATCGATGTGGCATTACTGCAGTGTCATTTCCGGTTTTTCATTATCGTGCTATGTGGACGGGCCACCTAATGTTGTGATTAACTCTGGCAATGCTGCCAAGTTGCTCAATCAGCGGGTTGGCTGATTGTGAGCCATTTTTGTAGAATTGCCTAGCTAATTTGACAAATCTTATTCTTAGTGGGTCGAGACCGCTGATTTCGTGAAGGGCGGCGGACGGCGTATCCCTTGGTAGCTTGAATGCAACACGAATTGTTCAAGATCCGGGTTACCCTAGTTATAGCTGAATGGATGAAGCGCATTATTTTTACTGTGGTATATATTGGGTCAAAAGTTATCCTACTAATAATACAGTAAATTAATCAGGAGCTGAGATTACTCATATGGAATATTAATTTAATCGTTCAGTTTAAACAGACGGCGTGCAGTGAAGTTTGCATGGATACTTGAGCTTTTTAATGGTTTTTTGAGTAGTCATTTTGGGATATTTAACGCTTGGCACAATGTCTAGATGTGACGTTAGGCGAAATTATTGCAGCAGAAAGCTAATTTTCCGTTCCACTCCAGAAATAGAGTGGAGAAGAAAACTGAAGATTCTGTGACTGCGTGACATCTTCCATACTATTATTATAAATGTGAAAGTGTCTCTCCGTCTGTTTGTTGCGTTTTCAGGCCTAAATGGCTAATTCGATCTTGAAAATTTTTTTACAAGGAGATATATCTACCAGTCGAAAGTGTGATGCTACAAGACGTTTTAAATTATAATCAGGAATATTAAGGGGTGGTATTTAATTATTATAAGAATAGCATTAAGCAATTTCAATTACGTAGTGACAGTGAGGCTGAGAGATTTTATATGAGATTTTCAGTTGGCTGCAGGCTGCCGTCATGGCTGCCAGACCGCAGCAAAGCTCAGTCAACCCCTTCCCGCCCACTACGTTGGCGCGCAGAGCTGACCGCTGTGGTGCCACCCCTCCGACGTGAAAAGGTGTCTCCGGGGTGGGGTGATATCTGTGCAGCCCTATGCATTCGCCCATAGGGCGGAGGGGTTACACAGGGCAACTTAAAGTTTTAAAGCCAATGTTGGTAGCGCTTCTCCCCGAAGGACGCCTTCCCAAGGAAGTACAGTTAGCGGGGTACTACTTATCTTGTAACGGAGGCGGCTCCTCATTAGCCGAAGTGTAGTGACGAGCGCGCGCCGCAGGTTAGCCCTCCCTACCACGCCACTACGTCCTCACCACGTTGCCTACTGTCGTTTGGCACATAGCACTTTACAGCAACAGAAGGGGTGGCACCGCTGCTGCAATCCGATGGCAACAGTGCTCCACTACGCACGCCTGTGATGTTTACCGATACAGAGTGGGTAGCTGCGTCTCATCACCGCTAGCAGAGGCGGCCCTGTTTCCATGGTGTATAGTTGAGTATCCGTCCCGTCCCTTTCCGTCCAACAAGATGTCTTGGGAACTCGGCTTTAGAGCCCAATGGGAGGATAGCGCTCTCAGTCTTGTGCTGTTTTGGTCAGTTTTGCTCAGTGGTGGAGTTGAAGCTCGCGAATCCGCTCCGTGCGGTTGCGCTGATGTAAGTCCATTCCATAGTTTTCTCTCTCTCTGTGGCTCTGCCGATCTTACTCTCACTACAGGTCTATAGTGAAGAAACTAAGCACATTAGAACTAAATATATAATTGTCTGAAGAGAAAGTAGATTGGGTAAAATTAAACAAAATACAATTTTTATTTTGTGTGATTCAAAATATCTACTTATTTTATTTCATTGTGACTGCCCCCCCCCCTTTTTTTCACCTGGTGATTAGCTAGTAGTCATAGAGGAAAAGAATGCAGTCAATCCTCGGCAAAGAGGTCCGATAGCAAATCATTAATAAAGTAGCCGTGAATAATTAAAAGGAGGGATGGGAGCATCATATAAAGCCTGGGATCCACCAAGCGCGCATACTTTGCAAACGTTTTTGGCGTTTGCAAACGTTTGTGTGTTTGCAGTCGGGTGGTTTCGCTTGATGTCTCCACCAACCAAATATTCGCAAACAACAGTTCGTTTGTGAATATTTGTCGTCGTTCCAACTGCTACATGCAGTGTCCAAATAGTTCCAAGAAGAAAACTTATTGGTAGCGCTGCATCTTGTGTAATGATGTCTGTTTTAAGTGAAGAAAAGGACATTATTAAAAAAAAAGAGGAAACCTAAATTTTGGATATTGCATTTTTGAAAAGAAATTCCACGCGACTGCTGTATGACGTAAGAACAAATGTTAGGAGTGGTTTAATACGATTAATATTAATATTTCCCTACTTAATTTGAAACAATGTAATAGAAAACATAAAGGAAAATAATTTATAAAATTACACCTCTTTTCCTGTCACCATCGAGTTCTGTTGTTTAACTTTTTCTCTTCTGAATGACGAGGGCAAAAAATTTACTTTCCCCTTAACAACATCAATAGTGGTTCCTATATCTGTTGCAATTTCACTCCAGGCATCGTGCTTTTTGTTGCGGTAATATTTGTGACTGCTCTACCATATCTGCGGCGCTGATTTATATGATTCAATTAACAGTAAACACTTTTCACTATCCCAGTCCATAGTTATATTATTTTCAGATTTTAAAATGCGCTTAAAACTGAAACTTTTCGGAACACGCACCCCTGTTTTTGAACCTTTCTCCACTGAACACGCACCGTCCGCGCACGAACAACGAATATCTTTGATGTACCGACATCGGCCGGAACCCATACAAACACCCGCAAATCTTTGTTCGTTCACGCTATTCTCGTCTGCACCGGACAAATTCTGAGTTCCCAAACATTTCAAACGTTTGCAAACGTTTTGCGCGCTTGGTGGATTCCCACCTTAAGAACTGATCTTTTTTTTGCATAAAAAATATATTTTGTCATGGAATTTTGAAAATTAACTGAACGGTGGTAGGCAGACGCAAAGCATGTGTAAATCTCTTAAATACTCTGCGGGACAGTGGGTTTGGTGACTCAGTGTTTAAGGCGCTTGCTTTCAATAATTTGGAGTTCAAATCCCATTGAAAGCAAGAATTTTTAGGAGATTTTTTCGATCATACGAGCAACGCCTGGACGTTCTATTGTACGGATTCAACCATAAACTGCATCTCCAGCCACGACAGAGGCAAAATGAATGGCAAATAAAAACTCAGTCACGTAGGCGACCGAACAATCCTTCGGGACCCAACAATCCTATACGAGTTTAATTATTATCTTATATTGGTCGCTCAGTTTTCTTCTCTCTCTCTCAGTCAGATCTACACTAACAATATTATTAGTGTTGTAAAAAAAAACGGTTTTTTTCTGACTTAAAAAAAGAAACACTTGAAAAAAAAACGTTTTTTCCTGGGACACGTTTTTTTATCATAACTACTAAATCTCAAATTTGTAATTATCGTTTAATATGACAGTTTTAGAGTTTATATTAAGTACTTATCTTAATTTTTAAATCTACTATATTTTTCTGGTTCAGTAGAAAAGAAAATTACAAAAATATTGGCAACATTGACTGAAGTTTTCTTTTACGAACGGGGACTTCCTGAAGAGGTTATGTTGCACGAGAAGGAATCCCCGTTCCCCTTTGTTTGGATTCATACTTGCTATTTGAACTAGTGCTGCCAACCCTGCGAATTTATATGTAGACCTACGGATCTTTTCAAAAAATTAGGAATTTTAAATTTATCTACGGCTTTTTGCCTCTTTTTATTACTTATTGTGCTTTACTTATATTCATATACTTGTTAAACTCTCAGCGTATAATGATACTGAGTCATTAAATTGTCAGTAATTATGAATCGTTTCCTAGAAACCGTTGGCGTAAACCAACGATTGAAAAACAAATAAAGCTCTTATTTTGTATGATAACAGATTTAAATTCAAATCTTAAAAGACCTTAATACAGAATTATCGGTGCAGTCTTTATGCACAGTGTGTACTTTGCTCACAATTTAAAATTGCAATCTCAAAATCTTTTTCGTACAATACAAGGATAACCAGTAAAAGAAAATGTAATTATTTCTGAAGTAATATATCTAGAGAAGACAGAAGAAGAAACAGAAAATTCCGACTCAGACCGAACTAGTGTTGGTAGTGCTGATACTAGTGAATGTGGTACTGACATAGAGGATGAATAAAATTATGCTACCCATATAAATACTTTTATGAATCATTATGTAAGACATTAAAATGATTCAGTAAGATTTAAACCACACATGTAAAATGTAAGTTCCATAAATAAAACTATAATTTATCAACTATTCTGTTTTCTGAAGAAAAAAAAAAAATTTAGAAAAAAAAAAACAAGGGTGCTAGGTTTTTTTTCATGTTTTTTTTTCACAAAGCTGAAAAAAAAAAACATTTTTTTTTCAGTTTGCAACACTAAATATTATAAATATGAAAGTAACTGTGGACAGGGTTAGGAGGACAGAAAATTTGCCTTCTGACCTAACATTCGGGAATACGGGGGTCATCTAGCCATCCTGACTGCGGTTTTCCGTGTTTTTCCGCAGTCACCCAAGGCGAATGGCAGGATGGTTTCCTTCAAAAGCCATGACCGACTTCCACCCCCTTCTCTCCCCTTTAGGTTATGTCAGCTGAAAATGGTCCTCGTGACCTACATCAGGCTTTACATGGGCGGAATGAAACCTTTAAAAAAAACTTTTTGTTTGTTACGTTTTGACTACTATATCGGTATTGATGAACTTTTACAAGGAAATACTTTGTTTCATTACGTAGGACACGGGATACTTTTTTCGGGATATATAACTTCTTCTCCTTTTTTTAATAAAAAAAATACTAATTGAATGGAGCCAAGCCGATAGATAGCGTGTGTAAGTGTCTAATGTCATATCGGTATCTCGGGCTGTTTTTCTTTGGCAGTCTGTTAGTTCATTAGCTGTTCATAAATTTTGTTTACAGACTAAACATATTATATAGTATCTTGATTTTCGCTGCACCATAATATTAATTTTTTTTTTTTTTTTTTGCAGCTAAAAGTTTCTGGTATCAGTATATATATATATATATATTTACATGCTTCGCGGAGCACGAGCAGCTAGAGTTATTAGAAACTAATAATCTGATGGTCATGCTGAAGAAAGAGGACAAGACCAAGCTGGATTACAAGATTCTCCCTCTCTTTTAACATATCAATTACACAACAATTCCCCTTGTCTTCAGCAATTTAACTCGATTCCTGTCTATTTTTCACAAAGTAACGCATCTGACTATTTTCACTCCTCTAAATAAACCAAAATACCTTTCTTCAGCGTTACCAATGTAAATCTTTTATATTAAACTAGTTGTTACCAGCGATTTCGTACGTGTGGACTTTGAATTTTATTGCTAGAATAAAATATAGAAGGATGTGATTAGTTACATAAAAGGTGTCTCAAAAACACAGTCAAGATAATATGACTTGTTCAGTTATAGACCGGTATGATAATTGCTTCTCCGCCATATTATCCTGACTCCGTGTTTTTAGGACACCTTTTACGAAATTTTCTATACCCAATTCTAGCGATAAAATTCTATGTCCACTCCTAAGAAGTCGCGGGTAACAGCTAGTTTATTATAAAAGATTTAAATCGTTTGTTATCGCTGAAGATAGGGACAATGGTTTATTCAGAGGAGATAAGATAGTCAGATGTCACATGTGTTATTCCGTGTGAAATATTGCGACAGAAATCGAGGTTAAATGTCGGGCAACACTAGCCCGCACCGTCACCGCACCAACACTCGAGTGTCGGCTCGCCTCCCTTGCGTCCACACTGCTCCGCAGCTCGCCCATGTCACGGATGGGTTCCTGCTCAGTCTCCTTTAACGTATACACTTGATTGTTTCGCGGAATTAATGTAAAAAAATTACCTTAAAAGTGATTTGGGGACGGCAAATAGAGTTACGACCCGTACGTTATTATAGAGTACTGTACATTATTTTAGGCGTAATTTATAATCTACGAAAGTAAAAATACTTTTTTTGTCTGACTCCTGTTACCTCCCCTCTATTTAATCTCTTATGCACAAAAATAGTATCCCAATGCAGTTTTAACAAAGGATCGTCACGATGAAATGTCAAGTGTCACTCACTTCACATTTAACGTATTTGTTTGGTTTGAGGTTCCTTTCGATTCATTCAATAGTTTTTTAACAAAAAAGAATAATGTAATTACACATCTTAATTTAAATACAGATTCTGAAAAATTTCATAATTTCATGTGATCTACAAATTCCAGTCACAGAGTTTCTTATCAGCCGCGCAGAACACCTATATCGTAGTCACCTAATTTGAAAAGGAGACCTACAGATTAACGTGAAATTAGAGCCACGGTGCGTCCTAGCATTAACAAATCAAAGCTTTGCCAGAGGTGAATGTCAATTATAAGACCCGTAAATATTACAGCTGAGACGGGGATTTGTACTAGGGACTTTCAGTACCCCAATCGTACGCCGTAACCATCTGAGTCAAGATACAGATCTGGACGTATTGAAAAATTAATATTCAAACATAAAATAAAAAATAAACTTACTTTTTTCTATATAATTTATTTTTGCTGTCCAAAAACACTAATGTACTTTTCTATGATTGAATACAATTTTTCAGTACTTTAGATTCAGGTGCTTGCGGCGTGTGATTTGGGTACGGAAGCTTTGATTTGTTATTCGAACATGTAAGGACTCTACCATTTTACGAACACCTGATGAACCTAAAATGAGGCTGGAAAAAAAGGACACTTTGCTAAAGCAATCAGTAACACTAAAACAGCATTTAGTCGTAAAGGACAGAAAATTTCTGAACACTTTGTTCTTCTCCATATCGGCCATCCCGACACCGGCCCGAACCGTCAAAAAGTAAACCAAACTAATCATGGCCGACACTCGGCCAAGTGTCGGCCGACATGCGGTGTCGTTTGAACTCACTTCAATCGAGTGAGCGACAGCAATAAGAAAAGTGTCGGTGCGGTGACGGGGCGGGCTCAGTGCGGTTTAGTATGGCCCGACCTTAAATAGTTGAAAAAGAGGGGGATTGTTGTGTAAATAGTATGCAACTATTCAGATAGACATATTTAGGGCTTCATGAGCTGTGAAAATTTACAAGGAACTTTCTTCGGTGTGCTTACGTAACGGGCAGATAATATTTTGAACTAAACAGTTGAGTCACCAACTGACAGAAAAAAAAATTCAAAGTTATTTGCGGTAGATCATCTGATTAAAGATGTTTTGTAGTAAATGTTGGTCGGTGATCTTGCGGGAAGAAGAAAGGACAGTCCTAAATATAGGAGTCCCGGCTATTATGAAAAATTACTTGGTTTATTTCAGTGGTAAGGGAAATTCTTCCTGTTCCTTTTCGGTTTTTTGAGTTTCAGGAAACTGAAGTTGCCATAAGTCTCTACTGAATGCAGCTGACGACCGAATAACACTTATGACTCCTTAACTACACCACGAACTGTAAGCAATTTGCTTCATCTGGCAGAAACTGGAAAAAGGGGAATGATGTTACAAGCTCAGTCGCTTGAGCAAATGATTATTCTTTGTACGGCCATAGATCTATCACCCATGAAGATTATGAACTAATCATATTAATGGATCGTTGATTAACAATTAATTTTTACTCAGCCTGTCTTTGACTCATGCAAATATCGTGCCACGGACTTTAGTTGTTTTTTAACATACAAAAAACATTAAAATTTTCTTCTGTATTTATGTCAAATACGAAACACACTTAACAATCGGACATGTCTGCGCTATATCCTTCACAATATTCAACTAAAAAAAGGGGTTAACACATTGCTGTCCGCTTGATAGAGATTCAATTTGCCGCGCATGCACCTCTGTCGTTGCTAACCTATTCCTGTAAACCTATCGAGTATAGGTGACCTATAGCTTTACGTGAAATTCGAACCACAATGCATCCTAGTGTATTTAACATTAACGAAGGTAAGCTTTGCCAGAGGTGAAATCAGTTTTTAAGGCAGCAAATATTTCAGTAGAAACGGGGACTATCTGTTACCAAGTCACCTGTCTCAGCCAATCTAGCCACCAGTCTTCAACTAAACCCGCTCATTAATATTCACCACAATGATTGAAATCTCTCTTTCTCCACATCTGTCACGAAAATATATTGAACTTCAATGCATTTTAACATGATTTATAAACTCGCTTTAGGTTTTGTCTGTCCTTGTGAATTTTTGTGATTGATTTTAAAATAACTTATCGATGAGCTAGAGACTTTAAATTTTGACATAGCTCAGAAGTGGATGACAATGCATGAAAATGTGAAAAAGAAGAAGAAAACCAAAAGGAGAAGAGAAAGATGAAGAAAACTAAAAAGAAAACTAGAGACTTGAAATTTTGACCGTAGCTCAGAAGTGGATGCCAATGCATTAAAATGTAAAAAAAATAAGAAGAAAAACAAGTGGAACAGAAAAATGAAGAAAACAAAAAATAAAACACACTGAATAAACGGTGCAGTAGTAGGAACAGTTGACGCGATATTATTCATTCTTGAATTAATTTTTATTTCTCCTAGCCTCAAACAGTTTCCTAACATCAAAAAGCAGAAAATAATAAAAAGATATAAAATATTTTTAATATACCATGTTTTTATAACGGACTAAAAAGTATAATATAATTTCTCTAATCCTTATGAAGGATAAAACCATATACAGATTTCTAACTTCTTCTAAATTGTCCTTAAAATTTATAGTTGGAAATTTTTGAAAGCTATTAAAGTACTTGTAAGATTGGCGACGAAAAACATTGGACGCATGCAACAGATAATTGATACTTTAATAGCTCAACTAACAATTTTATTGCACCGCAAATAATGTGAAATGATAAGTAAGTTCTTTCATTGATAGCTACTCTCTACACTTCTTATAGTTATGTATTTCATGCGCCCCATGTTTTTCGTCATCAATCTTACAAGTATTTTAATAGCTATCAAAAATTTCCAAGTATAAATTTTCAGGAAAATTTAGAAGAAGTTAGAAATCTGTATGTGATTTTATCCTTCATAAGGATTAGAGAAATTATTTTATACTTCTTAGTTCGTTATAAAAACATGGTAGATTAAAAATATTTTTTATCTTATTATTCAAAACTCCTTCTGGAGAACAGAATCAGAACAGACTGAATGCCTCGCCAGTCACATAAATTTTCTTCAGCAATCACCCCAAACAGTTATCAAAGCATACACCTTGATGGTAATAAGTGTTTACTTTGTTGCAAACGTGTATACATTTTATTAAACATGCAATGGGGTGAGTCAGACCATTGAACGTATTTTTTTTTAATAATTGTGGATCGACAATATGGAGGTCTCAGAAATTTAAAAAAAAAAAAAAAAATTGCCAATGTTAAAATCTGATACATTTATTGTCGCAGCACCTCAATCAGGGACAGATCGGGAAATTAAAATTTCATCAAAACATTAAATAAAAGATACATACTTGATTTTCGTGGCAATTTGAAGCTATTTAATTAAATATACATACAATGGTAGCAAAAACAAACAGATCATATTATAATTTTTTATTCTACTTTCACTTGACTATAGTTGCTGAAAAAATGGACCTAGACCATACGTTCGAAGTATCGGAAAACAAGTAGCAATATAATGAACTCAAGCCTAGAGTTGAACCTAAATTTCCAACGTCATAGTTCCATTCGGAAGCTTGTAACAGCCCTCAAACCTAAACATAAATGGAATTGTATTTTATGGAGCACTTGTCATAAGCTAGAGTTTGGTTGAATATGATCTTGTATGATTGTTTTGCAATTTCCTGTAAATCAATGTATATAGAGTTTTTTTATGAAAAGAAATTATTTAGAGGCCATTTAATATGTCTAAGGACAGAATTGTACAAGAGAATTGCTTAAATGTTCGTAATTGTAGGTATTAAGGCAAGTTACGATGTCTAAAGGACAATTTGCTGTAGTTTAAAATGATTTCTGTCGATAAATTTGTGTTTAAGTATCTTTAATTTCCTTTGCTGACAATTTTGTAATGATTGTAAATGATTATTTATTAATTCTGATTGTTTTTAATACGTTTCAATTGTTTAAGTATTGTTAATGTTCGAGAAATATCTGTCCGAATCCTTTGTAGTGTTCTAGAATTTTTTTTTTTTTTTTTTTTTTTTGTAACTGCTTTACGTCTCTTTTTAACATCGAGGTCTTTAGAGACGGGAAAGGATGGGGGGCAAGGATGGGGGCAAGGAATGGGAAGGAATTCGGCCATGGCCTTTTGAAGGAAGCATCCCGGCATTTGCCTGGAGTGATTTGGGGAAACCATGGAAAACCCAAATCTGGATGCTCGGACGGGGATTCGAACCGCCGTCCTCCCGAATGCAAGGCGAGAACGCTAACCGCTAGAAATTTCGATGGAGCTTATACAAAGCGAACATCCGAGACAGAGAGACAGTTTTTAAAGACTCAATTTACCACTGCCAAGGACTGTATTGTCTGTGGAAGAAGTGTTGTCTGTAATCGCTGGATTGTATGTATGCATGTAACCAATATCTTTGACGTCGTGCTTATGAAAATAAAAACGAGTTTAAATTGAACGTTATGGTGGACTGGTTATTTATAATATTAAAAAACCACGAACCATCTAACAAGCTCTTAAGCTTATTGCACCTGCAGTGGTACTCTGTAGTTGATATTCTACCACACAGATTCTTAAAAAAAAAAAAAAAAAAACCTGAAATATATTAGTTTGTTGCTCCGTTGGATAGCTCCCACAAATAATAATAATAAAAAAAGATATACTGGAACATATTGTTTTGTTGTAATATTGTTATCACTATCAGCCAGTTCAAACATTAACTTATGTGGGATCTTAAAGTCATACATGATAGCTTATGGGCGATAGTAAAAGTCCATGGACGACAGGTTGTATCGATTCGATTTGTGCCGAAAACTACTTTGCGGTCAGCGTTCCCCTGTTCGCCGACACTTAATGAGGTGGTCAGCCTTAAGCCGCCCTCGTCTTCTCCCGGGGGGAAGTTTCCGGCCACTTTATTCGGACAGCAGAACGAGTGGCCTTTTCTGGAGGGTCTCCAGAAGGGGAAGGTGGCTTCTTTTTATTCCCGTTGTAACCTATGTAATGATCCAATATCCTGCTGGGAAATTAAATTTGAGCTCTCCCGTGCTTCTCGAGCGAGATATACTTCTGAGAAGGCTTGTTGCCGTCACAAAGGGCTGACATGCACATTCAAACACTGACAGAAGTGTTACTCCGTCCCGTTTGATAAGATTATTTATGTTTTCGTCAAAGTAACACAACCATTAAAAGCGATTCAACAGCTGAGCAAATCTACGTAAGATATTTGCTAATATCCTTCCTGTTTTTACCACAGAGAAAAATGCCGTATTTGTAATAATATGCATGCCTGAATTCTTGGTTCAACTACAACCATTTGGAATATTTACTGGTTGATTTATGAAATATTTTTTGCCGTTATTAATATATCTACTGCGGTAGCATAAAATTGGTGGATTAATGAACTGATTTCTTAAACAGGTATAATTCCAAAACCACAAGTTTTCAGGATACAAAAAAAGATGTACAAAATGTTCGAATTAAAACAGACTCACTGAACCCCAGAGCACGTTCCAGAGAGGAAACTCAATAATAAAATTTTCAAGAGAGAAGGGAAAATTCAACGAGTGGAAGAAGGTTTACACAGAAAGAAAAGTCATGGTTGTTGCAGAGGATCAAAGAAGTATAGGCACAATGAAGATTAAGACGATTAAGAATAAATATATTTGATTGTATTAAATATATTACGGAACCTGAAGTTCTTAATTCGGAAGATTAGCTCTAGAAAATTACAGAATAGGTGTGAGAAATGGCGATTAATCCGGTTATAACATACAAAACAGAAATTTTACATTTAATGATATCCATGCGTTACCCGTGAAGTTTTACGCGAAAGGAAACAGAGCCCTACTGTTATCACTGCACTGTCTGACCGTCCGTTTGTCAAAGGTCTCTAGAACATAAATGAAATAAGTACGAGACTGCAAATCTGCACATACAAAATATGTCTCTCACGCAGAACCGAATATCGTCTTTAAACTTGCATTCTGTGGCGTTAACACAGAAAGAATTGCATCGGAAAAAAATTATACCCTACTATGTGACCTATTGATTTTTGGAGCTCGGTAAGTAGAGTTACTCTTCAAAATAAAACGAGCGGCCGTTAAAATAATCATTTTAGGAAGTTTTTGTTACCGGTTCTATCTCATAACCGGTATTTCCTAGGTATTTCAGTTCCCATTCATAAGCAGAAAATACTAATAATGTTTCCACCTACTATAAATTCTAAATATAATGCTTTAGTATTACAACCAAATAGGTTGTTGAGTATGTATATAAGACAGAATACTAAGCTGGATACCAGCTACCTACATATAATGGAAACTCATAAGTTTGTATGGTTAAACATCAGACAGGGAGTTTCGGACAGAAGGCGTAAAATGTAAATATATTGGAGTAAGCTTACGTGGGAAGTGCATATTGGGGAGCTGTCGATATGCTCCATCTCACCGGGGTGATGAGAGAGTTTAAAGAGAAATAAGGGAAAATAGTTTGCATAATAACGAGCCTGTGTAATAATCGGGTTGTAGTGCCCCCACCTGGACACCGGTGAACCTATGGGGATCTATGGCGAACCTGGCATCAGGCCTAGCGGAGACTTGGCCAGATTCGATGAGAGGAATGAGCGAATGGGTAAGGATCGATCATAGGAGTCGATCTGGGATCGGAGGGAGACCTCCGTGGTAGGATCATCAGGATGAATGATTTCATAAACATGTACTATGTACAACTTTTACTATCATGACTGTACAAAACATACAAATGGTATGCATTGAGACTATTGTTGAATACTGATAACAATGTAAGGTGCTACTGCGCTACCTCCCAACATCATGCTATGACGTAACTGAATACTGAAAATAGGTTGATTATATAACTGCATGAGTGTGACATTTACTTTTAGGACAGCAAGAGCTTCTTCGACTGTGGGCGATTATCTAGACCAGTAACCCCAGCTATAGACATTGTGGAGGACCCTAGCTCCCTATCTATGACTCAACGATGGCTTTCCACGTCCAACCATACCCTACAGCAGAGCCAACCTGTTATGCGCTGTTCATCTTCTTCGTGTGAGGCGCCACCCCGCGGACACGGCCGTCGGAGGGCGGCTCGAAGTCTGCGTTCTCTCTGCTGCGACTGTTGCTGGCTGCGAATGCTTGATCAAGACAAGACAAGACACTCTCCGATACCCGTGCAGAGGTTTTTACACCACCTCCCACTACGGTCCCAATGTGGAGGGGCAAATGGTAGCCAATTATGAGGCCGATCCATGCCGTCATCTGTCCTCCTTAGCTCGATCATTTCGCACTTTTTACCTACTGTCAGCGCTCTAAATCCCCGGTCGATGCCTCTGTCTGGTTTATTAACATGAAACTTGCTGTCCTCATTTCATAATTAACAATATGTAACTTATCAGCTAAGCGAACAACTGCGTTCACTACAGGGTTGTTAAACATAAATTTTACACCAACAAAATTATCAAAACCATAACAAGCGTTTCTTATGACTGCGAGTTATATTAGTAAATTTTAGGTTTATTCATAATATAGTGGGACATTTTATTTAATATTATATGAGTGGTGTGGGCAGGAGGTTGCTGTGAGCGGCAAGGGAAGTCTCACGGCAGGAATGCTGGAATCGGTGAACGAGGGGGAGAGGTTTTTGCTTTGGTGGCGCCACTATATACGAGCAGCGGAGAATTAGGACAACGTCTCATGATGGTGGGGGACTGTACTGGCCAATCAGATGAACAGAATAATCAACAAGCACGGAAATACTGGAAGTTTTCAGATTTAATGTGGTACGGAGCACGAGACGAGAGAGGCATTCTGTCCTGGACGGCGAGTCTAATCTGCTTGATTTGGCTCCTGCCTCGACTTTACGCCTCGAACGCACGCTGGTTTTGTTTGAGCAGATGAGCCCAGGCAAACGGCATTTCTGAGGAGCTACAATGCTTGAAGGCAGAACCAACGCTTGTGCATTATCCAAAGTGTGGTAGCAGACGTCGCTACCAATGGTAATAACACTTCGCCAGTTAGGGAATCTGTTAGTCTGGTTTCAAGTTCATAGTACTGCACTGCTACGATCCTGTTAGGTCAAATCCTAAAAGATAAGATCTCTGTCGCCGATTGAACTGTCGCTAGCCCGTAGCGAACATTTAATTAATAATTTAACATTGAATTTTAATTATTTAATTTTGGGTATTTTTTTTAAAAAAAACCTGGCGTCCGCAGAAGTAAAGCTCATTCATTTTTTATTTATTATTATTAATTATTTTGTGAGTTTAAAGTGAATTTTAAGTCAAGCTTGTATATTTTTATGTTAGTAATATAAATCATAGGGATTTATATTAAGTACTAGCCCGTACCCGCGACTTCGTACGCGTGGATAAAGGTTTTTTTTTTTTTTTTTTTTTTTTTTTTTTGCCAGAATTAAATATAGAAAGTTGCTAACGAAGGATTGGTCCCAAACAATATCGAGTAGGAATAATATGACAGGAAAGCTATCACTATATCATTGTACCGTCGAACCTATCTCTTGAAGAGAATCAATTTCCAACATATTTCTGTCGCCATTCGATAAAGTCTCAAAATTTCGTGACTACGCGTACAACTGTTAATCACACTGGAAAAAATATCCTGTGCCCTTCATACAGATTTCCTTATAAAATTGCATCACGATATAGCCATTTAGTCGTCAAAACGTAACAAAAAGACAGAGACTTACTTCCGTATTTATAATAATATTACTGTGGTTCACACTCACACACTGACTGCAAACAACACCTGAGGGAGAATATAACGTAAAAAAGTGCACACCTACAACATTGCAAGACTACCTACGATTTTCCTCGCATTGCACCCCTAACTTTCTAATATCTATAGTTTAACATTCAATCCGAATAACCTACGGCCCAGGCCTGACTCTTACGATGAAAAACAATTTTAAAAAATCTTAGCCTCCACGGTGATTTGAACCGGAGACCACGACGTTCGTAAGCAAGCGCTATAACCACTTTTTTTTCATCTCAGCCATCATTGTTTATTGGAATTTGTCTGTACTATATTATCGTTTTCTCATTGCGGACAACACAGGATGGACACAACACCCATGCCCTAGGCCGGATTCGAACCGGCGAACCTGGCAACGCGAGGCAAGCTCGCTAGCCGCTACGCTACCAGGGCCGGCAAACCACTAAGCTGCTAGTCCACTATACGGAAACACGGTACGGAGGCGACCATATCCAACGTGTCTGTCTGTCGCCGTATTTCGAAGTTATGAGACAACATGTGTTATTTATACAGATAATTTTTCAACCAAGTGTAGACAGTATTTTTCTCCTTGTTTGAAAGGATAAGTGTGCAAAGTTTCGTCGAGATCGAATGAAAACTATGTATTTGTATGAAGAATTACTTACTGACTGCGAACAACACCTGAGGGATCATTATAACGTAAAGAAGTGTACACCTACAACAATTCAAGACTATCTACGATTTGCCTCGCATTGCACCCCTAACTTTCTAATATCTACAGTTTAACATTCAATCCGAATAACTTACGGCCCAGGCCTGACTCTTACGATGAAAAACAATTTTTAAAAATCTTAGCCTCCACGGAGATTTGAACCGGAGACCACGTTGTTCGTAAGCAAGCGCTTTAACCACTAAGCTGCCAGTCCACTATGCGGAAACACGGTACGGAGGCGACCGTATCCAACGTGTCTGTCTATCGCCGTATTTCGAAGTTATGAGACAACATGTGTTATTTATACACATAATTTTTCAACAAAATGTAGACAGTATTTTTCTCCTTGTTTCAAACGATAAGTGTGCAAAGTTTCATCGAGATCGGATGAAAACTGTGGATTTGTATAAAGAACAAACAAACTAACAAACAAACATACATTCATCTTTATATATAACGATTAAATAAACGTACTTTGCAAGAATTGTTAGTTTATATAATTGACACCTTTGGGTACACGGAAGGAGCCTCCTCGAAGATTGTACACAATAGTGAAATATGAAAGCTAATACGATCGGGCGTACCCTGGGCAACATTAGGAATAATACCAACGGCAGATCCTTCCACCACCAGGACAAATTTCAAAATAAACGGTTTTTTTAAGGACAGCTCTTTCGATTATATCAATAAACATCGAAGGTATATCACCAGTGAAAGAGATTGTATTATCTAATATCTCTAAACGTGCAAAATGTAACTTTTTATTGGTTCAAGAGGCCCAAATGATAGAAGCCCAAAAATCAATGGAATGGATTTTTTTTTTAACTGCTTTACGTCTCTTTTTAACATTACGGTCTTTAGAGACGGGAAAGGATGGGGGGGGGGCAAGGATGGGGGCAAGGAATGGGAAGGAATTCGGCCATGGCCTTTTGAAGGAAGCATCCCGGCATTTGCCTGGAGTGATTTGGGGAAACCATGGAAAACCCAAATCTGGATGCCCGGACGGGGTTTAGAACCGCCGTCCTCCCAAATGCGAGGCGAGAACGCTAACCGTTACACCACCCCGCTTGGTATGGAATGGACCTTATTAATGAAAGACCAAATGAAAAGTATGGCCGTGCAGTTTTCGCCAAACCAGATCAAAGATTCTTTCAGCAGTGGTAACCTCAGATGGCGAAATAGAGATACTGATCACCGAAATCAAATCATGCACCGTCGCATCAGTGTATAAGCCATCAAATGCCGAATTTAGCTTCACAGGACCACCTATCTTCCGCTCCCAACAAACAAAGATTGTTTTGGGTGACTTCAGCTGCCACAGTACATCCTGGGGCTACAGGGAGACTGATAAAAATGGAGAGGACCTTGAAGAATGGGTTGAACGTATGGGCCTAATGCTAATATATGACCCAAAGATGCCACCATCGTTTAGTAGTGGAAGATGACACGATGGATACAACCCAGATAACATCTTTGTCAGTGAACTAATTGCCCAACAGTCAAAGAAGAATGTTATGGAGCAAATCCCACGTACGCAACATAGACCAATTATCTGCACTATTGAAGCAGTAGTGAAGCCAGAGTCTGTTTGGTTTAAAAGATGATTTAATTTCAAACGATCACAATGGGGAAAGTTCTCTCAAGAACTGGATGAGGAAGTCTTAAACTTCGACCCATCTCGAAATACATACGATAAATTTACTGTACTAGTTAAAGCCATCTCAAGCAAACATATTCCTCGAGGCTGCAGAACAACTTATATGACTACAAGTTTCTTCTTGAAAAACACGGGCACCTATAAGACGAAGATCCTTTTTCTGAAGAAACCATACAGATAGTGGAGGATCTCCTAAACGCTGTATTTACTGCTAGAACAGATAAGTGGTGCAATTTAATGTCAGAGTTAGTCATGAAACAGAACAGTCGTAAGGCTTGGAAATTACTGAAGAACTTCAATAGTGATCCAATTGTCACTCCGCCTAGCCTCCTTAAAGTTAGTCCAGATTAAATAGTACACCAACTGCTTCTGAATGAAAAGATTAGAAAAAGATATGAAAACAGGAAACTCCAAAGACACTCAGTCGAGCAGACCATCTTGGGACTCCATTCACATTGGTAGAACTGGAAACCGCATTACAGTCATTGGAGATTAACAAAGCTGCAAGCTTAGATGACCTGAGAACAGAGCAAATTAAAATGTTTGACCCAGCTACAAAGCAGTGGCTCTTGAATTTAATGATGCCTGCACCTCCAACTTACAGATTCCCAGGATCTGGCGGAAAGCCAAAGTTGTGGCACTGCTAAAGCCTGGAAAGAAACCAACAGATCCAAATAAAACTTTAGACCAGTTTCACTCCTTTGTCATTTATACAAAGTCTTGGAGAGACTGAACCTCATCCGTGTCTCACCGTCCATTGACAAAATGCCCATAAAGGAGCAAGCTGGTTTTCGACCTTGCTTGTCATGCTGCGGCCAAATTTTTAACCTGACACAGTATATAGAGGACAGGTTACGGGTGTGGTATTCATTAATCTCACAGCGGCGTATGATACACTCAACCACAAAATGTTGACAAGTATACTCCACCACAAAAGACTACCATCTAACGCAAGTCCAGTGTTTGCTACAAAACAGAATGTTTTATGTCACCCTCCACATTAAGAAGAGTCGCTGGAGAACTCAGAAGCATGGCCTCCCTCAGGGAATTGTGCTGGCCCCGCTCTTGTACAACATATAAACAAACGACCAACCAATCATTCCTGCAACAAGAGCATTCCTTTATGCTGATGACACAGCAATTGCAACTGAAGGCACAACCTTTGAGGTGGTGGAGGTGAAGCTGACAACAGTTCTTGAAGATATGGCCAAGTATTATGATGCTAATCACTTGAAGCCCAACCCTCCAAAAACGCAGATCTGTGCATTCCACATGAAAAACAGAGAAGCCAGAAGGAATTTGAACATCAACTAGAGGGGACAACAACTATTACATCGCGATACTCCAAAATATCTGAGAGGAAAGCTTGATCGTTCTCTTTCATTCAAAGCCCATTGTGAGGATCTGAAACCCAAGTATCCGCCCGAAACAACATCATCCGAAAACTTACAAATACCTCCTGGGGAGCACAGCCAAATTTGCTTCGTACATCTGCCCTGGCACTCAGTTTCTCCGCATCAGAATACTCAGCACCAGTTTGGTAAAACTGTATACATGGTAGGCAGGTTGATTCGTATAGCGCTGAATGATACTGGCGGCATTGTAACAGGTTACCTGAAACAAACTTCTGGCAGCAAAATATACCAAATCATGGGTATAGCACCACCAGACATTCGAAGGAAAACAGCTGCAGAGATGGATAAGAGGAAACAGGAAACAGACACCCTTTGTTTGGACACGAACCTCAATCTATAAGGCTGTAGTCAAAAAAGAGCTTCGTACAGTCAATTACAGCTATAACATCTTCACCTGGAGCTCGCCGTGTAGGACTATGATAAAATTCGTTGCCTTCAGGGCACTGGATGAATCTCAAAGAGGCACCGGCCACGGGGTGTAATCAGCCATTTGCAATATCGAAGGCACTAAATAGATTAAGAACTGAAGTGTCCCGATACAGATCCAATATGAAAAAAATGGGGTTAAACTACTGAAAACGAACTATGTGAATGTGCTGAGCTGCAGGACCCACAACATCTTCTGGTATGCATTAATCTACGTAGAACCTGTACTATCTACGACCCTTTTAGGGTAAATGAGAAGGCCATCAGGTTTGCGGAATTCCGGTCACATTCCATTTAATTGTGTTATATAGTCCATAAGCTTGATATTAATTAGTTAATTTTATTTGTTTTGTTCCATCTTGTAATGCTATGTCCTGGACACGAGAAATAAATAAATAAATTGACACCTTGTAAAACAGAGTGTTTCATAATTTTGAATGATCTATTTTAAGTAACATTAACGTAAATACGCTAGTTTGTATGTTATGAAAGGAGCCCCCAATAAAATCATTGATGATTTCTTATCTAAACATTACAGTTCCCGCAAGTTCTTCCTTTCCCTATTAAAATTCAATTAATACAATAACTTTAATTATATTTCAAAATTTGAAGCTAAGCCAGAAACGTTACAAATTACATTCTTCAAAAAATCGGAAACTCACCAAAAACATCGCAATAGGTTCACGTGGCCCTGAAGCCGTGATCTTATTACTCCTCATGTTTTGTAGCCATTTTTTCCCTATAACAATGGGCTTGAAGGAAATGAAAAAACTAACATCACACCGTAACTGGATAGCAAGGATGGATTATGTACCAGAGGTTGATGTCAAACCTCTGCATCGCGAATGTAGTAAGGATCTATGCCACATTTTACAGTTATTCATGCATGCAATATGTATGTTAGACGTTGCAGTACGCTGGTTCTTCTAAAATAAGAGTATGATACAAATGAATGTACCAATTTCCACGATTTCTCGTCTTAATCTTCACACATATTGAAGAACTCAACACTGTATAGAACTCCATCCATCTACGTCATCACTTATGATAAGCCTCCTAGAGGAGAATACAAACAACCTTCGGAATATAAAGCTGATTGTATTCTAAATCTAAGGAAGTTTAGTTGCAGATGATAAGTAATTTCCTAACACACAGTTTTCGGATTGCTGACAACATAATGTGAACTATAAGAGAAGGGAAAAAATCAAGGAAATTGAGCTGCCGGGTAAAGTACCGACTTGTTTAAAATGTTTGTTACTTGTTTTTAAAAGATATGTGCACACTTAAACAAAAATATTTCCGGACTGGGGCACTACGATTCAGAGTTCACAGTTCTGACATATGGAGCAGGGTATTCCGTTGTTGCTGACTAAATGCTGTTGTTTAGGTTATTAATATTGTCGTAACACACGTTAAATTCAAGAGATGTATGTATTTCAAGATATAACAAAAATGAACGTATGATTTCGACTTGAACATCCTTATGTTATACTTCTGGCATATAAATTTTCCAGTAAATTCCTTGTTACAACCCAAAACTTTATCCGACTGCTATTTTATTTCCTTCTAAATTAGGATGTGGACTGAACTGAAAAATTTAGCAGAAAATTTACAATTGCCCTACCTCTAATTCCTAAAAATATGTTAGTTCTATGTAGTTTGATATTTTTTTCAAAATTTAATAGTTCTAAATAATATATTTTCAAAAATTCGGTGTTACTTTCGCATGGTTGTCTATGGTAATAAACATGCAGTGTATTATTTCGAGGCTAGCACAACGCCTCATTGAAAACAAATGTCAGAGCGGCATTCCACTCCCAACAGGACAGAAGCACCATTAGGTTACAAGAGTGCTTTGTAGCTATTTTAGCAGGAATGCAGCCAGGCTCTTAGCGTGTAGCGCCTGTGAGTTAGCTACCCAGAGTCACAGTAGCGCGGGCCTGTCTCCCTCCACTCCACTGTGGGCAGGTAATAGCGGGACTGCACGGCAGCAGCTGGCGACACACCCACGGGGGATAGTGTCGGCCGGCACCGCCTGCACAATTCACACGCCGGACATACAGCCGACGCCCATTACGGCCATGATTTATCGACGGCCATTGATTGCCACATATCCGAAATAACGGTGGCACCCCTCGCCGTATCGGTCCTCTGTGCACCCGCGAAACTTCCCGGCGGCCACTGAATTTTGTAGCATCTGTCCCTCGGGGACGCTGGGCAGTTATCGCTGACCGTGTGACCGGAGAGAGGGAAGCGAAACGTGTCCATAAGGAGGGCGAGAAAACAGTCCACAGGGAGCAGAATTTCTCTCAGCAAAAACTTCTACCGTTCAGACGGAAAGGAGGTGATAGAAAGATTGGTGGGAGCAGTACGTGCAACAGTCCCAACTGAAATTATATTACAACAGCTCTAGTGCAAAGTGATTTCTGTGACATAAAATGCTAATGTAATATTAGTCACGATTATATCTTAAATACAGACAGCAGTTAGGGACAGTGTTAAAGCATTTTACAGTGATCTTATCTGAAGTTCGTATAAATTACGAAATATCGGAAATTCTTGGTGATAAACAATGAAAAATCATTTCATTCTTAATGGCAATTGATTAAATTAACTGAAGAAAGATTTGTAATAAATTTGCTTAGCTCGCAAATCGCTCTTATAACTGTATTTGCGGTGGTTTCTCTCTCTCTTTCTCTCCCTCTATCTGGGAGTTTCACTTAACTGCTGATAACTAATAAAGCAAGGTGTTGCAAAGATTCTTATGGTGTTTTAAACTTGAGAATTACACCAGTAGCAACTTTCTGTTATGTTTATTCCGTTTTTTTTTTTTGTAAGCATCATTTGTTATTTAAATCTTTATCTTCAGAGTAATTCCTATGAGGAATTACGCAATCAAAACATTACGTTACATTCCCACAATTATGGATACCAATGACATGTATGTTTCATTACTTTAGTCACACGAAAAACGTACAAGCGTGAAAAAAAAAAAAAAAAAAAAAAAAAAAAAAAAAAAAAAAAACTTTTGGTTATGGTGATGAGTAAATCCTCTTTTTTGTGGAAAAAGTATAGATTTCGTTATGATTGCTACGAATTTAATCAACCATACTTATTTTCCGATTGTATCCGCGGTTTCAAGTAATTGTTTCTGTTGTTCTTCTCCATGTCATCATGATCAGAGTTTTCCTCCTAGGCAGGTCTTCACCTGGATGCTCTCCATACGCTCTTTTACATGCAGAGTCACACTATTCTCTATGTTTCCGTCAACGATATTATCCACAATACTCCCACGAAATTAATTATCAACAGATATGAAGTAAAGTTCCTCTCCCCAGGTAAGAGAAAATAATGCCCAGGGACCATAATTCTGTGTTTACTTCTCTGTTAGGTAAGTATTTCAGGAATTATTTTGGAATTACTGAATACGTACTGCTTTAATTACTTTTCTTAGGTGTTTTAATACAACAAGGCGTACGACATCACATCCGGTGGTGTAGTTACATTTCCCATCTGAATAATGCTCTGAGATGGATGGAAATCCGAAGCAGCTAGATGGATTAAATTTTTCCTTTTGAGAATGCTGGGTATTTGTTATTCCGCGTATCCTTTTCTCTGTGTTTCTGAGGTTCTGTTCATAGCGGTATGTTTACAAACAATGGGTAGAGGATTGAAAATTTGTAAAAATTAAAAAAATTGTAAACGAAATAGCCGAAGCTTTGTTGCTCTCAAGATTTGGAGAGATCCAAAGATTACTATATTGACTATTACGCTTAGTTTGAATCACCAAGAAGAACTATTAGGCATGTGTCTGTTCCAGAGTACCTTGCCAACAATATCCGAAGTAGATGAAATGAATGACTTGAAGAGTGCAGGACACAACATTGAAAATGATTATAAAGGATTTATGGCGACACTTAGCCTTTCAGTCAGAAGTAACTGAATGGTCTGGTTTGACATCTAAATCTATCAAATCTATCATCAAATCTTTAATCCTCAATATTGAAGTAGAAGAAACTATCTGAAACTGAGTTTGAAAATTAGTCATTATAGTAAAAAGGGAGAAGGATCTCCTACTGTATTTCAGTCAAGATGAAAAGCTTCTCCACTGGAGCATATACCAGGGCAGTTGGGTATTAATATGTTTCTACACTACTGTTTGAACTGCAATGTGGATGTTCTAGCTTACAGTCTGTGATATCGAAAGGAATTAAAACATTTTCTGCTGAAAATATAATATAATATTTTTTTTTTTTTTTAGTCCTCGCGGTTGAAATCCGTGAGGCTGGAGGGTCTCGGAGAACATATCAACTGAACTAATCTAAGGGGAGGGAATGGGAAGGAAGTTGGCCGTGGCCTATAAAAAGAACAACCATCTCGGTATTCGCCTGGAGGGACTGTGGGAAACCACGGAAAACCGCACCGAGCGGGGTGGTGTAACGGTTAGCGTTCTCGCCTCGCATTCGGGCATCCAGATTTGGGTTTTCCATGGTTTCCCCAAATCACTCCATGCAAATGCCGGGATGCTTCCTTCAAAAGGCCATGGCCGAATTCCTTCCCATTCCTTGCCCCCATCCTTGCCCCCCATCCTTTCCCGTCTCTAAAGACCTCGATGTTAAAAAGAGACGTAAAGCAGTTACAAAAAAAAAAAAAAAGGAAAACCGCAGTCAGGATGGCCTCCCGAATTCCAGGTAGGAGCGCAAACGAATGCCAGGTATGACGGCGAATTTACAATCATACTGACTTGGATTTGTTTTTAATTTTTCATTCCCCGAACTGAGGGCCAGGGGCGAGCCAATGAAAGGCTGCTTTGTATACCTTATGCTAGCAAAAGTTTTTATTTATTAAAAATGTAGTAATCATAATAGGCAGTAAAGATTTTAGAAGGGAAGTCTTTACAAATTAGAAAAAATCGAACACTTATAACTTCTAAAAAAGAAAAGTAGTAGCAATTAACACTTTAACATTAATAATTGAAATAACAACAAATATAATTTTAACGTTGATGGGATTTTAAAACATGAAACAACTTACATTAATCATAGAAACAGGATTCTTAGTGATTTTTAAAAAAGAAATCTTGTAATAGTTAACAATCTATCATACGTAATATCAGTGACTATAAACATTAGCATTTTAATGATGATGAGATGAAAAGAAGGTTTATAATTGATTTTAGAACTGTTCTTATTATTTATAGATATAAATATATATTACATTATGCTCCAGTAACCCTTACCGTATCGCTAATAATTTTGTGCTGTTACACCTGACATGTATTGATTATTTGTAGACTGTTATAGGTAGGAAGCGCCTGCCATGTTAGATGTGTGAAAAGTGTTCTGGTGTCTTCGTCGCAGTGTTTTTTGTAAAATTGATAGAGCGGTTATTTTAGGAGGATATATATACTTTTGCTTGGGACGTCTGTGATTTTCAAATTTCATGGTGAGTAAAATCAGGTCTGGGCGGTTTACAAGAAGGCGTTGATCATATTTCTGTCTGAAAATATACAGTCTGGTCCGGAGAAGTACTAATTCAGATATTGAATAAACCATAGCAGAGGGAGTGGAGTGATCGGGGTGTAGGATGTCACGAGATACGAGATACTCAATTTTGGAGGGAGGTAGGAAAGAGCAAATGGGGGCGGCATACACCAAAATGAGGCGAACAAATTATTTGTAGGTACAATGATAATTCCGTGTGGTCGTAATGACCTGGAGACAGGGTTTCTATTGGCTGCGCATTCCGCCCCTGCTGTAACCGCCTGAACCTAACCCGGCAGTCGTACCGGGTCCAGGGAACCTACAGCTTTAACGTGGAATCCGAACCACGGAAGTTTTCTGGCGTACTTCACACAACACAGCAGGCTGTGCCAGAGGTGAAAGTCGGGTTAAGCACCTCTGAAAATCCCCGCCGAAACAGGGATTCGAACTGGGGACCTTTAGATATCCAGTCAGACGCGCTAACCCCTGAGCCATCAGGCCATTATATTTTGTAGGTGAAGAATAAAGTGGATTGGGAGTTGAATGAAAGTTTCGGGCGGATGCATTTAATGAGGTTAGTACGGGATAGTAGTTTCTGTGTTAGGGATTTGTAGTGTTGACCAAAGTCGAGGGTTTTATCTAGATATGTGCCTAAATATTTTGCAAAAGTGGATACAGTGATTTTACTATTACAAATTTAATTGGTATTATAGATTCTGATTGGTAGAAAGTGAAGATCTTGGGTCTGTGATGAAATAAAATTCAGTTTTTGTGGGGTTAGATTCGAGTGTGGTTAGGTATCTATTGGCGCGGTGATTAAGGAATGGTATATTATGATGTGAAATCCAGCAAGCAGTTTCGTATGTGTAGAGTGCTATAGACTGAGAATGGAGGGATGTGTGGGGATATCGAAAGTGGGGAATGGGGAATGAAAGGGGAAGAAAGAAAATCATAAATTTTGATCTGGAAAATCCGAAAAGAGAGAAACTTTTGAAAGAGTTGAAGAAGCGTGTGGGGAAACACAAAGGAAGACAGTTTATAAATAAGTCCACGGTGCCAAACCTTCTCAAAAGCCGTTTGTATATCCAGAAATATGGTGAAGGTGGCATGGCCGGCGTTTAGAGATTTGGTGATGTCTGATGTTAATGCAAGTAGGGGGTCATATGTTGAATGATGAGGGTGAAAGACGGCCTGAATTGATGGAATCTTCTACATCTACATCTATACTCTGCAAATCACAAATACTGTGGGTGGCAGGGTTTGCTAAGCACCAATCCTAATTCTGCGCATTCCAATCCCGAACAGATCGAGGAAAGAAGGAATACATAAATGAATCAGTACGGCATCTTATTTCTCTAATCTTATCCCTCCTGTCATTGCTACCTTGCACTCGTAACTTAAAGATTTTCGCATATTCTCCAGCAAATTCAAACGAAAACGACGTCGTCTGTCCGCCAAACAATCCCAGCCCAACCCACGAATTAGCTCTGTGACACTTACGTAAGGACTGTAACTAGCAGTCACGAATCGAGCGTCTCTTCTCTGTACTTTCTCTAATGTGTCAATCAATCCCTTGCGATACGGATCCCAAATTCCACAACAGTATTCCAAATGCGGACGCACTAGTGTTTTGTACGCTATTTCCTTTGTATGAGCATTACAACTTCTCAAAATACGTCCTATGAATCGTAGTTTGGAATTAGCTTTTCCTACAACGGAAGTTATGTGCAAGTCCCATTTCATGTTGCTTTGTACTGTTACGCCTAGATACTTCAGGGAATCCACAGTGTCAACAACTGAATTGTTAACTTTGTACTCCAGAGCAAGCGAGGTCTTTTTATTACTTATGTGCATTGCCTTGCACTTTTTACAGTTAAGTGTAAGCTGCCATTCACGGCACCATTCCGAAATAACATCCAGATCGCGCTGAATTTCTAAGCAATCGTCGGAGCACCTCACTTCCCTATAAATAAGTGCATCATCAGCAAAAAATCGCATCCTGCAATTAACGTTGTCACCGAGATCGTTTATAAAAATTAAGAAAAGAAGTGGTCCTATTACACTTCCTTGAGGAACGCCCGAAGTAACATCTAGTTTAGAAGAGGCTTCCCCGTCTACAACGACATACTGTGACCGACCAGTTAGAAAATCGCGTATCCATTCGCAAATCTGATCAGATATACCGTACGCTCGGATCTTCGCTAAGAGTCGGTCGTGTGGTACAGAGTCAAAAGCTTTCTGAAAATCCAAGAAAATAGCATCAACTTGTGATCCCGCATCAATAACTTTCATTACATCATGCGAAAATAGAGCCAGTTGCGTTTCACATGATCGGTTCCTCCGAAATTCATGTTGGTATGCTGTAAGTAGCTCGTTTTCATCTAGAAACTTCATAATGTTAGAGCATATGACATGCTCCAGAATTCTACTGCAAACAGATGTTAGCGATATCGGACGATAATTCCTAGGATTGAGTAGTTGGTGAATCGAAGGGTGCGTGGTTGAAGAATTTTTTTCAAAGATTATTTCAGGAACTGGTAAAAGACAGACGGGAAGATATGAGAGGGAGTCGAGAAGCGGGATTTTAGGTTTCTGAATCCAGAGGGGAGGAAAGTATGAAAATGGGACACAAGATCTGCAGAGAAGGTGAAGAAAGGAATGATTAAATATCGAGGGGATGAAAGATGAATGAATCTGGTAACTCTATCGTGGCTGGGAGATGAATTTCTACCTGTGTAAAGAGAAGTTTTTTATTTCCTAATCCGTGATTTCAGTGATAAGTGAGTTTTGCAATTCGTTTGAGAAATGAGGGGAGTCATCGAATAGTGGGTTAGTCGGTAGCGAGTGAATTTCCTGCATCGTTTCCGCGAGCATGGTGGCTTTGTCACAGTCAATTGTCAGTGTAATGTTGTTCACAGTCAGTGGGTAGGACGGACAGCAGTATTGTCTTGTAAGGATTTTGAATCCTTTCCAGATCAGTCCACTTCGTTTGCAGTCAAGAGTAGTACAAGTGTGCTCCTACTGTTGTCGGAGAAGTGCTACCTGTCATCTGATAGTCGTGTTGAGTCTGTTCCGTTCGGTCCAGAGTTATGGATTATGATAATAAAAGATAAACGCGTATGGCATTATTGGCCCTGAGATCCCGAGGGATTGTTCGGCCGCCGCGTGACAGAGTTTCTATTAGCCGCTCATGCGCCTCTGTCATGGCTACCTTACCCCGATAATCCTACCGGGGAAAGGGGACCTATAGCTTTACGTGGAATCCGAACCACGGAGCGTCCTAACGTTCTTCACATGAACAAAGCAAAGCTCTGCCAGAGGTGAAGGTCAGTTTTAAGGCTCGTAAAACTTCCAGCCGAGACCGGGATTCGAACCGTGGAACTTTCGCTCCCCAGTCACGCGCCTTAACCAACTGAGCCACCCGACCACTCTATGGATTATGATAAGTTTTAACTACGTCGACGTTTCATGCGGAGGGGAAGCAGTACCGAGGATGGAAGCGTTGGCTTATATGGAAAAATTTTCTTATGTGGGATTGCTTAATCTAAAGCAGACTGGAAGGTTCTCTCAAACTCTGAAGAGAGGTCGTTAATGTTTAAAAAAGTTTCTAACGTGAAACGGCCTAAGAGTAGACTCAGTGAACGGAATTTTGATCAGTTAGCTTTGGAGTATTCTTCCAACGATACGAAATGGACGGAAAACAAATCTTCGTTCATCCAAGCAGATAATGTGACGTAATTTTGCTAAATCAACTTTATTTTAGTAAACATTTATTTCTCTCAGATAAAGCCTTATGCATTAAAATTGTTTATATAATTAGCTATAATAGTTTCGACTGCGAGAAACAAATTTTGTTTCACTGAGCATGATTCATAAAAAAAACACGACGGATTTTTGTAGGATTCATAATATTGTGTCGCCTGGAGTCCAAGTATAAAATGCTGTATAAATTATCTCGATGCTGCATCAGGAAGCTGAGAAATAAAGTAAAATGTGTCTGTTCGTCATTCTGTTGGCTTTTTGCGGTTGAAATTTTATCTGGCTTACGTACCAAAGGCATCTATTCTTCTTAACTGAAGTTATGGGGCTATTAAAAGAACATTCGTCACCGTCAGTTATTTTATTCTTTCTGACAATCGTGATGCCGCTGTAACTCTTACCATATTTGCAACATTCTTGAATACGCGTAGACTAAAAATATGAGGTAAAATTAACAGTGCAATTAACTTCATGAGAAGCCCTAACATAACGAGATGCAAATCAGATATTATTCTCCTGTAAAATACACTGGCAGCAGTCCTCTTGGCCAAGGCCACCCAACCAATTTTGGAGAAAAACCATAATTTCGATCCTAAGTTTTCCTGCGCGCCATAATTTCAATGCATTGTTAGTCTGCGGGCCACATAATACTTGCATAAAGTTATGATAGATATTTTAATATAACAAATATGTTAACAATTAATTACAATCAGAAAGTAAAAACCATCAATGTAACCTGTCCAGACGTTTTCTTTATTACAATCAAGAAGTAAAAAAAAAAAAATCAATAAATAAATTAAAAAAAAAATCAATGGGACCTTTGCATATGTTATTTTTTTAGCTAATATATTCCAGATTTTATATTAGCATAAAGCCTCGAAAACGCCACCAGTTGCTTAAATTTAAGCAACTGGTGGCGTTTTTACCATTGCTGACACGCAGCTATGCTCAAGATTTTAATATTCCAGATTGCTGCTGTTGGCAGGCAGATTCAAATGCGCTGGCCGACCACTTCTGGCCCGCGGGCCTGGGGTTGGACAGCCTTGATCTAGGCTGTTGGAAGACCTACTGCAACCAAGCGTAAAGTTTACAACAAATGTTGTGAACCTACTATCCACGGAGGACCAATGCGCTAACACAATCATAGAAAAATTCGTAGTAAACAATCAAATTAAAATTTAAGCTAGTCATTAATGTCTAGTATGATAGATAAAAAAAATATATATCGCACAACTGTTAAACTGAATTATTTCTTAGTGTTATTTCGATAGCAAAAATAAATTTCAATGAAGGATCAAGAATAATTCTGACACTTCTTTTTTAAATGTTGACGAAGATCAAATATAACAATTACATAATACCTTAGTAATGATTCCTGAATGGCTAAGTTCTCTATAAGACTGATAGCTGGAGCTCTAAGTTCGATAGTGCCTACCATTACCAAAGTATTGCTTTGAACTTATCATTTTTGTAACATAGTGTACATGTAGTTTTATTGACTTAAATATACTATTTTACAATAACTTGAAATGTGTATTTTTAAATGGATGTCCTAACTTTAGATACGATATGCTTATAATTGTGAAACATCTAAAACCTTCATTGTTTGTTTTGAAAGAAGGTGTTGCGTGACTTTGATGTCATGATCACGTAAAATAACAAAAGAAACTTTGTACTGGCTGTAAAGCCTTGTAACCGAATGCCGTTAAGAAAAATAATAACCTTAATGTTGTTAGCCTTTTGTAAAATAAGACACCAAGTAAACGAAATTACGGGCAGCAGATAGTTACAATATTAATAGTAACAGTCATGATTATTTTCCACTACAACTACGTAAACTATGAGTATGATAAACACGTTTGAACTATTTAGCGTCACAAGAAATTGTAACAAACCTGCAAAATATGAGTATATATTAGAAATCATCACCAAAAACATTCCCTTAAACAAATTTAATATTTTGATCAGCAAAAATACAGATGCATTCAGTGACTTTGCTATGTATAAACCATTTCGTTCCGTCAAATACGTTTTATATGATATATCACGGAAAAATACCACAGAAAGTAAACAAAATATGTTGGAGGGATTAACTTCATTCGACCAAGCTTCTCTGCAAATTTCTGCTGCTCTTTGTGATGTTCACTGTACTCCCAGCATGACACAATCTCCAGAAGAGTAAATGGCAACCCAATCCTATTCCGCGTGTATGTATTCATTTCAGTTAAACAGAATTTCATGGACACTATATGAAATTTGAATTACGTCGTATTACTGGGGACCAAAGGTAAATACAGTGGTTAATTTGCTTGTGGAAGAACATTACGGGAACAAATTTTAACATGAAAGAATCTGTAATCACTGATGTGCAGTATAAACAAGGCGTGCTACGCAGTTACACAGTGGAAATGTTTGTGTTCAGTTTTTTTTTTTTGTTTTTTTTTTTTTTTTGTGTCAAAGTCAACTGTTGAAAATTGAAATTTGTTTTAACGTGACCACATCAGACACATTTTGACAAACAGCAGGGAACGCTCAAATGAAGACTTGAAAAAATTTGTCCAGTTGTTCAGTTGGCTATGTACAATTAATAGAGGGAAACAAAGGTATTTAATATTCAGTGTCTGCACATTAAACTGCTCACTTAACTTTTGTCAAATTTCTGATTTAATATTTTATTATCAGTAGCACATCATATCTCGTGTCAGAACATGATATATTTTATGTATTATTATGCTAACTACGTTCCAGTAGGACGAACGACTAAATACTTAAGTCGATGTTCAGGTACGCGAGTATAATTGTAGCATAAACTATGGCGGTAAGAATGATAAAAAAAAATCTATAACTTAGTGCTATCATTAACGCGTTTTAAATTTCTGAAGTTTTGAAATTTATTTCTATAACAGTCTGCATCTTACATATAATTTATGTTTAATTTGCTTTATTAGTTCGGAGATTTCGGACGAAGTATCAAATTGAATCTTTGAAAAGTTGTGAATTAACATGATAGTATTGTAATAATGTGCGTCAGAAATCAATATAATTACGTGTGGTCGTAATGACCTGGCGACAGGGTTTCTATTGGCTGCGCACTCCGCACCCGTCGTACCGAATACAGGAGACATACAGTTTAAGGTGCAATCCGAGCCAGGAGAGCGTTTTGGTGTACTTGACATTACACAACAAGCTGTGGCAGAGCTGTAGATCGCGTTAAGGGCCGATGAAAATCCTCTCCGACGCAGGAATTCGAACCGGGGACCTTTCGATCTCCAGTCAGACACCTTAACCACTGAGCCACAGGCCACTCCACATGTCAGTGATAGGTAGTAGCAAAGGAGATTGAATCTGATTACACTACGAATCACACACTAACGTTTCCCATTCCACTATTATATGAATAATTAAACATTTTCAGTTGAAGGTTTTGTTTTTTGTAAGAACGTTATGTAGCGTGGCATTTGTGGAAACATGGGATCAACTTATGAATGGGTCAGAGGGCCTGTAGTAAATCGATATGTCTGTTACCTGTTATAGCTGTGGCCAAATGTATTGGCGGGTCTGTGTAAACGCGCTGTTGCCGTACCTGGGAACAATCTCGCGATGCGCTCTCTTTCTATGGCTAGAAAATTGCAACGCTGAGCGGCCTGTGTTGCTTAGTACGAGCTACAACAGCTCGTAACCCAACCCCAAAGCTTCCACCTCCCTTTCAATACACAAAAAATGTGTGAACCTGTGAATGGGAATTAGAAAGTGTGTCAGTGTGAGGGTGAGCGTGCTCGAGAGAGGATATTCTGCTTTATAGTGATGTGCAATTTTTACGTGTGATATTAATTCGTTTTAGTTATTTATTAATTATAGTAATTTACTGTAATAATTTTACCGAACAAAAAATGTGTAGCTATTTTATAATTGGGATAATTTAGCAAGAGAATGGTGCTACTAAAAATGGATAATCGGGAAGATACTTATTCTTCTTCTCCAGGTGTTTCGGCACTAACGACTCCAACAAGACGCACGTCATCGACAGCAGAACCACCGCGGCTGAAGAAAACAACAGAGTTTCGCCGGCAGAATAAATATATCATTCACAATTTGTACAAATATTTCAAACTTCTTGTGGACAATGATGGTGAAATTTTGTCATCTACATGTACGCTGGTGAGAAAAGACTTGAAAAATATGGACATTCTTGATAGTAATGAAATCAAAAACTGTAGTGATTTGTTACCGCTAAAAACAAAAAATTGGAGAATGGACAGACTATTTGCGCTGCAACTTGTGATGTCTGTTTGAGAACTGTCCAGCGCGTGTGTCGAGAGGGAAAATTTGTTTGTTTCTCGGAAGAAAAATATGAAACAATTCGGTACTCTAAAAAAGCTTAGCGACTTTGACGAGGACATTGTCAGGAGGACAGTACACGAATCTTACGACAGTAATGAGTGGTAATACATAAACAAATAATTTTTTCGTTAATTATGCAAGTTTTTCAGTGCAGAGGATAACAAAATAAAATCTTGATTTTAGTTATAAATATACAAACTGAAAACAAAATTTAACACGGTGATTTTTAGCCACAAATAAAAGAAGAGTATTTCAATAACTTTCCTTAGTCTGTCGAGAAAGTCTTTTTTTCTGCGTAGGTAATAGAATAATATATAAAAGATCTTTTGAAACCTCCAATTATATTAAATGCATCTGCAATGATATAACTTTCTGAACGAAATGACATGCATCAATATTTTATCACAGAATAGTGATTATAAATTACTTAAAACACGGTACAAACTATTACTACAAGTAACTAGTTGAATACAGCAGTTACGCGCACGGTTTGGCAACAGCACATTTGACGCCACCCGCCAATAGATTTGGCCACAGCTATAGTGAACAGGGAGTCAAAGAATTCTTCAAATGGCTAGTCTGAGTAGCGACAGTAATCAGGTGTGTGGCCATTCACGAAATCTGAATCCATGTCGAGTAACAACATTCTCACAACATCGAGAAGTACTGGTTGTGTCGAACATTAGTCACGATAGCCATTCTGGTATACGAGACCGTGGCAAATAGGAATATTGTAAGATTACAAGAATATTTTTACTATATAATATTCTGGATATAAAGACGAACCGTTTGGGTTACAGACCGAAACCGTAAATCACACATTTAGCCGTAACTAGAGCCTTGACTGCTGACGCAGCTGGCGGTCATACACACGGTAATGCAGAGCTGTACATATAATGAAAAGGCACACAACAATAATCGTTTATAAAGAATGCAGCTGGTTGTAAAGACACCACGAGAAGTTCGAAGAATTATTTTACAACTTGTGCCAATTTGTTATGGTGAACTATCAGAGAAGTAGTAGTCGGCGAGAAAGACTCTGCTTGTAAGAAGCCGACAGCAAGATGCCGTGAATGCGACAGAGCGAGATAATGTTCCCGGTTCATACTTGGATCATTTAAGTGGTGTACTACAAGAATAATTAGTACTTTAAATGACATTGATCGAAGAAAAAGTGGAAAGATCTTCCCTGCGGTGAACTTAACCTTTATAGAGATGGAAGTGTTCAGTTATTTAAGGACAAGAGAATGAAAGGAAAAAATGTAAATTACCGTATTTATTAAGACATGACTAACCACATCAATTGTTCTTCAAGATACTACACAGACACCCACCAAGAGGCTATGCTAGGAGGAATACGTTCTCCAATCGGAACATTGTGAACTCGACATTTGCATATTTATTACTGACAATGGGCTTATAAATTTTCCCTTTGTCAATGACCTCAAAAATGTCTTTAACGAGTTTATGTGTGAACACGTCCTCTGCGTGTCGTTGCAGGTACGTCAGTTTCAGTGTCCTTAATTCCCTAAGCCGAAATATCGCCTATAACTATTTACTTAGTCGAGGGCAGTACAAAATTTGCAGAGCATAACAATGTAGAGTACGGTATCAAGAGAAATCTTTAATCCAACCGTCCGATGATCCGCTTAACCCCTGCACTGATAACCCAACAGTGACTTGGTCGCTCCGTGGCTGCCAGAGCCGAAACACCACTCCTAGGCGTTCTTGAAATCAGATTCCAGCATTCGGCGGGAAGCTGCGAGACTCGCCAATGTTCATGCTTCAGTGACGTCTAGTCTACCTAAGTGCCCAATCAACCACCATTACCAGCTGACCACTTGAATGAGTATTCTACAGACCACAATCCAAATTCACATTAGACACAAAGTTGCAATTGACAGTCCAATCGTAAACTCCTCAGTCTAAAGTTTGTAACAGAATGACCAAATTTGGGTCATTCCGTACATTTTTATATGTAATATTTTGTATATTTTTATATATAAAAAGAATAAGAAAGGAATTATCGGAGAGGATTGTCAGTGTTTGTGGGACCTCCCAGCTAGACGCGCCAGATTGTCGCGCCAGGTCGGCGGCTGCCAGGGACAATGGACACCAGCTACCCTTTCTCACGCATTTGGTCAAGCGTATAATTCTTTGGCTCCGGGGAAATTGTATACTGTGGTGAATGATCGTATCCAAACCCCAGGTCTCCGAACGGGCAGTTTGGAGGTCACAGGTGACGAATAAGTCCGAGGCTATGCCGAGTTCGCACGAATCGAGAAAGACAATGTTCGCCTATCGTCATAGCCGGTAGGAGGAGCTTGAAAACTGGAGAGCCAATCGAGAGAGACTATCCTTTGCATTTTGTAATGCCGGTGTAATTTTGCTCTATGTAACCACGAGCGACGGGAGGAGCCTTTTTCCGGCGGACGCTGGAGAGGACTCCCAGCCTTCAGACTAGAAGGAGCGGATCTTCCGAAGTTGGAGATCGCTCCTTCTTGGCATCGAACCTGAGGGTCGATAAGCGTGTCCTGTACAGTGAGGTCGCTGTGCACGCATCCAGTACGCTTGCTGACGGACGTGGTGCATTGTCCGCTATAGCCAAGGGCTATAGTAATTCCGCCGTCGCGGGAAATACATCGCCGTCACGGTAATAATTCAACAGTGCAGTGTGGTACTTTTATTCGGTCATTGAGTACAGCCCTGTAACGACCACTGAATGATTAGGAGTTCTCGCACCCCCAAATATTGAGCTAGCTGGGCCAGACTTTCTTAAAGCTACACTTGGTGGATAATTTAAATTATCCTGGCGCCCGGCATTTGAGATCGGATACAATTAATGTCAATACTGTATTTGATTTATGGTTCCCGATCATTGTGAAGGGAACTTTCATTTAAAAAAATCAATCAAGTGTGAAGCTTTCTTGCTTGCCAATTAACATTGGGAGTTTGCTTCAAGATTAATTTTAAATGTGGTGGTGTTTTAATGCTCTATTTGTTTATTAATATGTTGGCAATTGTGAGAAGAGGCTTTGCTTAGTTCCCTTTATTAATAATGCAATGTGTTAATGTTAAAGATAAATAAGCCTCGCCTGTACGCCATTCTGAGTACCCAATAAATTAGCAGCCTAGGGTTTCTTTGAATTATAAAAAGAAGTAAATGGTTTTCACCCTTACCTCCCTCCCGCACATACCGCTACAAGTTGGCTTCCCACGACCCTCGCATTTGCCCGCCGGGTTGATTCAGCTAGGAAAGAGCAGGCCTTGGGAAGGGTTCGGCCTGTGCATGCAGGGGTGGCGCGCCTCTATCCATCTCCCAGTCGGTAAATATTAAAGATCCGGGTAGCTGAAATTACACTAGGCAAGGTGGTTGAAGGTGGCAAACAAGTGGCGCATGGTGATCCGTAAACTTCGGCTGATGTGGGAACCCCCTTAAGGTAATCTCGCGCTCATAACAGAAATTTCTCATAAGTTTACATTCAGTCAATGAAAGTTTATCTTCTCATGTTTCATAATCGAATTAAATGTACCTTGTTATTTATATGTTAACCCCCTTTTTTATTATCAAATTAGATTCTACGAACATGTTTTAATAAACTGATTTAATGTTTTAACAATTAATAATAATCAAATTCATATTCGGCAAACGTTTCCCATTGTTTAACATCAAATTAATAACGATATATACATATATCATATGTCTAAATTTGTAATAAATAAATGAGACAAAAATAAACGTATATTTGGCCAATAATTCTACAATGGAATAGGTTCAAATAAATTCAGGAGCAAGGAGAGTAAGTTTTCTTCCTTTGTACGCAGCTGAAGTCAGAAGCGTAATTGTTTAATTCTTAGCATGGGGCTTTCTTATTTTCAAGTAATTTCACCTGCTGTTGCATGAAACCAACACATAACTGTGTGAGTTACCGGTTGAGATAACAGAGTTTACTCCCATCTTTTCTTTTCCTTTTGTTTTTTGTACATGTAAATGCTTTTGTGCTAATTTTAAGTTTATCGAGAGACGAAGGAATATCGAAGACGACAAACGCCTCTGTCGCCATGTCTGAGTAAAGATCAAACCGCCACTATTTTTCATTATGGTGGAATATCTACCATAGGATAATAAGAACCATTTGCTTCACGATTTAGTCAAGCTGAGGCAACTAGTGAGGAAGAAGTGGCTCGAGTTATGGAAGAAATAGAGATGGATTCTACATCAGGGCAATGCTTTCTCTCGCTGAACGCTGTCAGTATGGCAGTTTGTAGTAGTAGAAGATCCCAATGCTGGACTGTCCCCTGAATTCACCAGTGAAAACATACTGTCCAACGTTGTATAGATAGGAAAGCAGAATACGTTTAATTGGTATTACAGTAAAATGTAATTTTGAAATAATAAAAGCATAAAAGGGGGAAGGCTCGAGAACTTTTTATACAGTTGACTGTATAAAAAGCCGGTAAAGTCTCCACTATTTCGTAAAATATTTCACGCTTTTAGCAGGCGTCATATTAATCAAATATTCCACTGCTTTTTCGGGATTCGCGCTGCTTTAATCGATATATTACTACCGACGTTTCGGCGCTCAACCAGGGTCCTTCATTAAGGCTGTTTAGAAGTGAAGTATCACTTTGACGGTTTTGACACCACTCCGTCGTTTATCTTCACGCTGAGCTTTGTTTTGGTTACCGGCAGCGGGTGTCAGCTGTTGGAGATTTTGTATTGGGATTGTCCACGAGCGCACATTTCCACATTTCATTTAAGTCATAGCCGCCATCTTTATTGAAATTTTTGGGTTGTTTGAAAATTTCTATTGATTACCTTATTTTCCGCCCTAGGAAACCTTCCGGTTTTGCTATTATTTCTGTCTACTCCCATTTAATTTTATGTTCTTCTTCTATCTGATGTATACGTTTTTGTGAATGGCTGATGTCGTAAGTGGTAGTAAGTTGCGTTTCTACTTGTGAATAGTTGGGGGTTCCGTATTGAGAAGAATAAAAATGTTTTCTTCAAAACTGTGCTTCAGAGGTAATTAAAAGTGTTATTGTAGCACTGAAAAAAAAACGATATATATCCAGGTAGCAGAGAAATAGGACCAGAGCGTTGCAGTTACATCCCCAGAGCAATCATCGACGATGAAAATTAAAGTAAGGATTTAATTTGGCTATTTTCAAGAAGATCTGCTAATTAAAACGAATTACCACCGAAGTATTCTTTCAAGGTACAAAAATATTGTAACGTTATCACTTTATGGGCATTGGTTTGATCCATATTTAACGCAGAGGCTTGAATTGTTTGGTTACGATGGTTTCTACTGCAAAAAAGACTTACACCACTGAAACTATAATCCATCCAGGTAGTGGAATATAGAAATAAAAGATATTTTCTTTCTCCTCGAAGTTATTAGGTCTGGAAAAGTACTGGGAACAAGCAACGGAAAGTATTTGGAGTAGAACAATTTTGAAGGAATTTTGAACAAATGTTCACGTGGATCTCATCTTGACACTATTAGTTATCACCTGAGATATCACAAAAAATGATGTGACAAAACGATGAAAACCAATTCTATAAACAACACCTCCTCTTCAAAATTCCCAAATTGAAATGTTATGGTTATAATTCTGTTTTATCCTTTACAGGTAGCCTAAAGAATGGAATTTACAACGCTTTGAATTCTATAAATATATATTATCAGCAAATTATATCAAATTTTAATTATTCTATTTGTGTTTATAATGTTGTGAGGTTTAAGTATTACGAACTTTATTCAATAATTTTTACTGTCCCTGATGTCTAATGCTGATGTTTCGTAATAAAGCGGTATTTTAGATGAATATTAAACCACATGCCTGTTAAAAGCAGAAGAGTAAAAGAATCCCACCGTTCTAATGAAATTCCTCGTACATTATCCATTTGATCGTGTCAAAGCGTCATAAACATTTCTCATTACTGACGTCACTAACTCGTAAAGTTACAGCCAGCCGCATCTACAATGAGCGAAATTTAATAAAACGAGAAACATTCACGCAATATATTGCACGCATCTTCCTTCTTTTCAGGTCATATAAATGATCTTGACTAAAGAGAATCCATATGAGATGACAAATGGTAGTAACACTTCTTTACATATTCGAATATTTCATTCCTACTCTTTTATCCAAAGCATAAATCGTTTACATAGTCTCAGTTCACGATTGTGTTCCAAAAGTCTAAATACTGCTTCCATGGTTTTTTTACGATTCTGTTGCTGAATATTTTAGCTATCCGACCATTTTTAAATATAAAACGACAGTACATACTCATCCGACATTGGCTCAGTATTTCTTGTAGAATATCTGGGAAATGAGTTAGAAAATTCCCAAAAATAATTGAGCGAGGTGGTGATGAATATCTCATAACAGATATATCCATACTAAAATTAACTGAAGCTAAAATCTTGAAAACACATCAATTAATATAAAATATCAGGGAAATGTTTCGCTCAGAGTTATAGGAACAGTATTAATGTTAAAATATCATTAAACGTAAACATTTGGGAATCTGGCGAGTAGTATTCAATGCTTGTATTACTGTTGAAGTTTTTACGTAATTACTAAAGAACACTTGAGAACTAATGAGGTCTAATTTATTTATTAATTCATAGTGGAAATAACCAAGTGAAAATATATTTGTATATTTGCAAACGTGTAAATGGTGATTAATAAAAAAAAACACGATATTAAAATTATAATACTAGGTACTAAGTATCAAAGGCTAGGTTTATATATTCAGTCTAATTTTTATTTTAACTACTTGCAAATTTTATTTTATCTCTTGCCTAATAATTTCAGAGAAATAAAATTGACGAAATATTACTGATTAAAGGGTATTACAATCTAATTTCAATTACCAAAATATAATCACGTCAATAAACTACAGATCTGTCTACAACCATAAAATTAGGCATAAGTAGCACTAATGCTATCTCTTTCGAAAAGGTTTTAATAAATCGGTAGAGAGATACATGTCGAGTTTTGAAAAAGATATATATATCCAGTGGCGGAATGTAAGATTTCTCTCCTCGCCCGAGTCAAGCCCCCCCAAAACCAAACAAGCCAAATCGTAGCCCTCCCCAAACCAAAATCCTGGATCCGCCACTGTATATATCTACATAAATTTGAGGTTTGATTGAATCTGCTAAATCGAAATTCGGCAAGATGATACTATTAACCTAGTACTATCGCGTAAAGAGAAGTTGATGCAGTTTGCTTACTTTTCCAGAAACTGTTCTGCAATCGCTGTGGACGAACGCTGTTGATTAGTTTGACAAGACGGAAACAGGTGATGAGAATGTTGCTTAGCTACCGTTCAACAGACCTGTTCCAATTAGCCATTGTCTCCAAGATCAGTTTTCTCGTACTGCTTGTAAGAATTAAGCATCAGGAAGAAATGTCGCGCTTTTCAACGGAAACAAAGCAGTATTAAAAAATGGGTAAATGCTTAATCATTAGTTCCAATATTATTAATATCCCCTTTTAAAATGAGTGTTTACTTTAATTCTGATGGGAATAATAATCGGTAGTTGGTAGGAATAATAAACCAACTAATTAATTTTTTCTGGGTATTAAGTTCCTCCAAACTCGAAGAATACAGTAGACTATAAAATGTAAATAGTATAAAAAGTTAGGTTTTGAAAGGAAATTGAGTTTTTTGTTCGTTTCTTTATTTACCAAACGAGTGCCATTTTATTCTGATAACCATATTCAGATTCTTTTTCTATTTTACAATGTTATGCATTTATTTCTGTTTATGAACTATTCTCGGCTTTTTGCGATTTTTTTCTGTAGTTTTACACTGCAGGGATTTTTTCTGTGTATTTATTTCACTGCTGTTTCCTCTCTACGATTTCAACTTTCCTTGACTGCATAGACTACAATCATTCTGTTTTAGCACTTCAATTAATGTAAACGAATAATGTCAGAACTAATGCTACAATTCTTCAGGAACTAAATGTTCTAAATGTCTTTCTTCCTGTGTCAGTCATCAGGGCCCGCTCTAGGGGGGGGGCAAACCGGGCATTTGCCCGGGGCGCTAAAATTTAGGGGCGCCATTTCGACTGTAAGTGTGAGAAAAATATTAATGATATTAATGTGTCAAATACCCAATTAATAAAAAATCCACATTCCGATTTTTTCGTTCGTTAAAAACTTACAGTTCTTATCTATTTGGGTGCGCCCCTAGAGACTTCGAAGAGATGGGGCGCGGACCTCATAGGGGCGCGCCGCTGTCCAGCCGCCTCGGTGTGAATTGCGCCATAGGAGCAACTTCAAAATGCGCCGCGTCCGCGCCACATCTCTTCTGTGTGAATTGGGCCTTAGCACGCGAGTAGAACACTGTTTCGACTTTTGTTGTCTCAACTTGCTTATTATTGCTAATTATTAAAGTGGTTTCATTACACAACAGCATTAGTCTTACTATTACGTTATTAGTGATAAGTGGAAGTTCATAAAATTTACTTCAGGATTTTATAATTTCTAAAGGTAAGTACATCTATGATTAAGCTGTTATTTAGTTGGATATACGACATAAGCGCACAACGACATAATTGCACAACGACATAAGCGCACAACGACAAAAGCGCACAACAGATGCGCGGAAGGGGGGGGGGAGCTGTTACACTTGACCTTTGCTACCTGCGCTGATTCCGACGTTATATTGCCCACAAGTTACTAGACACGGCGAAAAGGAGTGTTTTTAGCAATTGCAGTTAGGCTCTAAAACACGGAATCGATAGTGCTTGACGGGAGATGCTGAGTATTTATTTTATTGAATTGATGAACCAAATCAATATGGATCTTAGTTATTGGAAATCGAAGTGGAATATTTTGCATAATAATTTCTTCTCGTAATCCGAGCCTCACAGATTTGTTGTAAAAAATAGATATAGGCATTGAAAGTGTTATGGTTGGGTTAAATTACATACGCTATCTTTGATCGCTTGTGAAAATACTGTAGTTTAGTGGGTGTGGGACAGTACTTATAATCATTAATAAATAAATAATATTAATATTAACAGCTACTGATTACCGATTAGTTACTTCACATACCATTAGTATATTCAATTTCAAATGTTAACTGCTAATATGTAATAACCCATGATGCTTATTATATATACGAATGCGGTTTCTAGATACTCTAATTGCTGCATTTGCCGTTTCAACAAAAAGAAATTCATTAACTATTTTAGTGAATGTGAATAACTGTGTCAGTTGGTTTAATAAGTGCATTGCGCGACAATCACTCCACAACATCATTTTTTTAAATATATATATATATTGTGAACTTGGAACGTATTCCGTTTAAGCCTATAGAAATTGCCATTCTGCATACATGGTTTCTGCATTTGCAGCAAATTTACGGATCGTATCCTCCGCGAATAAGCTTTGACTGTATAGTAACACTAGACTTTCTATATGTTCACAGGGTATGGAAAATATTTTGTGTTGGGCATAAATATTTTTTATATCGACTGAGAATATGGTTTTAGCTTATCTAGAACAAGGATAAATATTTACTTTTTATATTATTTTATAGTGTACATTTTGAGTTACGTGCGTGCCTCTTCCAAAATGTCTGATGGTCAAAGAAAACTATCTGGTTACCAGTACAAAAAAAGAAGGTTGGGAAATGAAGCGGAAAGGCAGAATCAATCCGTGGCTGTAAAAAATATACTGTATTCAGGGTTTACCAAAACAAATCTTAGAATCCAATATCAGGTCGGGATACAAAAGACGTACAGAATCGTCAGAGAATAATAGCATACAAATGAACGAAGTTTCTAAACCAATTGGAACTGACACCAACGTGTGACTCACAGAAGGCGTTCTAAAACTTTGTGGTCAAGAATTTTACGAGACGCCGTAAGAAGCTTTTTAGTAAGGCAAGGTCCACCTAAACTATTACATAGTTACAAATTTCCTTCCAATGACACAGGTCGACATTTTAGCGCAAAATATTATGCACGAATTTTAAGCAACGGAGAGCAAATATTGCGAGATTAGCTACTATCTTTCACAAAACTGCGTTTACTGCTTCTGTTGCAAAATTTTCTGCTGTTTAGTTAGTTCTCTCTCAAAGGAGGGTTTTAAAAATTGGAAGCACCTCGGCGAAACTTTAAGAGAGCATGCAATTTCGAAAAATCATATTCAGGCACAAAAATCATGGCTATAAATGAACGAAAGATTAAATTGTTGTAAAACTGTAGATGCTGCCACTCAAAGAGTTATTACGTAATGCCGAATTAAATCATTGGAATGAGGTGCTTCTAAGAATCGTTGCAATTACCAAAATGCTTGGTAAAAAGTTGTCTAGTTTTTCAACGTACAAGCGACAAGTTGTTTGAGCATAATAATGGTAATTTCTTATAAATAGTTGAGTTACTGTCTGAATACGATCCCATTATGGAATAGCACGTGCTTGAGTGCTCTAAAAAGTAGAGACTAAAGCTCAATATCTTGGGAAAAGTATACAAACCTGGATAGTAGATCTGCTGCATCAAAGCATCTGCTGCATCAAAGTCTCATGTTATTAATGAAATTAAAAAAAATTGAAATATTTTTCATAATTTTAAACTGTACTCCTGACTTTAGTAAGATACAGCAAATTACTCTTGTAATCAGATATGTTTCAACCAATAAATTTCATCCTGATGTTGAAATTAAAATTAATGAAAGCTTTTAAGGCTTCTTACCAGTCGAAAGATCCACAGGAAAACAAATGCCTGATACTATAGTTGGAGATCTTAATGACTTGGGTTTAAATTTGCAGGATATCAGAGGCCAGTGACTGACAATGGGTATAATATGAGGGGCAATAAAGCAGGAGTGCAATCTCGTAGAATTAAACAATATAATTAGCGAGCATTCAATGTTTCGTGTAGTAGCCATTCTCTCAATCTTGTTATTAATGGCAAAAGCATCCTTGGAAGCCGCTAATTTCTTCAACATGGTCCAAAAAATATATTTATTCATTTCGGCATCTACTTTTCGATGGGCAATACTTTTAAAGCATGTTCAGGGTTCAACTTTGAAAACATGGAGTGACACTAGTTGGGAGAGTAGGATAGAGGCATTAAACCCTTTAAAATTTCATTTGGGAGATGTATACGACGCCTTGCTAAGCATTTACGAAAACCAAGAAATTGATAATTTAATGATTTAGCCATTTTGGCAATTGAGTATGAAATTGCTGATGAAGTAAATTTAAAGATGTAATAAAAAATTCGCAAACTGAAAATAAGAAAAAAAGTTGTTTTTTTATTTTAGCGTATTTGATGTAATCTTGTTTTATTTTCAAAATAATGGCATTTAGATTGTTTGTGTGATAATATCCATCTGTAATAGCATTTAAAAATGTAAAAAAATATGGTTAACTTGTGGCTATGTACAGATATTTCATAATTAATTTCTCTATTTTGAGCAGCTAGATCAAAATTCAATAACTTTATTTATGAATATACGATTTTATTAAAATTAAAATTAAATAATTTATTCCATTAAAAATTAATTAATTTTTAATAAAATATATAATTCTACATAATCTTAAGGGGGCGGCAAATTATCTATTTGTCCGGGGCGGCAAAACCGCTAGAGCGGGCCCTGCAGTCATGAATCCTTGTATATATAATTAGAAAAAGCTGAGAATACTTAGAGAAATTGATCGTCGAAGTGATGATTGAAAGCAGAAGAATAAAAGAAAGGATTTCGAGTTTTTGCAGGAGTCAAGCCAAGATCGTCACCAGCTTGGTGCTTTAGCCGAAAGCTAAATATCTTCCAGAATGACAAAGTCTGCTTCAGTGTGGACTAGTGTCGTGCATATCGCCGTCTACTCTCGCCCGAAATCGCTTGGGTATTCCCATGATCGCTCCCGTATACGCGGGTGAGCTGTGACCAATGGAACTTCCCCACGCCCGGTGGACAAACGAAGGCTGGGCGGACAAACGAAGGCTCGGTGGACAAATGAAGGCTCGGTGGACAAACGAAGGCTCGGTGGACAAACGAAGGCTCGGCGGACAAATCGAGGCACGGTAATGCAGGCATAGCGCACAGTAGCTTCCTCGCCCGAATCGTATAACAAGGCTGGTACATCATAGAAAACTGCACAAGATTGTACAGCTACAGTATATCAGTGACCACTACAAACATTTTATATCGATTGAATAGTCGTGGTCATGAAGTGTAATGTGTGTGTGTTTGATAAACATATGTAACGGAAATATTACAATCTATGAAGTCAGTGCTAAGAAAATCGTAACATGAATATGGTATCTGTAGTTACTGACATACATGAAACATACACTGAATCCATATTTAGTGCATTATGATTTATACAGAAACTTCAAGTATATGTGACGTCTTGTACGGATTTGTACATTTTTAATGCACAACATTGAAGTCACATAATAGCATAACTGATATCAGACTCATTGTGACTGTAAATAACCAATAGATAATTCATGTGTTCATGAGAAACATTGTTCCACTTTATGAAATGCGGAATAAAGCCGCAGAAAGTTTGAAATGTGGTGCAACCAGCCGATTTTTACTTTTTCACTAATATAGAGTTGTGTTCGCTCTTGAAGTATCCTAATTTTCAGAAAGCAAAGGAATACAATCGTACAGAACTGTACCACAGCATATAGAAATAGCAACAAGAAGACATATTATACTCTTGACTCTTTAACTTTTCAGTTACTTCATTCGTCGATTTAGCGATTTTAAGACTGTCATGCAGTTCGTAGCTGTTCAGAATGTACCGTTCGAGTACCAACGTGGCTTCGTCACCACACAGCACGTGAATAACAGACCGAGCCTCCCGTCAGGCTTGAGCTTACGTCCAGGGTCGGTAGGTACTCTGTGCGGTATTTCTGGCATTTGGCTGGCAGAGGTCGCGCTGCAGTGACAAATCGAGCGAGCCTAGACAGAGTTTACACGAGTCTAGTATGTATCAAGTGTTTTGAGAAATCTAATGATGTCACGACGCTCATAGATACATTAAAGAATAAAGATACCATGTTTTTCATTGCTGCTTAAGTGTATTTTTGTGTTAATATGTTTCATGTTTTGCTGCTTGTGTGACTTTTAGTGCCTGTGGCTGAAATAGAAATTATCGCTTTCATTCAGGAAAGGCCCTGCCATTGGAACTATGTACACCTCCGCATTTTAATCACTTTTTAACCTCGTTGAGATAGGTGGAAGAATTATGTTATCCCCCACATTTTAAGGATTTCTTATTTCCTTTGCAATTCTTGTATATGTTACCATATCTCTGACATTTGTAGCATTGTGTCGCCGGGAATATTTATGGAGATATTTAAACCTCAAGCATAAGATTTATATCTCATTCGGCAGATGATGAATGTAAAAGGTTATTTCAACAGTCTGTAAAGATTGTATTTCTGTCTGGCCATCCGTGTAGATTTTCTTACTAAACCTCCGAACATCGACGGATGATGCAATCGATACTGTATTTGTTCTTAATTCCTCCTCCATTATTTCTATAGGGAAAAATTTGTTAACGTCGTTTATTTCTAATCTGATGGCTTGTATGCAATGTTTTAGGTCCATTGACTTTATAAGCGTCCGTTTTTCAATAACGCCGTTAGCAGAACTGGAATTTGAGAAATCTGTTTGGATATCTCCACTATTGGTTAAGACGTTTCATACCTTTAATCTTGTTGTAGAATATTTTACTCATCTGAATTGTATGAGGAATTGTACGTTCAGGTGTACACAGGCAGAAAAAAATTAAGCATTCAGCAGCGGAATAAGAAACGAAAAGAAACTTCACAGCCTGAGAGTATATGTAATGTTACTTTCGTGATTACAAATCGAATCAATTTAACAAAGAACTTGGCAGTATGATGAAACTTAACAGTTGCATCCCCTCTGACCTGGATGCATGCACTGATTCCGTTTGGAAGGGTGTCATAGGCAGTAGTATCCTCTCCTGAGGTAATCTGGCCTACATCTGTTGTAATTGCTCCATAATATCCTGGCACTGGAAGTTGACGTCCGAGCTGGACCCACATATGTTCTATCGGCGACAAATCTGGCCACGGAAATTCCTCAACATCAAGCAGACAGTTCTTAGAGACATTAGACGTGTGGGGACGAGCATTGTCTTGTTGAAAAAATATGGCACCGCGATACTGTTGCAAGACAGGTAACATAGAAGGACGCAGGCTGTCCGTGACGTAGCATTTAGATGTCGGAGTCCACTCATTCATTACCAACAATGACCTAAAGTCATACCCGATGGCTTCCCACACCATGCAGACGGAGGTCCCATACCAACTATTTGGTGAGGTACAGTGCTGTTACTCCTAGATTCATGGTCTTGGGAGCAATCGGGTATAACATCAGGTCACGACTGGTAGTGATTGAGGAAACTCTCGCAGCACAACGGTCCGTCCTCATGTGTTACCTTTCAAGTGACAGTATAATTTGTCATTTTTAAATAGGACAGTAGTAGTCCACACACACCATGTGTCTCTATGAACTGTCTACTTGATGATGAGGTACTGCCTTGGCCAGCAAAATCCTTAGAACTGTATCCGATGGAATATGTGTGGGACCAGCTCGGGCGTCAACTCCGTCCCAGTGCCAGGAAAACAAGATCCATTTTTGCCAAAGGAAGCCATACAACTTCTTTATGAAACCCCTACCGAACGAATCAGTGCATGCACCAACCAGACTGGGTGCAGCGTCCTGCAGATAAGTGGGCTCATACTGCTAACCTCTTTCTCAAGTTGACTCGATTTTGTTAACACTGAAATAACATCACATACCCTCTTAACCCATGAAGTTTTATTTAATTTCGTCCTCACTTCTGGATTTTTAATTATTTTCGCAAGGCAGTGTAGTTTCAATAACCACCACATATGGGTCCTCCACCTGATCGTTAGATAGCTTATTGTTTCTTCTTACGACCATCACTTATATCACAGTTTGCTATCTCAGAATTTTGCATGGGGTACAGTGGACCTTCAGCTTCTGCTTGTATAACTGAGGTAATTTTTGCACTGGATCTCAGACTGCATGCTGTCTCCTTGTTTATGTTGATTGTCATCTCATTCATCATTGGTTTTTCTCCTTTTTCTTATATGAATTTTCTCTTGTCCACTGCAGTATGTTTCTTTCGTTAGTAGTAGTTTACTTCATCTTCGCTGTCAGTATGTCTTTCAGCCACTTCCTTCCTCGCCATCTCTGTTATTTCTTTATCACAATGGTACACAAATATTAGAGTGCTGTCCTTTTCTATACTTGGTTTAGGTCCTCAGCCATTACTTCGTGTCTTCTGTAGTCAAAGATCAAGATGAAAGGAACTAAACCAGCAGTATGTTCCCGAAGCTAGACCCCGCAGGGGCCTGGTACGCAAGTACCAGGTACGGGTTTGGCGAACCCGCGGTGCCCGAGCTGGAAACTTGTGAGCGCCGCAAGTATCCCACACCGTAATCTCCTACCATGCTTCAACGACCATTGTGGGGCGTGGCGGTGGAACGTTGTGTGCCTAGGAGAACGGGGATCTTGGCTTCATCGCCCGGATCGTGAGGATGGTACAAACCTCTATGAAAAGAACCCTCAACCTCAAGGTCAGCCACGTGCCGAGGAGGTGAATGGGCGATGAGAGAAATCACTCGCTAACGTGCAACCTCAGGGGCACCTGCGCACCCCTTTTGTATTAGCGCTTCTTTTTAAACTGGTTTTACTCGTGGGACCAAAATGAAGTCACCACAAAAACCACAAAAAACTGCGGTACGGGTGTGCCGCAGGCTAAACCCAATACACCCAGTACTAAGAAGCGGGCCAGGGTTGATAGCCCTCCCGCTTCAGAGAGTCAATGTCACAGGAAAGTCTGTTCAGTACCGAATGCTTTCGTTGTAATGCAGAGGGTAGAGGGAACATGTGAAAAAGTTTCCCCTTTTTATATTAATGTAGGACTGGAAATATTGGTTGGAACCTTGAGATATGTTAAAAAACTAAGGAATGGGACGCCATGTATCTTGAGGAACGCAAGATACAGGAGTTACAGACCAAAGAGCGGATACCGTATGGAGAAGCAAAGAAGAAGGCGAAATCAGTCGCCGCTCCAAATTTTTGGAAGTAGCTTTGCCAAAATGGTCTTGACTCCCGTCAGGAAAGAAAGTGCTGCTACGCAGACATCCTGTGCAGACATGGGCACAAGCACTACGTGCTCATGTCAGTGCAAGTGTGGTGTAAAATCCACGAAGGTCATGACACCTAGGACCGCGGATGTTGCTAGTAACACATCTTCCAACTCGACCACTCCAGCAGTAGGAACAAAGTCTCCACCAGCATCAAATATAGCAGTTAAATTACATCCATCTCCTATTCCACCACGTTCTTTTGAAGTGGTAGCGATACCACTTGCTACCAGTGGAAACAGAGGTGACCAGAAGGTCCGAGGTATAGAGTTTAGACGGACGGATCAGACCCAGTTTGTAAAGAACACCGACTGCCCCAGAGGCCAAGTAATTGGTAGATCAATGGAGCAGGAGGAAGTTTGTATCCTTAATACTGGTCAAATGACCCATTTTACCACTGCTTCCGGATCGTCCTCTGCCATTGACCTTTCGTTATGCTCTCCTTCAATTGAAGACTCCGTGCAGTGAGAGGTGGATCGCGACTTCCATGGAAGCGACCACTTCCCTATATGGCTGTACTTAGGCACTGGGTGTAGAGAAGGGAACACCCGACGCAAATGGAACGTCAGTAATGCGGACTGGCAGCTGTTCTGCTGCTCTGTTATCCTGGAACCACGTGGCAACATACAGGAGAAGTTGAATCACTCCACAGAAGTGATTCACCAGGCAGCTGACGTTTCCATGCCGAAAAGCTCCGGAACGCTGCGAAGGACGCCCGTCCCCTGGTGGAGCGAACATTGTCGCTCCACTATTCAGGGTCGTAGACGGGCGTTGCGTCGTTTCTGGTTGTACACAACTTCCAACAACCTGGCAGCGTTACGTATAGCAAGAGCTAAGGCGCGTCGGGTGATCAAGGAGAGCAAGAAGAGGCCATGGCAGAACTTTGTGAGCACTATTAATCGTTCCACCACATCATCAAAAGTATGGGAGTCCATCCGCCGTATATCTGGAAGGTGCTCCCGCCCATCAATGTCTAGATTACTGGAACACGGACGTGTAATTACCGATGAACGGAGCATAGCGCAGCTGATGGCAGAGAATTTCACTGCCATCACTTCGTCTGAAAATTTGGACCCTCGGGTCCAGCAACGAAGGATTGCTGCCCGGAGGCGCGAGCTTTGCTTCGATTCTTCGGATACAGAGGCCTACAACATCCCATTTACAACTTGGAGTCGGCATTAAACTGCTCAAAAGACACTGCTCCAGGTCCTGATCTGATCCAGTACCAGATGCTGAGGAATCTTAGTAAAGATGCTAAAGAGTACCTTCTGGATAATTTTAACGATTTATGGACCGGAGGACACTTCAGGACACGTGGAGAAAAGCAACATTACTTCCTATTTTAAAACCTGGGAAAGACAAATTGTTGCCAGGTAGCTATTGTAGTATTACCTTGACAAGCAGCGTGGGAAAGACACTGGAGAGGATGCTCAATCGCCGCCTCGTGTGGTGTCTTGAATCATGTAATCTGCTGAGCCTCTTCCAGTGTGGATTCAGGAAGTCCCGTTCCACCTTTGACAACCTGATCCTGCTGGAGGTGGCAATACAGGACGCGTTTATCCGCAGCCAACACCTTGTCGGCATTTTTTTCGACATAGAAAATGACTACGATAATACCTGGCTGTATGTTTCTTTGAAACAGTTACACGAATGGGGTTTTAGGGGAAACCTGCCCCGTTTATTAAAATCATTTCTATCTGGTCGTTGCTTCCGGTACCGAGTCGATAGCAAACTGTCCGATCTTTTCACTGAGGAAAATGGTGTACCTCAAGGGTCAATTTTAAGGGTTATTCTCATCGCTATTGCGATTAACAGTATTTCAAGGGTTATAAGGAGTCCGATTCGCTATTCCTTATAGCTGGCTGACTTTTTAATTTTTGTACTTCGTCTAGCCTGAGCAGCAGTTGCAACTCGCTCTGAACATGCTGGATAAATGGTCAGTGCACACCGGTTTTCGTTTCTCTGCCGAGAAAACCTGGTGTGTACTTTTTACTCGCAGTAGGAGTCTTTTATCAGAGCCTCACCTTACCTTGAGGAACACCGTTTTAACTTTTACGGCGACTGTTCGGTTTCTGGGCCTTATCTTAGACTGTAGGCTAACCTGGCTGTCACATCTTAAAGATGTGAAAGCCAGAGCCTCAAAAGTTTTAAACGTTTTAAAATGTTTATGCGGCAGGTCATGGGGCGCTGATCGCTCCTGTTTTCTACAATTTTACAAAGCCCTTGTACGGTCGCGGCTGGCGTATGGTTGCATAGTATACGGTTCGTCACGGGACTTATCTGCGCAGTTTAGATAGTGTCCACCATGCGGGAATTCGGCTCGCCACGGGTGCCTACCGCATCATCCCGATACCTAGCACTTGCGCTGAATCGGGTGAGCCGCCACTTTCCATCCGGCGACACCTCCTAATGGTGCGACACTGCATGCATATTGCCACAACACATGGCAGTCCCGTGTATGACGTGGATACTCGCCCATGCTTAGAACGATTATACACAAATTGCCCAAGAGCAACCAGACATTTTAGTTACCGTACACGGGCTATTTTAGAAGAGTATGGATTCGACATTCCCTCTTTTTATCACCAGGGTTGGAGCAAATCTCCTCCCTGGCTTTTAAAGAGGCCCAGAATGATTTTAGACCTGTCGCGGTACAGCAAACTGTTTACTGCTGACAGGGTATTTTTCAGTGTTTTTTATGATATTTTAAACCAATATTTTACCCCGGTACATACGGATGGGTCTAAGCAGGCTAACAGTGTACGATGTTCAGAAGTGTTCCAAGCGAGAGACAAATACAAGCTGGATAGCAGGTGCAGCGTTTACACTGCGGAGTGCTATGCCCTGCTAACGTCGCTCCAGCATATGAAGGCACGCCGCGACATGAAGTACATCATATGCTGTGATTCCCTCAGTTGTATTCAGGCGTTAGCAACTATGTACCCAGCAGACCGTTTAGTCCAGGACATCCAGGACGCCCTCCATTCCCTCCAATCCCATGGGAAGGAGGTTTTGTTCTGCTAGGTACCTAGTCATGTGGGAATCAGGGGGAACGAAGCAGCTGATGAAGCTGCCAAGTTAGCCTGCGACAAGGTCGCAATCGACTTTGCGCCGGTCCCAAATTCAGACCTTGCCTCGGCAGCGAAGAGAATTGTTTTTGAGGTGTGGGAGAGGCAGTGGCTGGAAGTAGAGTATAATAAACTCCGGCTGGTCAAACCGACCGTTCAGCCGTGGAGCAGCTCCTTCCAGCGGGCGAGGAGGGATGAGGTTCTCCTTACTCGCCTCCGTATAGGGCACTGTCCTCTGACACACAGCTTTCTTCTCCGCCGGGAGGACCCACCGGAATGTGATGCTTGTGGCGTACCTTTGACGGTACGCCACATTTTAACAGATTGTGTTTTATTTTTTGACTTAAGGGCAGACGTTGGCTTAGACAACGATCTGTCTCTTATTTTAAGTAACGAAGCTAGCACTGTGTCTATTGGGCGATCTGATCCTAAAATTTTTGGGAAGACCGGCCTAATCTTTGAAGGTGGATGAGTGGCCGTTTTACAGCCATTCATCCATGCACACTGTTTTTGTTTTGTCCGTTTTATATTCGTTTTGCTGTTAGTTTTAAACTTTTATGTCTGGTTGGCTTTTTACAGCCAACCAGATCTGGGCTGTGGGGTTCCTATTTTAATGGCCCTTTTACAGCCAACATTTTAGCATTGGACTTGCGGTCTGTGTGGCCGACCCCTCTACAGTCGGCCATACGGACGGAAATATTTAGATTTTAAACCACATTGCTAAGCCGGTCGTTGTTAGGGCGATAATGACCCGGCCGTCGAAGCGCCCTTAAACCCCAAAGGCAACAATAACCGAAACTATATTACATCCATTTCACTTATTATAAATCAACGAATCACTTATTCTCTGATTATCTGGAACGTAACACACAGTTGCTATAGACCCTGTTGGAAATTACCCAGAAGCCAATTTAGCTATAACTTGCACTATTAACCGTTAAACCAATTTCGTCATCACACATTAAAAGTTCCTTCAATTACTGAAATACGCCAAGCAGGAAAAATTTCAGAGTATAAAGGTTTAATAATAACATCCACAATGAATACATACAGCGTAAAACTATCAGTAAAATCGTGTGGAATTTTGTCAAAATTTCTTTTTATTTTGTTGTACTTTATTTATTTATACAACCAGAACTTTCAACTGCGAGAGATCAACACTGCTTCTATCTTGACGCAACGTAATACACCCACCATGTCGTGTCAACCGCGGCATTGCTTACGCTTTCTCGAAGTGATTCGTACTATTTTTGTACCTCAATTTCTTCGTTCTGAGTGACATTACATGGCTCAAATTTCTATTATAAATAGATATCAAGAATCGTAGAAAATTCATTAAATTTTGCTTCGTTCTTTTTCTTAGACTAGCTGATCCGGTCACGCGTTGCTGTGACTCAGTAGTCATAGTACGTTGGACCAATGTTATTCTAAACTCCCTAATGTTATAAAATTAATATTCACTAATAAAGACAAAAACGTTTTCGTCGATTTGAAACTTCAAAAGTAATTGGAGAGTTGAAATTAAGGAAAAACGAACATATTTTTTTATTATTATTTTAATTTTATTACAATTTACCTAATGAAAAATATTCCCTGAGGGATCAATATGACGTAAAAAAGTACTTCCATGCGTTTTTAACAGTAGGAACTATAATAATAATTTCGTGTGGTCGTAATGACCTGGTGACATGGTTTCTATTGGCTGCGCATTCCGCCCCTGTCATAGTCGCCTTATCCTAACCCGGTAGTGCTACCAGGAACAGCGGACCTACAGTTTACCACGGAAGTGTTCTGGCGTACTTCACATTACACAGCAAGCTGTGCCGGAGGTGAAGGCAGGGTTAAGTGCGCATAAAGATCCCCGCGGAGACAGGGATTCAAACCGGGGACCTTACGATCTCCTGTCCCACGCCTTAACCACTGAGCCGCCAGCCCACTTCAACCCACGGAAGTGACGAATAATTACAAACCATTGTTCTATGACCCACTTAATGAACATTTAATTCGCAATAGTAATTATTGATGTCAATAATGGAGATAATAACTATCTTGTCTTTTAAGTTGGACCAAATTACACACAGTAAGTTAAATTTGTTCAAAATCGGATAAGGAGTTTCGGAGTTCATCTCGTATAAACAACGTGACACGAAATATTCATTTTTTTTACAGAGTCACAGGAGACTCTTTTCAGCCAAACTATACTACGGGGAGGGAGGGGGGATGGAAGGTCGGCCGTGGCCTTGTAGGAAACCATCCCAGCATTCGCCTAGAGTGTCTGAGGGAAACCACGGAAAACCTCAGACAGGGTGGCCGAACCGAGCTTAACCCCAGTCCTCCCGAATGGCAAGTGGCACTGCGAAATCGCACATATATAAGAAAAGAAAAGCGGCTGCTGTGTATATGCGACTACGAGAATTAACTTATATTCTTTTCTTTTCCTTGTCCCCCCCATCCTCCCTTTGTAATTAGAAATATTAAATATTGAGGTTAATAATCGTTATAAAAATTATTCTATTTAAGTTGGATCAAATTACACACATTAAGCCAAATTTCATCAAAATCAGTTGAGTGGTTTCGGAGTTTATCCCGCACAAACATCGTGACACGAGATTTTTATATACAGGGTGTTACAAAAAAAAAGGTACGGCCAAACTTTCAGGAAACATTCCTCACACACAAACAAAGAAAATATGTTATGTGGACACGTGTCCGGAAACGCTTACTTTCCATGTTAGAGCTCATTTTATTACTTCTCTTCAAATCACATTAAACATGGAATGGAAACACACAGCAACAGAACGTACCAGCGTGACTTCAAACACTTTGTTACAGGAAATGTTCAAAATGTCCTCCGTTAGCGAGGATACATGCATCCACCCTCCGTCGCATGGAATCCCTGATGCGCTGATGCAGCCCTGGAAAATGGCGTATTGTATCACAGGACATACTAACGAAAATAAAATGAGCTCTAACATGGAAAGTAAGCGTTTCCGGACACATGTCCACATAACATATTTTCTTTGTTCCTGTGTGAGGAATGTTTCCTGAAAGTTTGGCCGTACCTTTTTGTAACACCCTGTATATTAGATTGGAAGCTATTTTTATGCAAACTCCGCCGATTTTGTCAGCCAGTCACTCACTGATTGATGGTAATCAAAACTCTAAGGTACTTCCCGCAGTAGTAGAAAGCTGATATTTGGAACACAAATAAAGATTAAATCCAAAATTATAAGAAAAAATATAAAAATGGTAAATTTCTGTATAGCTAACTACCTCTTACCTACTCTAAATCGTTTTTACGCCTAATATATGCCTAGGATTTTCACTTCAGACGGAGTGTGCCAAGTTTAATTAATGTGTTAAATTTTACTTCCTCCTCCTCTTTACATTGGAAATTCGTGAAATTCGAAACTATTTACTGGCTACTGCGTGATCATAATTCTACTGTACTTCCAGTGGTCCTAAAAAAAACAGGTGATTTGGTGTAAAAAATGGTATCACTCCCAAATCATAAAAACATCCAAGATTCGTGATTTTTCCAATATTTATGAAATAGCAACCATAAAATTGAAACGTGTTAATTGCTTTGCTCTGGACGACGATATAAAGCTAAAACAAATTTATGAATAGAGAACACAAGTTTTACAAGCACAATAAGTTTTACTTTGTGCCTATTCTTAACTTGTAAGTTACTAGGATTTTTTTTATGGTGGAAGTTAAATCTTTGGATATTTACAGTGCTAGCCAAGGAAGCACACCCATCGTTTACAAAGAACACGGGCATTGCTGGTTCCGGACATACGAGTATTGATAAGATTTGAATTCTGAAATCAAGGAGCTTTCAAACGAAACCTTTACATTAGAACGTCGACTTAGAGTAAGCGAACAACTTACAAAAAGAAATGATATCCCACAGAAACAGTTCTTGTAAATAAATACAAAATCTCGTGATTCTTACGCGAAAAAAATATGAGAGATTGTCCTGAGATAATTCTACAGTTTACAGTGTGTATTCACTTCACTTTCTGAACAATTGTGGTTTCTTTCGGTGTTATAGATCTTTTATTTAAAGTTAAAATATTCTTGCGACTTGGCCATTATGCTTGCTGTGTTTTAGTAAACTTGATAGGAAACCATCTACGTACATAAATACCTTAAATGTATTGTTTGCCAATCTTACATATCCACGAAAGCCCACGTTTTACGTGTTTGACAAATCTTAGAATGACTCATAAATATTACGCCATTTATTTCAGCAAAAATTGTGACATCCATAATGGCCAATTCACCAGATTTTTTTACTATTTTAAATTAACGCCGAGAGAAACCATTATGTCTCAGAAAATAAAGTGAATGCACACTGTAGAGTGTAAACTTGGCTCGGTACAAGATCTTATAACATTTTGTCACTAACCAACCTCAACACTTGGAATATTTTTACAAGATTTCCTTTTTCGTTTGGTATTTCAAGGAATGACGTCAGACTTCGTAGTCAGTGACAACGATAAAATTAGATTAATCACATTTGAAGAAATCGAGTTAATATATCTACACATACCTAACAATGTAGACAAAGTTCACCGATGGCACCTCCAGGATTTCATGTTCTTACATCGATTTTCCAACTGTCCCGTAGCTTTTTGTTTGAATGGTCTAACTGTCAAAGATATTCTTTCTTTTCTTAACTGCATATTAGAGATGGGTCGTTCGCGAGTGGACCAGTTCTTTAAAACAGTTCCTTTGAAAGAACAAGTGAGCAGTCGCTCACTAAAAGTGAGCGGTAGCTCTTCTTGGAAGCCGTAATGACGAGTACAATCGAGACCGACATACCACACGGTCCTCGCTGTTCATTGTTTATCCACTCCGCTGTGAAAGAATAAGAAATCCAGAAGACCGAGAAGAGCTAATTCGTTCGCAACGTTCTTTGATCCCATGGCTCAGCACGGAAAGAACTAGGTCGTTCGCGACGTTCTCTGATTCCATCGCTCAGCACCGAAAAGAGCTAGTTCGTTCGCGACGTTGTCCGATTCCATCGCTCAGCACAGCGCGGAGCAGTGCCAATGGGGAGCTAGTTCTTTCGAATCTGACGTCCCGCTCCGCTTTTCTTTCTGCTTCTCTTTGTGTATTCCGGCTACAAGCGTGCCTTGTGAAAGAATATTTTCAAAAGCTAGATAAATTTGCAATGAAAAAAGAAGTAGATTGCTGAATGGCAAAATAAGTAAAATTTTACTTGTGAACACTAACCTTCATTTCATTTAAAGCAAAAAGTTCTTTAAAATTGATTGTACTTTGTGTTTGTAAATAAATTAATGTAAAATTATCTATGCTCAAATATCAAATATTCCCGGTAAGCCGAACAATATTTCATTGACTCCTTGATATGGCCTTTATGCGTGAAAGTAATCCGGTAGTATTAAGAAACAAAAATGTTTCAGAATAAATAAAAAAATAAATGAAAATAACCAATATGAGATAATATTAGTAATCAGTATAAATGTAAATAAAACGAACAGATGCTACACTCCAAATGGATATAACTGCTCCTTTTATTTAAACTGAGCCAGCGAACTAGTGAACCGTTGAATGGAACTAGTTCTTTTCGCAGAGTGATCAAATGAACACCGCTGTTTTAAGTGAGTCACTTTGCCCACCTCTACTGCATATACATTCATGGATGTCATATTGTCCGTTTGTTGCTATTAATAATACATTCTCTGCTATTCTCTAATCCAACAATAGAGTGAGCGGAGCGATTTCGATACCTAACAACATTGCATTGTGAGAACAGACCAGATACGGAAATGTTGATTAGATAATAATTTCAGAAATTTAAAATAGTACTTACAAATTATAATTTTTATCTAAGTCTCAGCTGCTATTTGTCTAATTCTCTGTCTTGCCTTTGTTACTCTGTTATATGGTGAAATAAAAATGGGAGGTCTCCCAGTTCTCGATTTAACACAGATGACTGAAACTGCCATTGACGGGAGAAATCACAAACGAGGAAGTTCTCAGACAAATTACTAAAGACAGATAATATGAGTAATACAAAAAATGGGCTATTGCAGTTAACCATCGCAGTGATGACCGGAAGCAAAATAATAGAAGGACGTAGAAAACTTGATAGCTGTATAAAATACAGCAGTAACTGAATTGCATACCGCAGAGAACCTATTTGGTGCACCAGTAAAAGTCAGTGCATACAATATTAATAACATGTAACCCCACATTTTCAGCAGTGGTAATATCGCATGGTTACCGTAGTATCATATGGTGACTTAACTAAAACATTACCCATTGTATACAAGTCGTATAAATGTTTGAATCAGGCCAACTCGAAATCTCTGGCCCTAGAAATATTTCAAGGATTTAATCATTATAATCTGAGTTACGAATAGGCTTGGTGACAACTCATAAAGTGACTATATCGTAAATTTCTTGAATTTATCACCTTAACAATAACAGGAAGGCTTAAGTTTCATTCGGAAGAGTTATCAAAACAGTGTCACTAATATTTAAACAAATACCTCTGAAATATTAAACCAGCAAGAGTTCTTTATTCTTTATTATATCCGAACCAATCTATGAGAAACTAATGACGATAAATCGGTCAATGTAGATCTTTTTACGTACATTTCGAAACTTTAAGATCACCAACACATTTTTTGTTGCTTGTCGATAAATTATGCCAGTTTTAATTGTTATAATAGCCTATTTAATTTAATTGCGATGGAGAGCACGCAATTTCCCTACACACTCATTTTTCTCCTTTCATGTACCCGTCTACTTTTACCCTCCTCGATCGTTAATTTGAAATTACTTCGACGTTTTTGGTAAATTATTTATTGTTTCTCTTGGTAATTAATTTCAATCCCTAACCCCCTTACCTAGGAAAGAAAATTTTCACATACCCTTATACCTGATATTAAGTGCCAGCTTGTGGTCATGGACATCTTTTCCTTTCCATGCACCTTTCTTAATTCTTACACTAATATATTTACACGCCTCATCGCCAATAGTATTGTGTTTGTTCATTATTCCTCCCAGCTGGCTCAGTTGGTAGCTGCACCGTGATGGTGCTTGACGCCTGATTCTGTGTTATCTGCTTCGAGTCCTCGTGCTTGAAGAAATATTCATCAGTACTTGTACGTCAGGTCAGGAGAAGTGGTACTGCACAATTCCTTATCAGTATATTGTGGATGAAAGTCAAATTCCAAACCTGTCTGCAGTGTGTACGGAGATTGGGTATGCGACACATTTCTCTGTCGCATGGAGGCCCTTGTGTTCTTCGGAAGAACAGGCCTGAATGGGACCGCATGGGGTTTCATCTTCTCCCAGGTTTCATTCTCTCACAACACAAAACAATAAAACACGGAATGTAGGTCTATCACTGTGAACGCTAGGAGAAATCACCTCAATTTAAATATCCCAATATCATATTCCCCACATACCAAATGGTTGAGGAGAAAAAGAAGTAAATGTCCTCATTATCTTCTCTGATAGAAACGAGGCCTTGAAACAGTCGAAAACCACTGTCCAAATACACTGGTGTGCAAAACTTGGGGATGAAAGTATCATTCGCATGCTGTGTAACTACCAAGTAGCAGATTGATGAAACTTCAACCATCAATAGATAGCAATACCTCTCGTCAATGTGGGTACATCCAGAATCACTACCCAAATTGAATCTTCTCTCATCCGAGAAGACCACATGACCCCACTCTTGATCCGTCCAGTCGTGATGCTCTTAGCACCGTCACCAACGGTGTTGCCAATATGCGGGTATCAGCGGAATACAACGTAATGGTCGTTAGGCAAACATTTCTACCTCGTGCAATCACCGTACCACTGTGGAGCGGGAGATTGCAAGCCTTGCAGTCCTGTTTAATGGGGATACAGTTGTACTTGCTGTTTGACGTGGACCCCTTAATGCCCGTTCCCACGATCCCTTGTAACGAAGGCGAAACGGGACGGGACGGGACGAATACTCGACCACACACCATGGGAACAGGGCCACCTCTGCTAGCGGAGACGAGACGCAGCTACCCAGTCTGAGTCGGTAAACATCACAGGCGTGTGTAGCGGTGCGCTGATGCCATCGGTTTGTAGCAGCTGTGCGCACCCCTTCTGTTGCTGTAAAGTGCTCTCTGCCAAACGACACTAGGCAACGTGGTACGGAGGTGGCAGCAAGGTAAGCTAGGACTAACCTGCGGCCCACGGTCGTCCCTACACCTCGGCTAATGAGGTCCCGTCTCGTCTCGCCTTCGTTACAAGGGATCGTGGGAATGCGCCTTTACCGAGCGTGGTGGGTGAGCGGTTAACGTTCTGGCCTCGCATTCGGGAGGACGCCGGTTCGAATCCCCGTCCGGGCATCCAGATTTGGGTTTTCCGTGGTTTCCCCAAATCATCCCATGCTAATGCCGGGATGCTTCCTTCAAAAGGTCATAGCCGAATTCCTTTCCGTTCCTTGTCCCTAGTTCTAATCGCCTCTAATGACCTCGACGTCGACGAGGCGTACAGACTTAAGTAAAAAAAGTGGACCCCTTCATGCCTGCTTGCCATCTTCTACTGTAGTTTACTGTGGTTTACCACCTCCTCTCCTGCGGACAACAATGACTGTGGTTCGGCATGATCCCCCTTGACGTGGAACAGTGCTGTAAACAATAATAAACTCCTGGGCTACTTTCGTCACTCTTCATCCTTCTTCCAGTTTCCCGACTATTCTTCTCTTTATGAAGTCATCCAAATGCTGTCCCTGGGGTATGTTGTATGAAAGAACATCATCACAGAGCACCGTAAAGGCGGAACCCCACGCTTGTCAAACCTCGTCAAACTGTAACAAACTGAAACGTGAGGGTAGGGCGTTTGGCTTGGCTTGTGTAGGTTCGCTAGGCTGATCCGATCGAGTGTTGGTTTTTTGTCACAAATCAAAGGAACTCTTACGAAGCGTCTACACGTTTTTATCGGTGTGCACTGACTTCGGACAGACATGCATTCCTGTTTGTTGTGATAGAAGTGCTGCAGGTAAAATTAATAAACGGCCCAACAAGGATATTTTAAAATTCCCCGAATGCTACCAAGTAGAACCCTGCATTTAGGACCAGAAGAATAAAGACCATAGAGAAGGAGAAGAAAAAAAAGGTAGCTGATGCTTGGAATCGTAAATAAACCTGTCATGGAGATTAAAAAGAAAAGATACAAATTCTTATTGTCACATTTCGTAAACATTTAAAGAAAAAACAAGATTGTATTCGCCCTGGCTCAGGTATAAATTTATTAATTTAGCTTGTATAGTATAGCTTCTCTGAAGTCTGTATTTTATTTAGAAATCATATGTGAAATATCATTCAGGGAATATTCGGAATCATCCTAGCCCATCCGGCCCGATTCGTGACAGGTATATATAGTTGGAGGGAAAGCGTAAGTTCGATGTTGAAGGAGTTAGGTTGAGAAGACTTGGAACACCGAAGTCGTTGCTCTCGGCGGAAGCTAACTGAAAAATTCACGACTGACATATTTCAGAATGACAGCAAACAAATATTGCTAACAGCAACATTCGTACCTCGGAATGACCGCGGAAATAAAATAAGAGAAATCAGGGACAGAACCGATTCTTTTCTGTATTCATTTTTTCCACGAGCGATTAGGGAATAGAATAGAAAGTATTTACCGGGCGAGTAAACTTAAAATCCAACAGGAGTAGCTTTCGATAAAGCTCTCCGGCCACCCTGATCTGGGGTTTCCATGGTTTTCCCAGATTACTCCACGCGAATGCTGGGATGGTTCCTCACAATAGCCCATGGGCGCCTCCTGCCATATCCCGTATATCCCTTCCAAACTATTACCCTTTCGGATAGGTGCAATGCACACTCTGACACACACTTTTAGTGAATCTCGGAGTAATAGTAATAGTAAGTTATCAAACTGACCAAATGGCTCAAAAAGAAGCTCATTGAATGTTTCTTCCATAAATTATCTGCAATCAAAAAATAATCGATACAGACGTTATAGTGCCGTTAAAACAATAATTATTATACAATTCTAATCATAAAACAATATACTTATATTAAATTAAATACATAAATGAAGCTACATAGTAATCATAGATACATGAATGAAATTATAATAATTACCTAGTACGGTTTATATGGATTTTTAACATCCACGAACTTTTTTTATCGTCTTTCTGGGTTTATATATACTAGTGCTCGCCCAGGGGTCGAAAAGTTCGACCTAATTCATTATTTAGTTTCTTTCGTGAAAGAGTAATGATCATTATTTTAGTTAATTTTTTACTTTCTATTTATCGATGGTTTATTTGAATTTAGTCCAATGATTTAAAATATTCATTTTGACTCAAGACACATAAAACTGCTTTAGCTTTATGATAACATGAAGTAAATCCATTCCTTCCCCCTGAAGTAACTTCTGATTCGAAATGTTTTTCATTAAAAAACCTGCATTGTAAATTCGAAACTATCAAAATTTCTTGGAGTGCGCATTTAAATGTTTCCATCAAAATAATTTCATCATTTTGTGTGTTCACTATTTAAATTTGGTCTATTATCATTTTGAATTTCACTCAAATAGGTACTCATTTCTTTTTTGTCTCTCTCTTTCTCCGACTTGTCAAGGTTTATATCAAGGGATAAGGGAAGGAGGAGTAAATATCTGAATTAAAAAACAAAAATCGTAATGAAATTACTGAAATTTAAAAATCAAAAGTCCCTTAACCAAAGTTTAACCTTTCAAATAATAAAAAGACCTTATAGTATCTGGCAGAACCACTTCATTCCATTTGGAAATTTTCCTTTTACATCTTCAAAGATTCAACTTTATGCGAGTCTTTTGATTCACCAAAGACCACAAAGTATCTCAATGCTGGTCACACGTCAGATAGTTGGCCCTGATCCGATTTCACGCACACACACTTTCACGAATTTATTTTTTATTTTAATAATGTATTTTTAACTTGTATTAACTATGCTTATTATTTTTTTTCTTTACTGTTGACAAAAATCACAGAAATTGGCATAATCACAACGTATCGTTGCCACTAAAAAAACAATTGAATGTAAACAACGAATTTTTTTTATTATTTTAATGTGTTTGTAACAGATATTATATATACATTTTAGCTTCCTGCACTTCTTCTCCATATAAAATTCAACTGTGCCAAATCTCAGACACCTCCGTTTGCGAAATATTCTTAAAAAGGGATCCGAAGTTTTTGCTTAGCGTATTAATATATGGATATATATAAAAATAGGTTAGGCCAAAAGTTATAGCCGACACAACCTCGATGTCCGTCATGCTTGCTTGTCCAAAACATACAAGCGCACTAGCAAGCGTGTGGATGACGATGTTTGGCTCCTCAAAATTAACCAAGGGTTTGTAGAGGCTTGAAGTTTGTGGCAATTTCCAAGTGTGTGGTCCCAGGGTAACAGCTCACTGACTGACACAGTGTTTAATCTCGGTCCTTCAAATGCCTCGTGTTACGGGGCCAGACACATCTGGTGCTATAGTCACTCTGACCTCACGTCCAGTTTTCTGTACAGTGTGGGATACATCTGGCAAGGTGCTATTGGATTTTCATTCATTTCTACGCAGAAGTTAATATGTTATGTTACTTTATCTATATCGTCCTGAAGTTTTGCACACCAGTGTATATCCTACCAAGCAGATATAAAGATCTAGTCGTATCGCTTGGTTCGTGCATTGCGATCCTGCTCGCGGCTGTGGTATGTCTCAGGTACGCCCGCTCGAGCCCTGCGCTCCGGGGATGTCTGCCGCGTACCCCTGCTGTGACGGATGGCCGGGCGTCGCGCCGCGCGAGTGATTAAGCGCTACGTGACGCGTCGGCGTCTGTCATCCGAAGGGCGCGCCACAGATTTGTGGCCATTTGTCAGCCTTACGCCCCGTCATTGCAGTTCAATTGTGCTAATCGTGCAGCAGACGGCACGGCGAGGAATGCGATGTTATAAACCACCTCCTGTACTAATGCATACTATTTAAATGATAGCCGTCGTGCCAGACTAGAACTTTAGTAGAAGGTGTCGCATTATTCATAACACAGCAGTTTCTAGACTAAAAGAATAACTGTTTCCCACCGAGCATTTTGGGTGAGCTCTGACCTCACATTCAAGAGGATGCCGGTTCGAATCCCCGTCCAGGCATTCAGATTTGGATTTTCCATGGTGTCCCCAAAATCACTCCAGATGAATATCAGGATGGTTCCTTCAAAAGGCCATCGCCGAATTCCTTCCCGTTCCTTGTCCCTAGTACTATCCACCCTCTAATGACCTCGACGTCGACAAGGTGTACAAAAAACACACACACATAATGTCCCCAGGCCTTTCAATTACAAAAGCAAGATATAATTATCAGCGATCTCTGCTGGAAACGAGTTCGTCAAAATATTTTTTCAGTTAACTAAGGTTGTAATGAAGTATGCAGGGAGGCTGAGGTATGTATTCTCATTTTTGACCTACATGTGTTTAGGAGAAGGTTCAGTGGTCAAAGATAATAGCCAAGAACTTGAGTCAAGCTAGTCAGCCTTTTGATTGCTAGGTGACAACGGTATTTCTTATCTTCTATAGTATATCATAAAAACAGAATGAGATAAAATATTTCCTGTAAATAGCAAAAAAATGAAAAATGCTTTCTATGATGAACAATTCTGATTATTATTCAGTATTGTAAATGTTATGGACCATCTTTTATTCCACAAAACCAATTACATTCATTTCATCTCATAGACATCAAATATCATTTAAGTTTTCATGATTATTCAAATACGAAATGGTTATGAATTTCGATTTAATGTAATTGAGGTTAGTTGTCATCATTTCTAATTATTTTTTTTAATATGGAGTGTTATATAGTGAAGATTGAGGACGAACTCAGATTCCCACATCAAAAGACTAAGAAAAAAAGTTCATTACTAACATCGTTGTTTTAATGTCATGCGACAGAAACAAAGTGTGATGGAACTTTTCGGTACCGTGATGGTAAGTTCGTGGTGCCATTTCTTGATAAAAGCAAATGGATGTTATAATACGATTTCGTCAACATAATAGCAGACTCCCATACACCTAAGTAGAATGGATACATACGAGATTAATCTTTACTTAATCCATAATCTGTCTTCCGTTATTAGGATTCCTGTATATCACTACACTACTGCAAACCATCTCAACTTTGGCTTTATAAATCTACTGTGGCCAGCTAGGTATTCAAAATTTCTGGTTTTATTTGCGTTGAATCTTTATAAAGCCGAAGTCGGGAAGAAAAGAAGTCGCCTTCCCAAAATGATCAGCAACAAATTTATAATTTGATTTTTCTACATGTGTTCCTTATAAATTTACACATTTTATTAGGTCTGGACCTATATAAAACTGAATCCTACTGCATGGCTACAAGAGTTATCATTTTGATATTTTTGGTAATTCTTAAAACGGTAGCAGGCGTGAAAGAATTCACAGCTTACCCTGTTATTACGCACACGAGATTAAAAACATGCTCGCATTATTGTGTTTCATATATGAGTTAAAGAATTCGAAGATAGTTGCTAGAAACTCAAAATTATTACTTCATTACGTACCTGTTTTATACAACTCTTTAGCGTCAAGGTGGTTCTTCAGATTGTGAGATTTACAAATTTTCTGATATTAATCGTTTTTCGTAAGACTGATGCAGCCGCACAGGTATTAAACATCCACCCCTTTTCTTTACATGACCGCTTACTGCACTATTTTAGGTCAGAAATACTTTAAAATTTCTCATTGATTACGGATGGACTCTTATAAAACTGTACCGACTACCAGGATTGAAAAATTTCTCATTTTATTACGAATGGAAATTCCCATATCTGTTTGCGTCCAGCTAGACCTTCAATTTTTTTATTCTTTTTGATTACGGACCCTTGTAATACTGTTCATGGTAAACCAAGACATCAGTATTTCTCATTTTATTTTCCTTTTCAAAATTGAAATGTCTGTTCATGTTATTACTTATGGATTATTGACAGAACTACTTGCTTCCAGTACAGGCTTCAGAATATCCCAATTTTTACAAGTAGATTTTTACAAAATCAAATCATCCGACCAGGATTAAATATTTCTCTTATTGTAGCGTACGGGTGATTGTAAAATTGAAACGTTAAGCAGGATTTCAAAATACCTCATTATATTGGGTATGGTCTTTTATGAAACTGCTCTTCACAGAAATTGCTTAAAAAGTTAATAAGAAAAGCCTTTCCTTTTGCGTGAAAGTCGTTCCTATCATTGCTTTACATCCACTGCAATGCGCTAATTTCGTGGATATCGGCATCTAATTTTAGTAATAGTAATAAATAAGTGGTTATTGTTATAACATAGAAATATAAACATTTAAACTATTATGATCCTTATAAATTCTCCTTTTACACCTCTTTCACACCTCAATCTTTTCTATTGTATCTATATATAGTCTTGCGTTTGAGGGTTTCTTTATTTTTGGATGAAAAACGAAACCAATACTTTCCCTCCTTACATTTGACGCAATATCATAGCTTCTGAACCCTATAACTCAGAAATTTTTTCTTGCGCACCCCTTTGGTTCTTAGTAATGTTAATACGATTATAACATAATAATATTTCTAAAAATAATGGGGAGGGACTGAAAATAATTATTAGAGGGAGGAAGCTTAAGATAAAAAATTAGATGATCTTTGTTGGTTAGAAATAAAAGCTATAAGCCCACCGAAACTCATTATGATTCTTTTTATTCGACAATTTTTGATGCTTTTGTTGAAAACCCACTGGAAAAATCCATTTTTACTTCGCCTTTATTTTAGAAACTATTGATCCGAAAATACATTCAAAATTTGCAGTGATTAGTTTACACAAAAACTATAAGCAACATTCTGGAGATTATGGTTTTGCAGGACAACTAAATAATTGGTTCTGATGAATTTAAAGCTTCCTTAAATATTTTTTAAAATAAAAATCATATATATCATTCGATAGAGAATTTCGTAGACTAGATAAAAAAAAAATCATTAAAAAAAAATATGATTTTTTTATGAAACCTTTTCTAATACAAACTATTATTTTTTTCAACCAAAATTTTCTTATTTTTGATTTATATATAGGTGGAACATTTGAAAGACAATGAACTCAACCTAAATATAAATAATTGTTGATTTTTACAATTTTGTTCCTGTATACGAATACCTCAATGTACAAGAGTAAGTTACACTTGAAAATTCTAGTATAAAAATACTTAGCAATAACCAACGTTAATATTTCATTGAAACATAATTGGCAACATGAGATGAACCAGAGTGAAAACCATTCCTTTGTTGATTTAGCGAGGGTGATAGAGGAATGGAAGGCAGTAAAGTTTAACATCCGCGGTTATTTGAAACCAATATTTCTCTCCAGATGTGTTTATTTATACATTCCAAATTTTTTATCCATAAATACAGACGATTTTTCGCATTATACCGTTATTTTCCAGAAGTCCCTGCCATAAGTCTATTGGCAATTATCACAGTAGACTTCTTTCACAACAAAAACAAAGCCAAATGGTTGTGAGAAATCAAATTGGTTGAGCACGCAGATACAAAAGAGAACGGAATCGTATTTATTGAAGAAACTTCAAACCTTATTTTCTCACTGTGTTTTGAAATATGCCAATTGCCAATCTCGGATTCAAATTACAGAGCTGGTTTTCCTCAAGTAAACCTTCTTACCAGTACAAAAATTGTCTAGACCGTGCCATATTAACAGAAATGTAATCGTAGTCTTCCGCGGCCAGCGTATGTTGACTCTTGGCTGTCTGGGTGGCGCCGCGACATATTTATTGGAGCCGACGTTACGATCCTCATCCTGTGGTCTTCATCCAGTGCAGAACTGCCTCTTCCATCAGTGTGCGGTGTTGTTTTATAGCCAAGGCCAGTGCCCGTCTACAGTGTTCAATTTGCCCGGCCAATCAGATGTTCCGATTTCTTGTAGCCGACGTTTCGACTCTCATTCTGTGGTCTTCTTCCAAGGCAGAAGTGTGTCTTCGATCAGTGTACGGTGTTGTTTTATAGCCAAGGCTCGTGCCCGTCTTGAGGGTTCGATTTTCTCGGCCAATCAAATGGTCTTCGCCGGGCATATCGAACCCTCTTCGATCAGTGTGTGGTGTTGTTTTATAGCCAAGTCTCGTGCACGTCAAGAGGATTCGATTTTCTCGGCCAATCAGATGGTCTTGGCCGGCCCAAATAAATAAATTTTCTCAGTGGCTTCCCAAGCATTAAACTATAGTGAAAACTTGGCATTTAAATCGATGTAATCTACATCATCAAATCAGTTTACCACCTACCTGTCAGGCGACTTATTTGGATAGAACATATGTTGTAAATTAGTGTCAAAAAATTAAAAACTTCAGGGAGTGCGTATGCGGAGAAATGTAGACAGGAAAGGGTACGAGCTGCTTTAAGTACTCCCGGAGGTAAAGGTGAGAATCTGCTAATCACTGAAAACTTGGAAATCAATAGAAATTAAAGAAATATTACACAATACTTTTTGTTTTTTATCAGTTAAATTAGAAAGAACGAAATTGCCGGATAAAAAGTTGTATTGTTACAGAAATAAAGGAGTGATCTGGTAGTTCAGAGGGTAAGGCGCTTGCATTCAAAATTCGAGGTCCACCTATTACAACACTTAAATAAGGTAAATGCGTATTGCATTATTGGCCGAGAGAATCCGAAGGATTGTTCGGCCACCGCGTGACAGAGTTTCGATTAGCCGCGCATGCGCCTCTGTCATGGCTGCCCTACCCCGGGCCGGTTCGAATCCCCGACCGGGCATCCAGAATTGGATTTTTCATGGTTTCCCAAATCACTCCAGGGAAATGCCGGGATGCTTCCTTCAAATAGACATGGCCGAATTCCTTCCCATTCCTTGCCTCCCATCCTTTCCCGTCTCTAAAGACCACGCTGTTAAGAGACGTTAAGCAATTAAAAAAAAAAAAACCTTCCCCAAGCTGGTTCAAATCCCCGTCTGGGCATCCAGATTTGGGTTTCTCATGGTTTCACCAAATCACTCCAGCCGAATTCCGGGATACTTCCTTCAAAAAAGGCCATGGCCAAATTGCTTCCCGATCCTTGTCTCCAGTCCCATCCCGGCTCTAATGAGCTCGACGTCGACGAGGCGTAAGGCCATAAGTAAAAATAAAAAAAAAAACCTTCCCCGATACCCCTACCGGGCAAAGGGGACCTACAGCTTTACATGGAATCCGAACCACGGGGCGTCCTGGCGCGCTTCACATGAACAAAGAAAAGTTCTGCCAAAGATGGAGGTCAGTTTTAAGGCTCGTAAACATTCCAGCCTGGACCGGGATTCGAACCGGGCATCTTCCGTTGCCTAGTAACAGTCCTGAAATGCCTTGGTTTTTTATTACCAAAAACATTCACATTCTCTGCATGAGATGCAAGATTCAGTTGTAAAAAAAGTATTTTTGGATAGTTTACTTCGAATGGACAGGTGTAAATTTACCTTACACATTGTAATATCGCATTTACCGTTAGATTGATTTATTATTCAAGGGCCTTTGGATTAAAGGTTTATTCATTTATTCAGATTTTCGTTTGGCATAATGGCAAGCATGCTTATTCCATTTCAAATAGAAAGACGTTAAAACATTGAAGAAAATTATTATTCCTAAATTCAATTATTTTAAAATCTGAACGAAACTGTAACATTGCATTTATTAAATAAACTGAAATTGTTGATAGACGGTTGAAATTATGATAGACGATAATTAAATGGGAGAAGTCCTGAGCTGCAATGGTATTAGCGAAACATGAGACGATTGTTCTCTCTAGGGCCGTCACAGGGTGGGTGATGGATATATTGGTCGCCGATAGCACTGCACTTTACCGCACTGGTGTGGTGAGACGTCAGGAGATGTGGCTGCTTCGACTTCTCTGGGGTAGGTCGGTCGTAGCGTTGGCTGGACCCAGTCGACGACCAGCAGGATGGCCGGACAAAACACTATCTTCCGGGTGTAGCAGCGCGGTCACCAGCTGCTCTTTGCACACTCAGTACCTCTCTCCCCGACCGCTAAGCTTGAAGTGTACCGTAGGGTACGAACACAAAGGACGCAGGTAGCCTGCATACCTGCTGCCGGCGCTTTTTCGAGCCTGCGAGCCGACGCCGGTTCGCGCAGATTGCGAACACACAGAAAGCAGGTAAAGCTGCCAGTTGCCGGTAAGATGTCGAGCTCTTCGGACGAGGATTTTCTTCTGATGGAGAACACTTTCTTGAAATTAAGAAAGAGGACTGGCATTCATCCAATAAATCGTGGCAGGGAAAGTTATGGTGAATATCATCATTTGTTTAATGAATTGAAGAAAGACGAACAAAGATTTTTTCAATATACTAGAATGACTTTGGAAACCTTTAACTTCATATTAAGTAAAGTGGAACATCGTATAGCGAAAAACTGGTGTAATTGGCATCGCCAGCCTATATTACCAGAAGAGAGATTGGTCATTACTATCAGGTGAGCAAAGTTATACTAATAAAATAAATACAAAAATTAAGAAATTACTAAATTATTATATGGTATTCACAAAGACATATATTAAGCATTTCATATATTTAATAATATGTATAATTCAATTGCGAGACACCTGCATTGTTCGTATCAGAACATTCTTGATTCTCTCCTTGATTATTTCTGACGGGGCTCTGAACTGAACACGGCGAACTTTGAGATGATTGTGTTCCAGAACAGCGTGACCGGTGCTGATATGCAAACTGTTCTACTACTTCTTGCATTCGACTTCTAAACGAAAGTAACTTATTATTAGGAATTTTACGCATATGTGGAAGTAAACTTTTGAAAAAATGCAAATGTTCATCATCGCTGTTTTCTTTGGTTTCTCTTCGAAGCGACTTTTCTTTTAAATATTGCAACTTTTGTTGCTCAATTTGTAACATAGCCTCACTAAAAGTACTTAGAACCCTCTTTCTTTTTTTAATTGGTGTCGAGAGAAACTCTGATGGAACCGGTAATTCCTCACCACCACGATCAACATTCTCATTGTTTGTATTATACTGTTCTTGTTCTGATGGTAGGGGTAGCAAAATCGTAGCTTGTGAATCATTGGGGGACAGAACACCTGTAGATATTTCTTCGGATGTTGAAACAGAGCTAAGATTTCCAGTTGAGCGCCTCGGTGTTACAATATCTCTCAAAAAAAGCAATGAATTAAAATAAGGCCATTTCGAACAGTTTGCATATGCAGCATCTCCTGAGTGAGAAGTAGGCATTTTACCCAGTTCCACCGCAAACTGGTCTCGTAGATACTTCCACTTCTTTCTCAGCATCTTTTCTGTAAATAATAATGCCGAAATTAGTTTTCATAAGATTTTTAAATGGGCTTTGTAACTAATAGCTTTAATTTTTTCTTTTAGACATTTGGCGACAGGGTCGTCTTTTAAGACTCTCGCATTTGCTTTTCGGATGGGAGCATCTACAGTGGGAGAAGTTGTTGCGGAGACAGTTACTGTACTCTGGGAAGAGCTATATCAACAGTACATGCCTGTACCGACAAAGGATACATTTAATTCTATAGCCTGTGATTTCCTTAAAGATTGGAACTTTCCTCACGTTATTGGTGCAATCGACAGCAAACATGTACGTATTCAGTGTCCAAAAAACAGTGGATCCATGTTTTATAATTATAAACAGTTTTATTCAGTCGTGCTGCAAGGTGTTGTAGATGCTAATTATAAATTTATATCCGTTGACATCGGAGGTTATGGCAAACAGAGCGATGGAGGTACATTCAAGGCTTCAGATTTTTATCATTCTCTGTATAATGAACAACTCGATATTCCAGAACCTGATGTTTTACCTGGATCTCATGTGAAAGCACCGTTTGTACTTATAGCAGATGAAGCATATCCCCTTCTCACTAATTTGTTAAAACCTTTTGGCGGACATAACTTAACGCTCGAACAAGTTTGTTTTAATAAACGTTTATCCCGAGCGAGGAAAACAGTGGAATGCGCTTTTGGAATTTTGTTTTCAAAGTGGCGTTTGCTTTCCAAAAGCATTGAAACAGATGTAAATTTGGTTGACAAGATTATAAAATGTATATGTATTTTACATAATACCATTATCGAGAGAGAAGGTTTTGAGCGTCATTCAACTGAAGTTTTTCTCTTCAACGAAACCCACAAAATGCAACAACAAGCTGTAGGACGACCATGTAATGCAGCGAAAAGTGTGAGAGATATTTATGTATCATACTTTTCATATAATCATTTACTGTACCTTAAATGAATTCAACGAAAGAGAATATGAAACATGTAAAAAAATAAAAATGATTTCACTTACCGTCTTCTTTCATTTCTGCATTTATTTCCCTCCAGCATCTGTCGAAGACATATCTGTTGCTGTGCAGCTTATTCTTCTTATCCCATATCGGGGACTTATCAGATACTGCAGAAATTAACACTTCAACATCCATCTTTGCGTGTAACCAGCGCCAGTCTGCCCACCGGATTGATTTGTTCATTCCGGTGGGCAGGTTGGCGCGGGGCATAAGCACCTGCAAGCAGGTACCTGCCGCTATTGTGAACGTGCACATTTGCTAACAAGGAAACATTCTTTCCGCCGACCGGCCAAGGTCACGCTGGCAGCAGGTGTGCAGGCTACCTGCGTCCATTCTGTTCGTACCCGTAGACCCCAGGTCGCTTCCCAGAAATCATTAGCCGAGTTGGATAGTGGGGATGGTTGGGTAGCATTCCTCGCTAGTCCCCTAAGGAATTCCACGAACACGCTTCGTACACCACAGCCTGCGTGACGATACGTTCCATTTCAACACTCTAATAACAAAAGAAAACAATGTTGATACAGAACAAACAAATAAATTTATAAAAAAAATATCCCGTAGAAAAGTTACAGGGTTTAATGGTACAATTGAAATTTTAACCCTGTAAATTTCAAGTACTGTTATAAAAAACAGCAAGGACCTCAGCCATACAAAAATTTCTATCAGTGATTAACATTCCCGACTAGGGAGAGCGAAAGATTCGATTTTTAGTCCATCAGTACGATAATTGTTCATAGGGCGTCAAACTGGGCGAAAAAAAAGCTCATATAAACAAAAAGGTTTGAATTATCAGAAAGTGAAGAGCGACAGCTCTCTGTACCGAAGCAAAAGCTCTTGTTCTTCCCCACAGCAAACCCTCACAACACATGTGAACAATTCCGACGACTCACGTGAGACGAGAACGTAATCCCGTGGTTGTTCCGCACTGTAGCAGAACATAAAGCACAGTGGAATGCCGTTGAAACTTGGCATCCAGTCGCCGGACACTTCTTGTGCCCTATCTCGTAGGGCTACCACCCCCTAGTGTCCTGCAGCCTCTATCCTCATGCGCCCACGCGCAAATCTCGGGTCTCATTATGTCCACCTGTAGGCAAAACAAAGACAGCAGCGCTGTTGTCCACTATACCGCGCCGCCAGCAGAATTCCACCACCACACACAATGGCGGGGCGTCAGCTGAAATGTCTTAAATATATCGAAAAAGCACGAAAATCAATTACACCGGAGGCTGGACATTACAGGCCTTAACCAACTAAGCCACCACAGCTTTTTGAGTTAGAACTTAATGTTTAATTGAAAAAAAATTCAACTTGAAAACTGCTATTTTGTTTTACTTCCCAAAAAAAATAAAAAAACCTATTCATTTAGAAAGGAATATTCAGTTGTTCCGTTATTTATTCATTCCGAATTGAGGTTCCTAAGATCAGTAAAAGGTTATTCAGTGAAATATAGAAGGAGTAATGAAGAAATAAAAAAATATATGAATAGTATGATTGAGTACATAGATATCAAGGGTTATGTTGAAATGAATAAAAAAATTAAACTTGAAAACTGCTATTTAGTTTTACTTCAAAAATAAGTATTCATTCAGAGAGGAATATTCAGTTGTTCCCTTATTTATTCATTCCGAATTGAAGTTGCTAAGATCACGAAATGGTTATTCCCTGAATTATAGGAAGAGTAATGAAGAAATAATATATATATATATATATATATATACAGGGTGTTGCAAAAAGGTACGGCCAAACTTTCAGGAAACATTCCTCACACACAAACATAGAAAATATGTTATGTGGACATGTGTCCGGAAACGCTTACTTTCCATGTTAGAGCTCATTTTATTACTTCTCTTCAAATCACATTAAACATGGAATGGAAACACACAGCAACAGAACGTACCAGCGTGACTTCAAACACTTTGTTACAGGAAATGTTCAAAATGTCCTCCGTTAGCGAGGATACATGCATCCACCCTCCGTCGCATGGAATCCCTGATGCAGCCCTGGAGAATGGCGTATTGTATCACAGCACATACTAACGAAACTAAAATGAGCTCTAACATGGAAAGTAAGCGTTTCCGGACACATGTCCACATAACATATTTTCTTTGTTTGTGTGTGAGGAATGTTTCCTGAAAGTTTGGCCGTTCCTTTTTGTAACACCCCGTATATATATGAATATATATATGAGTATAATTGAATACGTGGATATTAAGGGCTATATTGAAATGAAAAGATCTACTCAAGATAGGAATGTGGAGTGCATCAAACTATTCGAAAGGCATATAACAGAAAAGAAAAAAAGTACCCCAGCAACCCAGCAAATAATTTGGAGCCTTGGGATAGTTTCGCTAACTTTCCCGACCATCTCCTTAGATTATTGTACATGGATGCCAGTAATCAGTCAGCAGTCACTAGGTTCACTGGAAACAGGTGCGACTGGCCGGAACAAGTGCCCCTCGAGGGGCGACTTTCATCGGATCTCGCGCTCCTTGCCCTGCCACCCGTAATCCTATAAGCCGCGCCAGAGGAGGGGAGACAGCCAATAACAGCTATTCCCTGTGGCGATGGACTTAAGCCCCCGTGAAGTGAAATGGGCTGGCCGAGCCGGGCCGGTCGATGGCGCGTTATTACCACCGCGGGCTACAACGTCGCGTCTCTCCGACTCTCGGAAGGTGAATTACTGTTTAAAGCTCCCCTGTCTGTTTTAAATCGCCTTCTCGTACCATTAAAAGGAAGTTAATGTAGCGGACGTCAAGTGG
>JARYHS010008074.1:92073261-92100098 GCA_031002005.1 Vandiemenella viatica | reverse complement strand
CCTCCCTGGCTTTTAAAGAGGCCCAGAATTATTTTAGACCTGTGTCGGTACAACAAACTGTGTACCGCTGACAGTGTTTTTAATAATGTTTTTAGAGACGTTCTAAATGAGCATCACATTTTTACCCCGGTGTATACGGATGGGTCTAAGCAGGCTGACGGAGTTGGCTGCTCCGTCGTGTTCCCTCGAGCGACTTACACATACAAACTTAATGGTAGGTGCAGCGTTTATACCGCCGAGTGCTACGCCGTGCTTAAGTCGCTCCAGCATATGAAAGTAAATCGCGATAAGTATTTCATCATATGCTGTGATTCCCTGAGCTGTATCCTGGCCATAGGAAACATGTATCCAGCAGATCGTCTAGTCCAGGACATCCAGGACGCCCTCCTTTCCCTCCAATCTCGTGGAAAAGAGGTATTATTCTGCTGGGTACCGGGCCATGTGGGAATCAGGGGGAACGAGGCAGCTGATGTAGCTGCCAAGTCAGCCTGCGACAAGGTCAGAACCGACTTTGAACCGGTCCCAAAGTCAGACCTTCCCTCGGCGGCGAAGAGATTTGTTTTTGATGTTTGGCAGAGGCAGTGGCTGGAAGTTGAGCATAACAAGCTCCGGCTGGTTAAACCGACCGTTCAGCCGTGGAGCAGCTCCTTCCAGCGGGCGAGGAGGGATGAGGTTCTCCTTACTCGCCTCCGTATAGGACACTGTCCTCTGACTCATAGTTTCCTTCTCCGCCGAGAGGACCCTCCGGAATGTGATGCTTGTGGCGTACCTTTAACGGTACGCCACATTTTAATTGATTGTGTTTTATTTTTTGACTTAAGGGCAGACGTTGGCTTAGCCAACGATCTGTCCCTTATTTTAAACGATGACAGTGACAACGTGGCTAAGGTTTTAAGGTTTTGTTGCTTGGCCGGTCTTGTCCCAAAAATTTTGGGCAGATCGGCCTAGGTTTTAGATTGGATTGGTGGCCTTTTACAACCACCAATCCAAGTACTTTTTTAACTTGTGACACTGCTTATATGGCTGGTCCTTTTACAGCCAGCCAGCTAACTTGTTTTTTAAACTGGTTGGCCCTTTTACAGCCAACCTGTTAATGTATGTAGTTTTATATTTTATTGCCTTGTCTCAGTTTTATATCTTATGTTGCCGTCTGTGTGGCCGATCTCTTTACAGTCGGCCACGAAGGCGGTATTTTAGTTTGTATGTTAGTATTTTATTGTGCCGTCTCTGTGGCCGAACCCTTTACAGTCGGCCACACAGACGGCAATTTTGCCATGTTGTCACTCCTGGTTGTTGCTAGGGCGCTAATGACCCCGTCGTCGACGCGCCCTAAAAACCTAATAACAACAACAAGAACAACAACGAAAGAGACCGAGCGTGGTGGTGTAACGGATAGCGTTCTGGCCTCGCATTCGGGAGGACGGCGGTTCGAATCCCCGTCCGGGCATCCAGATTTGGGTTTTCCATGGTTTCCCCAAATCACTCCAGGTGAATGCCGGGATGCTTCCTTCAAAAAGGCCATGGCCGAATTCCTTCCCATTCCTTGCCCCCATCCTTTCCCGTCTCTAAAGACCACGTTGTTAAAAAGGGACGTTAAACTGTTAAAAACGAAAGAGTAGAAAAGGATAACGGATATGTTTTTTTTTTTTTACTATTTTATTTTTAAGCTATATTTTTTTGCACTCCTTGCATCTTTAACAATTTTCTGTCTACAGTAAAATTGTAATTTGCTTTATCGCTTTCAGTTGTTAAATTAATGTCGATCGAAAGCTCATTTGTACTAATGAAATATTGCTCTTACCTAGATTTCGTGTAATATTGTTATTTCAGAGTAAAGTTCGTTCACTTTGATACTCATTTCTTCTCATAAATTAAGAACCTCTAATATTGTCTCACAGCCATCAAATGAAACCTCGTGTTTTAAATTTAATTTTTGGATTTTCTATTGCCAATTGCTTTCATTAAAATCTAACTATTTACTAAGATACTCCAGACTTTTATCAACGAATACTAGAGCATTAGTTTTAATATTATCACTTTCTGTGGAGAATTTGGCTTCTAAAGGCTTTTTCTTGTTTTCTTAACCAAAGAAACAGTATCTTTTGCATTTTTCTAGCGCTGGTTTTTAGAGCTGACATAATATAATACTTATCTCAGTCTGTTGGTTAACAGTTTTGTGAAAGTTATGTAAAGAAATGACTTGCGAAATTCAAAAATATTTTAACTTTTGTGTCTTCATCAGTTTCATTCGTTGCCAAAATATTGTGAATGTGTGTTGGATTATCCTCCCCTACACTAATAAACAAAATAGCTCAATTTACTGGAAATTTACGCACTTTCGTTTGTTTTACCACTTTTCTCATTCAAGCGTCACTATCATTTTTATATGTCTAATCGTTAGGTATCACATTGGAAGTATTACTGTTACTTTTCTTAATAATATAGGTAATATTGTTTCTGTAATATAGTACTTAACTTGTAGCCAATAGTAGAATTATAGTTTGTTCCTGATTTCCAAAACTATATTTAAATAAAAAAAGCCGATTACTTATAAACGGGTATTTTAATTCATCAAAATATACGCATTTATAATATTTTATAAGTAATGTTGTGTTGTTGTTGGGGTTTAAGGGCGCGTCGACGGCGAACTAAACTGAGCGCTCTTCTTCGCGAACTATAATGCGCAAGTCTACAATCAACATGACCCTTTTTCTGTACTTCGGTCAAATTATGCGGAATCCATCTGGAACATATGTTTCTCACACTTAAATGTTCATACAAAATCGATTGTATTGCAGTCTGCATTATCCTAAGAGACGCCTCTAACTGTCTGTAAGTCACATGCCGATCTTCTTTGATCATGTTGTGCACAGCATCTATGTTTCTAGGAATGACAACCGATTTTGGCCGACCTTCTGGACTTTCATCACTGACGGACGCACGGCCATGACGAAATTCTGCAAACCAAGTTGTAAACAGTCTTCTCTGATGGTGCTTCATTACCAAAAGTTGCACGAAGCGATTCTATGCATTGGTGTTGAGTAAGGCCTTTTTTTAAATCATCCAACTAAGCCTTCACGGGTGATTTCTATGTTTGCACAAACTTGCTTCTTTTAATCTTTCACTATCAACTACTTACTCAGTCAATTTCTAAATTGCCACTGGCTTCACAATAACAAACGTCATTGTTCACAAATACAGTGATGCCAAAACTCATTAACGCCACCTATTGTTCGATTGTAAAAACTTAAAAGGCAACCCTCGTATACTAAACTTTCCAAAATTGTAGTATATTGTTTCAGCAGAAATTACTTTACTTTCTTTCTACAAGTTGACTTCCTATTTTTTTCTTAGCATCTTAATTTTTCGATTTCAAAATGGGAAATTACATGAAAAATTTCTATGTCGTCATTTTACTTTTAATATACTCAAACTCTAAATAAGATTCTCTAGCTACAGACTTTATTGTTTTTTGACTGTTCATTATTCTAAAGGTCTCTTCAAGTGAAGAAAAATACTGATTTTAGTGAAATTATATTAGAACAAAATATTGCATATCCAGATCTTCGGTTAAGTTCTTCTTCTGCTGTTTAAATAAATTTATTGCTTGAATTGACTGTTTAAACTTGAATTATTTCCCGAATTAACTATAAAAATGACTTTAAAACTGCGGTATCATATACTTCAACTAAGCTCACTATTCTGTAAACCAATTTTGTTATGCGAAATTCTAAGGTATGTTAAATGTGCCCCCCTCCCCAGATTGAAGTTATTTTCAAAGAAAACTAACTGTAATCTTGAAAATTTAGGTAGAGCAAAAATTGAAATCCTCTTTTACTATCTACTTTTTGGGTTAGTCTGCCCAATAATACCTTCTCTCACTCTCTCTCGCTCATACAGATATCAAAATTATTCTGTTCAAAACATATGAACATTCACAAACCTCAAAGACATCAAAATATCAAAGAAAATAATCTTAAAATCTACTACAATGGTGTAACATGTTTTCATCTTTTGTTTCAAAAAAAAAAAAAAAAATATTTTTAATTTGTTATATTGTTTAATAAGAAATGTTCATTTTGTTTAATTAATGTTCATTCATTTATAAGTGTTCTTAAATTTACATACTGAAAATTAATCATAAAAATTAAGTTTTTCACTTCACAATAAGAGTCCATTTCACTTGTTTTCTAAAATTACACAAAACTCCCTAAATAGGCAAGTAGCCTTGTTCAGTCACAGGAGTAGACCAAGTTTGGGGCAAAAGGGAATATAATGCAATGTCCCACAGCTGTTTCTGCCGAGGGAACATTAGTCCCTGGCACCTGACGTAGCAGAGCCACCATTGGGACCTCTCTTAGTTAGCTTTTCTGGAATCAAAGAAACCAGCAAATAAAGATATTAGCAACTTATTCTTAATAACCTAAATCCTAATATACAGTGATACAAAAGAACATATGAAGAAATATACAAAGACAATATAGAAAATGATTATTATAAAAGAAATGTTATGACTTGACTATATCATTTAAAAAGATTGTCATGAAATACTGATAAGACAGTAAGAGTACCAGTTACTCATTGCAAAGTTGTGACATGAACACTTCTTAAAATGAAACCTTATTTGCAGTAAATCAAATTATATTTAATTTTTATCGAAAGAAATTTGAGAATTAAAGTGTGACGTTCTTAAGTATTCTTAAATATGAAAGCATAGCATATGCTACAAGACAACCTACTATTAAACAATTATTTTCAAAAGTATTGTATGCTAAAATCTTAAACTAAACACATGCTACAAAATGAAAAATTCTTTACACAGGAAGAGCATTGCGTTGAACGTCTCTGTTTAGAATATTTATATCTTAACTCGTTCGCTGCCAACTACGAGAATACTCGTTGTTGGTAAACTGGGTTTCCTTGCCAGCTACGAAATAACTCGTTATTGAAATATACATTGTTTGTATGTTTGGTACACATAAAAAGACTAAATAATGCAATTGGCTAATTGAAATGGATCATTTATTTCTCAAAACCTAGATACAATAACTAAATGTTACAACAGAAAAATGTATCTTTCCATGATATGTTTTGGAGAATACTATGAATAAAAGTTATTTGTTTTACATTATGTTGGAATTTTAGGTATATTGAAACAAAATTATGTATGATAAGTTTTAAAACAATTTTCCACGCAAAGTGCTGGTTTTTCTTCACATACCCAACAAAAATATCTGTTTCCCGCCTTTCTTCTGTCCAGTACAAACTCTCCATGGCTTGGTAGGTCGGGCCTTCTTCTCCGTTGGTGGAAGTGCTTCCAAATAGTGGAAATTATCAAGTTTTGGTGTTTTCCTTACAAGAAAGTTCATTTCTCGTCCGATCAAACATTCTGTAAATTTTTCATGAAATTTCAAAGAGGTCATTTTATTTCTTTTGATTTCAGAATATAAAAGATAGGCATTATGAATGTACGAGGGTTGTTTTTTAAGTAAGGGCCGTTTTTATTTTTTTTTAAAAATGATACAAATACTTTTGTAAAAAAAACTTTTATTTTCTGATTCTACACACTTTTACCTATTTTTCTACATAGTTGCCTTGTTTATTTAAGCACTTGTCATACCGTACAACTAAGTTTTTAATTCCCTCTTCAAAGAATTCGGCCGCCTGCTCCGACAGCCAAGAGTTCACGGCCGCTTTCACTTCATCGTCGTCATTGAAGCGCTGCCCGCCAAGATGGTGTTTCAGGTACCGGAAAAGGTGAAAATCGCTAGGAGCAAGGTCGGGGCTGTATGGTGGATGGTCCAAAACTTCCCAGCCAAAATAATCAAATCCCGATTCTTTTGAGAGGTGTGAGGCCTTAGCGTTATCGTGCAGGAGCAAAACTCCTTTTGTCAGCATGCCGCGCCTTTTGTTTTGAATTGCTCTGCGGAGCTTCTTTAGAGTTTCACAGTAGGCATCTGAGTTGATCGTCGTTCCTCGTGGCATAAAGTCCACTAGCAAAACACCGCGCCGGTCCCAGAACACAGTTGCCATAATCTTGCGCTTTGACAGCGTCTGTTTGGCTTTGACCTTGACGGGTGAGGTTGTGTGTCGCCATTCCATCGATTTTCGCTTGCTTTCGGGAGTGATATGGGATACCCATGTTTCATCTCCAGTGACAATTTGACTCAACATGTCATCCCCTTCTTCCTCGTAACGAATCAAAAAGTCAAATGAAGTGGCAAATCTCTTCTCCTTTGTGGTCCTCTGTGAGGAGTGTGGGTACCCACCGAGAACACAGTTTCTTAAACTTTAGGTTTTCAGACACAATTTTGTACAAAACCGATCTTGAAACTTGTGGAAATTCCAAAGAAAGAGTGGAAATTGTGAATCTTCTGTCCTCACGAATCTTTGTTTCGACTGCAGCCACCAAATCAACAGTGATCACAGAGGGCCGGCCTGAGCAGTTCTTCTTCATGGACGTTTTAACAGGCCATGTTTAAACTCTCTAACCCATTGACGCACTTTACCTTCACTCATTACATTCAAGCCATAAACTTCTGTTAACTGACGATGAATTTCTGCAGCTGATAGGCTTCTCGCGGTCAAAAAACACGTCACTGACCGTATCTCACACGCGGTCTGCGATTCAATAATCGTAAACATTATAAAGTAGCACAGCAATGCGTACACATCAGCTACAGAGCTGCAACTGGCATCAGTGTGAACGGGAAGGATGCCGGCAAGTGGCGCGGTGGATTGTTGCGGAGTCCGCGCGAACTACGGGACTATACGCGCGAACTACGGGACTATACGCGCGAACGGCCCTTACTTAAAAAACAACCCTCGTATATTTCAAATAGATGAAGGACAATTTTTTTGGACTAGTGCACTGTTTTTCTAAGTTCTGAATAGTAGCTTAGCATTTGGTCTGATAAATCAATTCCAGACAATTTTTCACTATAGGCTCTTATGATGTTGGGCTTCTTTGATATTTTGCCATTTCGATTAGTGACATCAAACATTTACACATGGTGCACATTTGATATAATAAGCACGTCATGCTTATCTTTCCATTTACAAACAACTGCCGCTCCTCTTCTATTCCAAACAACTTCACTTTTCTTCAGTTATTTTGATACTATATGTTTTGGGTTTTCTTTCCTATTCGCCCGTAATGTACCATATACATATGTTTTGTGGAGTGTCAAGTGATCTGCCAAAGAAATCCATCAACTGTAGAACTACCCCAGTTGCATGACCAATCTCTTTGTCAATATTTTCAGATTTTCCGCAGTAAATGCGTATTTTTAGTACAATACCATTTGATTTGCACAATTTGTATAACTTGATACTGTACTTGTCTTTCTTGTTTTTGATATATTGGTGTAAGAACATCCTTCCTCGCCATAATATCATAGGGTACGAACAGAATGGACGCAGGTAGCCTGCACACCTGCTGCCAGCGTGACCTTGGCCGGTCGGCGGAAAGAATGTTTCCTTGTTAGCAAATGTGCACGTTCACAATAGCGGCAGGTACCTGCTTGCAGGTGCTTATGCCCCGCGCCAACCTGCCCACCGGAATGAACAAATCATTCCGGTGGGCAGACTGGCGCTGGTTACACGCAAACATGGATGTTGAAGTGTTAATTTCTGCAGTATTTGATAAGTCCCCGATATGGGATAAGAAGAATAAGCTGCACAGCAACAGATATATCGTCGACAGATGCTGGAGGGAAATAAATGCAGAAATGAAAGAAGACTGTAAGTGAAATCATTTTTATTTATTTATTTTTTTACATGTTTCATATTCTCTTTCGTTGAATTCATTTAAGGTACAGTAAATGATTATATGAAAAGTATGATACATAAATATCTCTCACACTTTTTGCTGCATTACATGGTCGTCCTACAGCTTGTTGTTGCATTTTGTGGGTTTCGTTGAAGAGAAAAACTTAGTTGAATGACGCTCAAAACCTTCTCTCTCGATAATGGTATTATGTAAAATACATATACATTTTATAATCTTGTCAACCAAATTTACATCTGTTTCAATGCTTTTGGAAAGCAAACGCCACTTTGAAAAGAAAATTCCAAAAGCGCATTCCACTGTTTTCCTCGCTCGGGATAAACGTTTATTAAAACAAACTTGTTCGAGCGTTAAGTTATGTCCGCCAAAAGGTTTTAACAAATTAGTGAGAAGGGGATATGCTTCATCTGCTATAACTACAAATGGTGCTTTCACATGAGATCCAGGTAAAACATCAGGTTTTGGAATATCGAGTTGTTCATTATACAGAGAATGATAAAAATCTGAAGCCTTGAATGTACCTCCATCGCTCTGTTTGCCATAACCTCCAATGTCAACGGATATAAATTTATAATTAGCATCTACAACACCTTGCAGCACGACTGAATAAAACTGTTTATAATTATAAAACATGGATCCACTGTTTTTTTGACACTGAACACGTACATGTTTGCTGTCGATTGCACCAATAACGTGAGGAAAGTTCCAATCTTTAAGGAAATCACAGGCTATAGAATTAAATGTATCCTTTGTCGGTACAGGCATGTACTGTTGATATAGCTCTTCCCAGAGTACAGTAACTGTCTCCGCAACAACTTCTCCCACTGTAGATGCTCCCATCCGAAAAGCAAATGCAAGAGTCTTAAAAGATGACCCTGTCGCCAAATATCTAAAAGAAAAAATTAAAGCTATTAGTTACAAAGCCCATTTAAAAATCTTATGAAAACTAATTTCGCCATTATTATTTACAGAAAAGATGCTGAGAAAGAAGTGGAAGTATCTACGAGACCAGTTTGCGGTGGAACTGGGAAAAATGCCTACTCCTCACTCAGGAGATGCTGCATATGCAAACTGTTCGAAATGGCCTTATTTCAATTCATTGCTTTTTTGAGAGATATTGTAACACCGAGGCGCTCAACTGGAAATCTTAGCTCTGTTTCAACATCCGAAGAAATCTCTACAGGTGTTCTTTCCCCCAATGATTCACAAGCTACGATTTTGCTACCCCTACCATCAGAACAAGAACAGTATAATACAAACAATGAGAATGTTGATCGTGGTGGTGAGGAATTACCGGTTCCATCAGAGTTTCTCTCGACACCAATTAAAAAACGAAAGAGGGTTCTAAGTACTTTTAGTGAGGCTATGTTACAAATTGAGCAACAAAAGTTGCAATATTTAAAAGAAAAGTCGCTTCGAAGAGAAACCAAAGAAAACAGCGATGATGAACATTTGCATTTTTTCAAAAGTCTACTTCCACATATGCGTAAAATTCCTAATAATAAATTACTTTCGTTTAGAAGTCGAATGCAAGAAGTAGTAGAACAGTTTGCATATCAGCACCAGTCAAGCTGTTCTGTAACACAATCATCTCAAAGTTCGCCGTGTTCAGTTCAGAGCCCCGTCAGAAATAATCAAGGAGAGAATCAAGAATGTTCTGATACGAACAATGCAGGTGTCTCGCAATTGAATTATACATATTATTAAATATATGAAATGCTTAATATATGTCTTTGTGAATACCATATAATAAATTAGTAATTTCTTAATTTTTATATTTATTTTATTAGTATAACTTTGCTCACCTGATAGTAATGACCAATCTCTCTTCTGGTAATATAGGCTGGCGATGCCAATTACACCAGTTTTTCGCTATACGATGTTAATATGAAGTTAAAGGTTTCCAAAGTCATTCTAGTATATTGAAAAAATCTTTGTTCGTCTTTCTTCAATTCATTAACACGTTGACTGCCAACTACGAGATAACTCGTAGGTTGTGTTCTCTTCTAGGACCCCCGCAGGGGCCTGGTACGCAAGTGCCAGGTACGGGTTTGGCGAACCCGCGGTGCCCGAGCTGGAAACTTGTGAGCGCCGCAAGTTTCCCACACCGTAAACTCCTACCATGCTTCAACGACCACCGTAGGGCGTGGCGGTGGAACGTTGTGTGCCTAGGAGAACGGGGATCTTGGCTTCATCGCCCGGATCGCGAGGACGGTACAAACCTCTATAAAAAACCCCTCAACCTCAAGGTCGGATACGTGCCGAGGAGGTGCATGGGTGAGAGGCAGATCACTCGCTAACGTACAACCTCAGGGGCACCTGCGCACCCCTGTTGTATTAGCGCTTCTTTTTAAAATGGTTTAACTCGTGGGACCAAAATGAAGCCTCACAAAAAAACCACAAACCCCTGCGGCCCGGGTGTGTCGCAGGCAAATAAAAATACACCCAGTTCAAAAAAGCGGGCGAGGGTTGAAAGCCCTCCCCCAGAACAAAGTAACAGTCACAGCAAGGGTTTTCTAATCGACAACGCCTTCGTAATAATGACACGGGTGGAGGGATCTTTTGAGAAGGTCTCTCCATTTTATGTGAACAAAGGTTTAGAGGGTATTGCGGGTACCCTCAAATCGGTCAAAAAGCTGAGGAATGGGACACTGCTTTTGGAAACATCCACCCACAAGCAGGCTGTCCAACTCCTTAAGTGTGAGAAGCTCGGGGAGTTCGCAGTGAAGTGCGAACTCCATAAAACTCTAAATTCTAGTAAAGGTGTCATCACCTGTAGGGACCTTATGGATTTAGAGACCGAGGAACTCCTTAAGGAGTGGTCTACAGAACATGTGGTCGAGGTTCGTCAGATTAAACGAAGGGTTAACGGCAGTCTTGAGAAGACAGCTACCTTCGTCCTGACGTCGACACTCCGACGTTGCCCAAAAACATCAAGGCAGGATATTTGAATTTGAATATCCGCCCGTATGTGCCGGACCCAATGCGCTGCTTTAAGTGCCAGCGGTTCGGCCATACGACGGCGACCTGCAAGGGTAACCCTACCTGTGGGAAGTGCGGAAAGGCGGCTCATGAGCCAGGCACGAGCTGCACGCTCCCACAGGTGTGTGTGAACTGCTCCGGGGCACATCCAGCCTGGAGCAGGGAGTGTCGATTGTATCTGGAGGAAAAAAAGATACAGGAGTTGAAAACGAAAGAGCGGATTTCGTATGGCGAAGCCAAGAAGCAATATAAGGCTCTGGCTCCACCAGTCTTCGCTACCAGCTTCGCGAAGACGTTATCAACTCCCGTCAGGAAAGAAAGTGTCGCTACCCAGACGTCCGTTGCGGACATGGGCACAAGTCCAATGTGCTCATGTCAGTGCAGATGTGGTGCCACACCCATCAAGGTCATTACACCTAGGACCTCGGACGTGGGTAGCAACACTCTGACAAACTCGACCACATCGACAGCAAGTCCACCAGCGGATGGCAAACTGTGCAGAAAGTTCGGGGTCCGAAATTCAAACATACGGACCCCACCATGTTCTTAAAGTCCCCTTCTACATCTCCTCCCAGTTCCCCAACTGGCAGGGAGAAGAAGGGGAATAGGCCTCGGCGGAAGAAAAATCCGCACGACTCCGAGGCCTCAGAACAAGTGTCGTCTTCGGACCCAGAAGACGACATAATGCTGGTGGACGAACATAGTTCCGTTCCTCAGCAATCTCATGCGCAGGACCCACCCGACCCGGGGCGGGTGGTTTTAAATAGGTAGAATGGCTCCCATACTTCAGTGGAACGTTAACGGCTTTCAGGCTCACAAAGAGGAAGTCCAACTCTTAGCACGGTCTGATCCTTTGTGTCTCTGTCTGCAAGAGACACATTTCAGACCGCTACACCAGCCAGTGCTAAGAGGATATGACATATTCCGAAAGGACGATACCGAGGGTGATCGAGCTAAGGGAGGAGTGGCAGTGTTGGTCCGAAACACTGTCCACTCCGAACCCGTTGCTCTCACCTCCACATTACAAGCAGTACGGTGAAAATACACGGTCCAATCCAACTGACCGTATGCTCTGTCTATCTGCCACCCAGTGTGTCTGTCGGCTACGACGACCTGGTTGGCATTATACGACAACTCACTCGGCCCTTTCTCCTTTTGGGAAATTTCAACGCCCACAGTGCGTTGTGGGGTTCCACCACCGATTGCCCCAGGGGCCGAGTGGTTGGTAGATTGATAGAGCAGGAGGAAATTTGTATCCTGAATACAGGGCAAATGACTCATTTCACCACTGCTACCGGTACGTCTTCTGCCATTGACCTTTCCTTGTGTTCCCCCTCAATAGCGGACTCCGTGCAGTGGGAAGGTGGATCGCGACCTACATGGTAGCGACCACTTCCCAATTTGGATGCACGTCGAGTGTGAACGTGGAGGAGGAAATAACCGACGTAAATGGAACGTCAGTTGTGCAGATTGGCAGCTCTACTGCCGTGCTGTACAACTGCAACCCTGTGGCAGTATACAGGAGAAGGTGAATCACTTCACAGAAGTGATTCACCGTGCAGCTGACGTTTCCATGCCGAAGAGCTCCGGAACGCTGCGAAGGACGCCCGTCCCCTGGTGGAATGATGAATGTCGTTCCGCCATCCAGGGTCGCAGACGGGCGTTGCGTCGCTTTCAGGTTGTGCCCCACATCTGACAACCTAGCAGCGTTCCGTATTGCCAGAGCTAAGGCGCGTCGAGTTATTAAGGAGAGCAAGAAGAGGTCATGGCAGAACTTTGTGAGCAATATAAATCGTTCCACGCCTTCGTCGAAAGTATGGGAGTCCATTCGCCGTATATCTGGAAGGTACTCCCGCCCACCAGTATCTGGGTTACTGGATCATGGACGTATTAATTACCTGACGAACGAAGCATAGCGCAGCTGATGGCGGAGAACTTCGCCGCCATCACTTCAGTCCGCTAACTTTGACCCTCGGTTCCAGCTGACGTAAGAGTTCGCTGCCGAGAGGCGCGCGCTAGTGCTTCGATTCGTCGAATTACAGAGGCATACAACCTGCCCATTTCACATTTTGGGAAGCTGGAGTCAGCGTTGAATAGCGCTAACTGACACTGCTCCAGAGCCTGATCTGATCCAGTACCAGATGCTGAGGCATCTTAGTAAAGATGCTAAAGAGTACCTTCTAGGATACTTTTAATGACATATGGACCGGAGGACACTTCCCCGACTCGTGGAAAGAAGCAACACTAATTCCAATTTTAAAACCTGGCAAAGACAAATTGTTGCCAGGTAGTTATCGCTAGTATTGCCTTGACTAGCTGCGTGGGGAAGACACTGGAGAGGATGGTGAATCGCCGCCTCGTCTGGTGTCTTGAATCCCGTAATCTTCTGAGCCGCTTTCAGTGTGGATTCAGGAAGTTCCGTTCCACCTTGGACAACCTGATCCTCCTGGAGGCGGCTAATACAGGATTGCGTTCATCCGCAGCCAACATCTTGTGGGTAGTCTTTTTCGATATTGAGAAGGCCTACGATACTACCTGGCGGCATGTTATTTTAAAAGCAGCTTACATGAATGGGGTTTTAGGGGAACCTGCCCCGTTTTTTAAAATCATTTTTATCTGGTCGTTGCTTCCGGTACCGAGTCGGTAGTGAAGTGTCTGATCTTTTTATTCAGGAAAACGGTGTTCCTCAAGGGTCAGTTTTAAGCGTGACTCTTTTCGCTATTGCCTATAAATAGCATTAGCAGCCTGTTATAAGGAGTCCCTATAGGGTACTCCTTATACTGTGGACGATTTTTTAATTTTTATTGCCTCAGTCCAGCCTGAGAAGTCGCTGAGCGGCAGTTGCAACTCACGCTGAACAGGCTGGATGAATGGTCAGTGCTCACCGGATTTCGTTTCTCTGCCTGAGAAAACCCGGTGTGTACTTTTTAGTCGTAGTAGGACTCTTTTACCAGAGCCTCACCTTACCTTGAGGAACACCGTTTTACGTTTTACTGACTACTGTTCGGTTTCTGGGCCTCATTTTAGACACTAGGCTAACCTGGCTGCCACATCTTAAAGATGTGAAAGCCAGAGCCTCTAAAGCTCTAAATGTTTTAAAATGTCTGTGTGGCAGGTCATGGGGCGCTGACCGCTCCTGCCTGCTACAATTTTACAGAGCCTTTGTACGGTCGCGGCTGGAATACGGTTGTATCGTGTATGGTTCGGCACGGGACAGTTATCTCCGTATACTAGATAGTGTCCACCATGCTGGAATTCGGCTCGCCACGGGTGCATATCGCACCAGCCCTAGTTGTCAGCATTTGTGCTGACTCGGGCGAGCCGCCGCTCACCATCCGCCCGGCAACTCCTCATGGTGCGACACTACCTGCACGTTGCCATAACACCTGGCAGTCCCGTGCACGACATAGTGCTCCATCCCAACTACGAGCGGCTCTATACCAACCGGCATAGAGCCACTAAACCGTTCAGCTACCGTACAAAGGCTATTTTACAACAATATGGATTTGAGCTTCCTTCTTTTTATCATCAGGGTTGGAGTAAATCTCCTCCCTGGCTTTTAAAGAGGCCCAGAACAATTTTAGAATTATCGCGGCACAACAAGTTGTGTACCGCGGATAACGTTTTTATCAGAACTTTTAGAGATGTTTTAAACCAGTATCACACGTTTACCCCGGTATATACGGATGGGTCTAAGCAGGCTAACGGAGTTGGTTGCTCTGTAGTGTTCCCTCGAGCGACTTACACATTCAAACTAGACGGCAGGTGCAGTGTTTACACCGCCGAATGCTATGCCGTGTTGAAGTCGCTCCAGCATATGAAAGTAATGCGCGATAAGTTGTTCATTATATGCTGTGATTCCCTCAGCTGTATTCAGGCCATAGGAAATATGTATCCAGCAGATCGTCTAGTCCAGGATATACAGGACGCCCTCCTTTCCCTCCAATCTCGTGGAAAGGAGGTATTATTCTGCTGGGTACCGGGCCATGTGGGAATCAGGGGGAACGAGGCAGCCGATGTAGCTGCCAAGTTAGCCTGCGACAAGGTCAGAACCGACTTTGAACCGGTCCCAAAGTCAGACCTTGCCTCGGCGGTGAAGAGATTCGTTTCTGATGTTTGGCAGAGGCTGTGACTGGAAGTTGAGCATAATAAGCTCCGGCTGGTCAAACCGACTGTTCAGCCGTGGAGCAGCTCCTTCCAGCGGGCGAGGAGGGATGAGGTTCTCCTTACTCGCCTCCGAATAGGGCACTGTCCTCTGACGCACAGCTTTATTCTCCGCCGAGAGGACCCTCCGGAATGTGATGCTTGTGGCGTACCTTTGACGGTACGCCACATTTTAACCGAATGTGTACTGTTTTTAGATTTAAGGGAAGACGTTGGCTTAGCCAACGATCTGTCCCTTATTTTAAACGATGACGGTGACAATGTGGCTAAGGTTTTAAAGTTTTGCTGCTTGGCCGGTCTTGTCCCAAAAATTTTGGGCAGATCGGCCTAGGTTTTAGATTGGATTGGTGGCCATTTACAACCACCAATCCAAGTACATTTTTACTCGTGACACTGCTTAAATGGCTGGCCCTTTTACAGCCAGCCAGCTAACTTGTTTTTTAAACTGGTTGACCCTTTTACAGCCAACCAGTTAATGTATGTGGTTTTACATTTTATTGCCTTGTTTCAGTTTTATATCTTATGTTGCCGTCTGTGTGGCCGATCTCTTTACAGTCGGCCATGCAGACGGTATTTTAGTTGATATGTTAGTATTTTATTGTGCCGTCTCTGTGGCCGAACCCTTTACAGTCGGCCACACAGACGGCAATTTTGCCACGTTGTCACTCCTGGTTGTTGCTAGGGCGCTAATGACCCCGTCGTCGACGCGCCCTAAAATCCTAATAACAACAACAACAACATCTTCTAGGACGCCAACTACGAGTTATCTCGTCCTGTGTTTACTTGCCATTTTTGTACAGCTACGATTAAACTCGTAATATATTAGTGCTAGTATCGATAGATGGCTTCTGGGAAAAGAACAAAAAATCAATGCTGGCTTGCATGAACAGAAAATTTATTAAAAAAACGAACAAAAATTATAATTATAAAAATTATTTCAAATTCAAGAAATAAAGTAATATTTTATTGTTTGTGGAACTTTTTAAAACAATCTTCCACGCAGAGGGCCGGCTTCTCTTTACAGATTGGGCAGAAATAACGCGTTTCTCGGCGTTTTTTTTGCTTGGGTACATATACGACATTGCTTTGTCGGACGCTGTTTTTTCTCAGTAGGTGGTAGACACTCTAAATAGTGGAGCTCTTGCAATTTATTTTTTTTCGAAACTGGTTTCAATCTCTTCTCCAATCAACGCGACGACGAATTCTTCTCTGAACTTTATCAGTTTTATTTTAGAAGAAGTTACTTTTTGAAAAATTTTATGAGCATTGTGTATATATATCTCTATAATATGTAATGAAACCTTTTTGGGCCATCTAATAGTCTTTCTTAGAGATGAGTAGTACGAAAGCATTTGATCTGATCGGTCAATGCCAGACATTCCATTATTGTAATCTCGAATTATATTCGGTTTCATAGTAATTTTTCCATTGCGATTGGGCACCTCTACCATTTCAACAGCATGCATGTTTGAAATGCTAAGGACATCTCGTTTGTCTTTCCATTTACATACAGTAACAGGACCATTTTGCTGCCAGATACACTCCCCTTTTTTTCAGTTTACGATTTACCACATCTCTGGGGTTTCCTTTTCTGTTATTTCGTTGGGTTCCGCACACATAAGTTTTTCGTGTATTTAGCAGTTTTGTAAGAGCAACAGAATTATAAAAATTATCCATGTAAACGTGTATCCTTTATCGAGATAGTCCTCAAGTAAATGTAAAACAACATCAGTAGTGTGACCTACATTTTATCAGTTTCCACAGATTTTCCGCTGTAAATCTTTATTTTCATTACAAGACCGTCGGACTCACATAGTTCATACAGTTTGATACCATATTTGTGTTTTTTATTTTTTATATATTGGCGGAAAACCAATCTACCCGCCATAGCATCATAGATTCGTCAATACAAATATTTTTATCTGGTACATAGTTTTCACGCATAATATTATTGAAATGATTTAGAATTGGTCTCACCTTGTGTAATCTGTCGGCAGATGGTATTGAGTTATCAACCAAATGAAAATAACGAAGTAACAACTGGAATCGATTTCGACTCATATGTGAGCGCCAAAAGTTTACATTATATAGCTTGTTAGTGCTCCAGTAATGTTCAATTGATGGAAAAGTACAAGGTCCCATTTACAACAAAAGTCCCAAAAAAACCTTCATCTCTGCAGTACTGACGTCTTGCCACTTTGATAACCTATTAGATTTTTTCATTTCTTTACGTGTTTCAATTTCTTGCGCAGCATATAAATTAGTTTGTTCCACCAGTAATGCAAGAAATTCATCCGAAAAAAATAAGTCCACCAGCGTTTGTACTGTAAAATTTGTCGTATCCAATTTCACACCAACATTTTCTTGGAAAATAAATAATTCAGGATTTTGCTGAATTTCTGTCCACAAATTATCATTCGCATTTGATATTGTTGCTTGGGAATCATCATCATTTTCTTCAAATTCGGGATCAACTTCAGGTTCGGAGACGACTTCATCTTCACTTGAATTCTCAGAAGGTTCATAATCGCTACTGTCATTACCATCCTCGTCAAAAATCCCGTCAAATTCTGAATCACTTAGATTTACGTAGTACTCAATTTCATTTTGAGTCAGTGGTCTTTTCTTATCCATATTGGGTTCTTGATAATTCAATTATACCAATAATTATAAAACAAAACACTCAAGAAAGGCGTAAATGTTGATGCACTCAACAATTTCTGAGATACTAGTAACGAATATGGACGCGTATCAATAATTCAGCTTTAGAGAAGCGATAGGTCGAAGCGTGTCTGGGTGCGAGTTAACTCGTAGTTGGCTTCCGCGAAGAGATTTCTGTTACAGAAGCCAACTACGAGATAACTCGTAAGAGCTTTTTTTTAAAAAAAAACAAACATTTTTTATGCTTTTTGATGATAACAATGCACTAGAATTAGAGTTTTTAACAATATAATGTGATTAAACCAAAATGTCATTTTTGGCCAGATTTGTGAAAATTGCCGTGGCAGTCAACGTGTTAAACAAATGATGATATTCACCATAACTTTCCCTGCCACGATTTATTGGATGAATGCCAGTCTTCTTTCTTAATTTCAAGAAAGTGTTCTCCATCAGAAGAAAATCCTCGTCCGAAGAGCTCGACATCTTACCGTCAACTGGCAGCTTTACCTGCTTTCTGTGTGTTCGCAATCTGCGCGAACCGGCGTCGGCTCGCAGGCTCGAAAAAGCGCCGGCAGCAGGTATGCAGGATACCTGCGTCCTTTGTGTTCGTACCCATAGACTTGTCAATGCAGAGATTTTGATTTGACACATAATTGTCATTCATAACTTTATTGAAGTGGTTCAAAACAGGTCTAATTTTGTACAATCTATCATCTGATCAACAGTGTTGTCTACAAAATGCAGAATTCGTAGAATCAATTGAAACCTGTTCCGACTCGTGAAAGATTGCCAGAATGGAAAATTGTAGAACGTACTTCTATTCCAATAATGCTGTATAGTTGGAAGATTACATGGACCCATTTGCAACAACAATTCAAGAAACACTTTCATTTCCAGTACATTCGTATCAGTTCAAGTGGAAAGATGGCTTACCTTTTGAAGTGGTCTTTGCTTACTGATTTCTTGCAATTGGTCTGATCAGCCAAAAAAATCCAAAAGTCTTCCGGAAAATAAAAAAAAACAAGGTAACTAATTTTTCGATAGTGATGCCATCAATTTTGAAACCTAGGTTTTGGTTGAAACCAAAATAAGGCGGATCATTTTCTATATCAGTCCAGTCATGATTATTGTTTTGTACTGCCCCGCCATCATTTTTGTCTTCGTAATTATGTACTAGTTCGTCAGTAGTATTAACGGAAATTGATTCACCAGATTCACTGCCAGGAATAAAATCATCTGACCCCATTCTGAATCGCTCAAATTTGCGTAGTATTCTATTTCTTTTTCACTAAGTATCCCCCTTTTCGACATTTTGTTGGTTTATTCAGTTGTGAAATGGTGAAAACAGACTGATCAAATGTAGTGACATGTGTAAAACCGAAAGCAAGGTATCGCACAATCTGCAGTTTTGAGTGCAGGTGCAGAACAAGTGAGTATTGGGCATGCGGCTGACTGTTGCATGCATGTGCAAGCGCGAGACTACTTACGAGTTATCTAGTAGTTGGCACAGGGAATCAAAATATTCTTTCATATGCCAAGTACGAGTATACTCGTGTACTCTTGTTTTTTGCTAAAAGTAATCTGTTGTATCCATATTTAAATACTAAAACCACAGAAAACAATTCAAAAGCATAATATCGGAGATATGACTTTGGCATCTGTGAACAGATGCACTATCTCATCTTTGGCAGCCAACATGTTAAGTTGGATTAGTAGGTTTAAAGAAAAGTTTGAGAAAGGCTATCTACCAAACTGGTCAACTGAAGTGTTTACCATCAGAAAAGTGAAATTAAGAAATCCTGTAACATATTTACTTAAAGATTATCAGGGTAAAGATATTGCAGGAGAATTTCACCAGCAAGAATTACAATTAACAAAATATCCAAGTACATTTCTTGTTGAATGAGTGATAAGGAAAAGGAAGAATATGATATTAGTGAAGTGGTTAGGTTTTGATAAATCGCATAACACATCCATAAATGTAAAAGATTTATTTAAATTATGATTCAACAATAAACATCAGTACAGCATATACCGGGTCCGGCACAAAAACCTCCCTGATTTCAATAGGCATTTGCAAAAAGAATAAGAAACATACTGAACAATTACTTATATTTGTGAATAGCCTATATGATGCCATTTTACATCACTTAGTACACTTTACTTGGTTTTGAAAATTATGTCCGATAAATGATATCCCCATTGTTAAGACATTCATGAAATCTTTCCCTGAAGTTGTCCATAGCTCTTTGTGTAACTTCCCTTGGAATGGCTGCCACTTCCTGCCTAATGGCATCTTTTAGTTCTTGCAGAGTTCTGGGGGCGATGTTTGTACACTTCAGCCTTTAGGTAGCCCCACAGAAAGAAATCACAAGGTGATAAGTCGGGTGACCTTGGGGGCCAGGAAATGTCTCCTCTTAAACAAACAAGACGTCCAGGGAACAACTCTCTTAACATTTCCATGGACCACCGAGCAGTGTGAGCTGTGGCTCCGTCCTGTTGGAACCAAACTTCTTCTTCCTCATCGTCTAAAACAAACTGGTTGATCTTGGGTGACAATAGCGATCGGCATTGACCGTTACTGTTTGTCCATCTTCTTCAAAAAAGTACGGTCCCCACACACCAAATTCCGCAACGGCGCACCAAACTGTGACTTTTGGGCTGTGTAGTGGTTGTTGGTGGAGTTCCGTAGGATTTTCTGCAGCCCAGTAGTGGAAATTCTGTTTGTTAACAGTTCCACACAAGTGGAAGTGGGCTTCATCAGAAGAAATGAAGACAGCATCTGGGGGAATGTTTTGCACAATGTCATCACATACAGCCCTGCGAGTTTCATAATCTTCTTCAGACAACTTTTGGGCAAACATTATTTTGCAGGGATGCAGATGAAGTTCTTTATGCAGAATTCTCCTTACACTCCTTTCTGACAATCCCAGGGCAGCTGCATGTTTAACCGCTGAACGCTTTGGAGACTCAGGAACACTATCACGTCGGCCAAGTTCGAATCGAATCCGAAATGCTCGTTGAGTAGAAATCACAGAACCGCCATTTTCAATAAACTCCTTCACAACAAACGCCTGATGCTTACCGAGCCAAGCCATGGCGAACACTGAAAATGGCACGTACGCCGCTACGGAACAATACCCCCTCCACATCTCTACCCCCACTACAACTCACGTGGTGGTTTGCTCAAACCGGGCAGGTTTTTTGCCGTATCCTGGTGCGTCTAGAAAAAAACGGGATTTTTAGTGTAACTCTTTTTATTTTGTTTCCTTTACAACTTTTACCTTATCACCTTCAATATACTCCCTTCCACTATCCTTACACTTTTCCATTCGAATTTTCCACCGTTCAAAACAGTGTTTGAAGTAATTTTCTGTTAGCATGTTCATAGTCTCCGTCGCTTTTTGCTTCACAGCTTCCACAGTCTCGAATCTGGTCTCCTTCAACACTTTTGGGAACATAAAAAAATCACATGGAGCTAGGTCTGGTGAGTAGGGTGGATGATCCAACACAGGGATCCCATGCTTGGCCAAAAATCTCTTAACCACCAGTGCAGTGTGGGCTGGGGCGTTGTCCTGATGAAGAATCCACGACTTGTTCTTCCACAACTCTGGTCACTTCCTTCGCACTCGCTCACGGAGGGTGGCTAAAACCCCAAGGTAGTATTCTTTATTCACGGTTTGACCTTCAGGAACCCAATTTACATACAAAATTCCATGGATGTCAAAAAAAAAAAAAAAAATCATCATGGCCTTGAATTTTGATTTGGTTATTCGAGCTTTCTTCTTTCGTGGTGAATTCGGACTCTTCCAGTGCATTGATTGTCGCTTAGTTTCTGGGTCATAGGTAAAAAACCATGATTCGTCACACGTAATAACTCTTTCCAACAGTTCAGGATCTTCCCTAATGTTTTTTAACATGTCAGAACAGGTTCCCATCCGTAACTCCTTTTGTTCCGGCGTGAGGATTCTTGGCACCATTTTGGAACACACTTTTCTGATATTAAAATTTTCATGTAATATTTGCCGAACCGATTCTTTGTCGATTCCCACAATCTCGGCAACTGCACGGATACTCAATCGGCGATCTTGATGGATTACTTTGCCTATTTTCTTGACGTTTTCATCCGTCTTCGAGGTTGAAGGACGTCCTGGGCGCAGATCATCTTCAATCTCTTCTCTCCCTCTTTGAAACGCTTAAACCATTCAAAAACGCGTGTACGTGACATACATTCTTCCCTACACACTTGTTGTAAGAGAGGATAAATCTCTGTTGCGGATTTACCCAGCTTCACTAAAAATTTCACGTTGACACGTTGCTCAATTAAGACGCCTACCATTTTTCCGACGAGCGGCATACACACAGTCCAACATGAACGACGGCTGAGACTCGACTGAGCAAGCTAAGCTCGTCCAACTGGCAGGAATGTGGAGGGGGGATGTCAGGCGACTTGGCAATATGGCATTTGACCTCGAGGCTCGCACGGTTTAGCTCACAGAAAACCAGTCCCGTTTTTTTCTAGCCGCACCTCTTATTTGTTTATTTTTTTTTTCTCTTCACCAGTCGCTAAGAGACCGTTTTTGCAATTTTTTCTTTGCATAGTTTAGGGGTGGCCAAGCTCCTTGATAGTCTGATCAATTTTTTTAATTTTTCGCAAGCCGCAATTAAATACGCATTTAAAAGGTATGCAAAAAAGGTATTAAATTTTTTTTTTACAGAAATTATATTTATTGGAAACATATGAATAAATGTACAAAATAAGTGTATTTATTTTAAATATTCAAAATTAAACACATTTATTTTACTTCTCTTGATAATTCTTTAAAATTTGGCGAATAATTGGTGACAACACTTCTCAGTAATTCAGGATACTTAGATTCTGGTAAAAATTTCCAAAATGCAGTAATCGGCGACTACTTATATTTTAATTGTAGAGCTTCTTACATGTCTATTAATTCTAATTCGCCAGATGCTTTTTGGGTCATAATTATATTGGAAATGGAAAACTCACCTTGAATTATGTTAATTTCAAATGGATTTTGGAAAAATCAAGAGACGATTTAAAATATTTCAAGTCTTGAAATCTATTTTGGAATTACATCAATATTCCTTCTAGGTTTTTTATATACTCGTTGAGTTTTTCTTGTTAAATATTGGAACAATTTTTTTAAATTCGAGGACAAAATGTTTTATTTTTAATGTCCGTTGTAATTTAGTTTGAAAACTAAATAAACACTGTGATAGGTCAGATATTATCCTGTCTTTCCCCTGCAATTGTAAATTCAGTGTTTGAAAAATTTCCATGACATCAGTCAAAAACATTAAAAGTCTTGTAACCACTCGTCACCGTCTAATTTTGAATAGGTTATTTCCTTTTCTTTTAGAAATGCAGTTATCAGATCAAACAAATCTACAAATCGATTTAATACGTTGTAGCTAGATAACCATCTAACAATGCAAAAGAAATTAATGTCATTTGGAAGTTCTGCATCCTTTAATTCTTCCAGGAAATTTTTTGAATTGTCAATTATTTTTTTTCTTGTTGCGAATATAATTTACAATGTGTAACAATGCTTTCATAACATCAGGATATTTTAAATATTTTGTAATGAGATGTTCTGATGAATTATGCAGTGAATCGTTATGAATTGTGGAATTTGAGAATCATCTCTTAAAAGCCCAATAAGACCGATAATTTTTTTTACCCAGCATTGCTGGAGCTCCATCAGTTGCAATGCTTACAAGTTTATTAAGAGGCACATCAAAAGTTTTCACTATGGAATCTAATGGATTTTTAATATCGACATGGTGGGCTGACTCTTGAAGTGCTACTAAATCTAACAATTCTTCATTAACAACCAAGTCAGGTGAAACAAAATGTATGAAAACTGCCAATAGCAGAAGATCTGTGATATCTGTCGATTCGTCAAGGGATAAGCTGAATGCAATACAGTTCTTCAAATAATTTTTAAAATTATATTCAAGAGATGTATTATTTGCAGTTATGTGTCGTTTGGTTGTATCTTTCGAGACAGGAATTTGTGAAACAACTTTGTGCAATGCTGCATTATTTGGATCTAAAACTATAAGTACATCTTCCAAGTTTTTTAAAAAAATAACCTCTCACTCTCTATACGGGTGTTTTGCATGAACAATATTCCAGGCAATAACAAAACTGGCTTCAGTCACATTATTAGCTTCATTGCTAAAGGTCATCAAAATTGACTGTTGTTTATTTAAATTTGATTTTAAAGAAGCAAGTTTATCTGATCTTAATTTGATGGATACTGATTAGGAAACTGAGGATGATGTCAACGTAAATTGCTAGCTTTATAATTTTTGACCATAGAATTACAAATAACACATAATGCTTTCGTTATTGTCAATAAAAAAGAAATTCTCCTCCCACTCATTATTGAAACTTCTATTTTCTTGCTCGCATTTTCTTCTTTTATTTTCGTTCTCTGTCGTCATATTTTTAAAAGAACTGGAAATAAATAAAGACATTTAGGAAATACAAGTTTTGTGTTATTAAAACAATAACACGTGTTACACACTACGAAACAAATTATAGTTAACTTTCCAAAAATTCCAGATTACAAATTATACTGTGATACAAATTGTTCCTCCAGAGCAGTGTCAACTGTCTGTTGCAATGAAAGTTTACAAATTCAAAATCAGTCTGGAGTAGGTCGATTACGGACGATTACGCCACTGTTTATTGTTCGTTCGCGCTGTTTTCGATGTGTCACATCATTCTTAACTTGGACCGAAATGAAATTTGTTACAACGTTGTACTTGGTCTTTGATATTTGTTATCAGTAGTTTAAAAGACATTAAGAAACACATACAGAACAATAATCATTTTTTAAAATATGATAACACAAAAATGAAAGGGGTACTTGGGTACATTTATCGAGACCAACAAATAATTCTTCAAACAGCAGCATGTTGCTCGCGAGCCACAGGTTGGCCAATCCTGGCATAGTTAATCATATACTAGACAATATTTTTTACAACATAGGGCTTTGCGGATATTTTTACACTTTATACAATATAGAGACTTTGAGACTATTTTACAATATATGACATGTGATACTTAATACTAAAACACAGTGCAGAAAAAACCCAGAGAAAATGACACTATTTACAACTGTTTTATCACAAAGTGGCTGTCACAAATCGATATTAGATAGATGACCAAAAATTCATCAACAGCTATTTTGACATCATGTTTGTCACAAATCGATACACTCATGATTGTCGCAAATCGATAATAGACAACTTCATCGACACAACTATTTATATCTCATGTTTTGCACAACTATTTACAAGAGAATAACTATACAATATATTTACATCCCACCCTCCAGTGCACTGTAATACAGGATGGACCATAAGTCTTTTTACTTTTCAAAAACTAATTTAAAAAAACTATATAAATGAGATGAAAACTGTTTATTTATTATGAAAGTACACAAATAGGAGTAGTATAGAATTTCGCGGTTGGTCTACAAAGGAAATCATTAAATAGCAATTAAACGACCGGTGGTATGGAAAGGGGGACCGAGGAACTCATTAAATAGCCATTAAACGACTGGTGGTATGGAAAGGGGGGGCCGAGGAAATAATTAAATAGCCATTAGAAATCCAATAAGCAATTGCAATATATCCTCCCCCTCCAAATAAGCACATCTGTAACCTCAGATTGATCTTATTATCTTATTAAATTACAATAAATGACTGTAATAAAGCCAAGTGACTCATGTCTCCCACTACTGCCTCTATGAATCACCACCTCCCACTCTTCTGCCTCTATGACTCACCACCTCCCACTCTTCTGCCTGTATGAATCATCACCTATGACTCTTCCAATAAACGACACACTCAAAGTCAAGTGACTCATACCTCACAAGCACCCGCAACCTCAAAATCGACTACCTATGACTCATGTACAAGATCCCGCACCCTCCCCCCCCCACCCACTGCCCATGACTCGCTCCAACCCTCACTCCTCCAGTCATGCCATTTGTCTTGAAGCAGTAAACACGTAGGTGTCTCACCATGTGTCGCCAAGTTCTATTTTTCGCATGGGTGTACCAGCTCAACGCCGCTGATTCCAAGAGGCTGACTTTGGGCTTGTCATCCCAACGTGAGTTTGAGCCTGTTGTGGTACTAGAAAAAGTTGGCTACAACAAGATTGCACTCTCATTCGAAGAATGGGACGTGCTTATTCGAGAGTCGGATGGGGTGTCCAATATGTTCGTCGGCGGCTGCCAGACCAGCATTCCAGTCGGTGAGTATGCTGTTTCCTGCCGGACGGTGTCGGGGGCGAAAACTTTATGTTTTCACCACAGTGTTGAGCCTGTCAGTGGTATCTTCCTCGCCGAGTCTACATGGCAGAACCTCATCGATGCAATTGCTGCAGTGACCGCATCCTTGTCCATCAGGAAAAAGTGGAGTTACAACACCTCCACATACTACAAGGTATTTGTGACCGAGTTGGCCGACAAAGTGATGTGTGATTAATATATGGCGTCAGTGTCAAAATTAATAGATATGCACATCAACAACGTTCACCCAAGTCATGTCTCATATAGTTCCACAATTGACTTTGCACAACTTAGAAGTGAAGTCATCGCTTATAAAAATTTAATTGTACTGAATGATGTAAAGAATATTGTAAACAAGATGTATGTGGTTGATAAATAAAAAAAGCATGAATTTTAAAGTTCTTTTTTTATTTCACCCACCATTGAGCAATTAAAAATACATTTTCAGTAGCGCACATTGCATTACAAAATAAATGTCCTTTACAAAGTTTTTTGAAATTATTTTTCTTGAGATCTCGTAGTGGAGGACATCCTAAATCTTCTATATTGTAGCAGACCTTCTTCCTGATAATCTTCTGGAACCATTGTGCCTTCTCCCGTCTTTACACATAAATAATTGAATAGTCTTCATTGGTGATTGCATGTAGAATAGTACATAATTTACTGAAAGGTACTCCATCAGTGTTCCAAGGTATTCAATGATAATTTTGTGTTAGTCAGGTAACTGATGGTTCATCACGTCCATGTTTTGGTGACAATACACTTTTGCAATGTGTAGCGATAATATTGTCAGATCGTATTACACACACACCAACTTCTTTGAAAATGAATGTACCGTCCTTCGTCTTGAAGCCCTGTGCGTCCAAGATGGTCGGCATGATAATGAGCTTGAACTTCGGGGTGCTATT
>JARYHS010008074.1:91978044-92072261 GCA_031002005.1 Vandiemenella viatica | reverse complement strand
CTTGTGTAGGCTCGCTAGGCTGATCCGATCGAGTGTCGGTTTTTTGGCACAAATCAAAGGAACTCTTGCGGTAAACGCTTGCGAAGCGTCTCCACGATTGCATCGGTGTGCACTGACCGTGGACAGACATGCGTTCCTGCTTGTTGTGATAGAAGTGCTGCAGGTAAAATTAATAAATGGCCCAACAAGGATATTTTAAAATTCCCCGAATGCTACCAAGTAGAACTCTGCATTTAGCACCAGAAGAATAAAGACCATAGAGAAGGAGAAGGGAAAAAAGGTAGATGATGTTTGGAATCGTAAATAAACCTGTCATGGACATGAAAAAGAAATAATATAAATTCTTATTGTCAAATTTCGTAAACATTTAAAGAAAAAACAAGTTTATATTAGCTCTGGCTCAGGTGTAAATTTATTAATTTAGCTTGTATAGTATAGCTTCTCTGAAGTCTGTTTTTTCTTTAGAAATCATATTTGAAATATCATTCAGGGAATATTCGGAATCATCCTAGCTCATCCGGCAGAAGTTATCAATCTGACCAGATGTCTCAAAAAGAAGCTCATTGATTGTTTGTTCAACAAACTATCTGCAATCAAAAAATAATTGATACAGACGTTATAATGCGGTTAAAACAATATTTATTATACAATTCTAATTATAAAACAATATACTTATATTAAATTAAATACATAAATCAAGCTACATAGTAATTATCGTTACATGAATGAAATTATAATAATTACCTAGTACCGTTTATATGGATTTTTAACATCCACGATCTTTTTTATCCTGTTTCTCGGTTTATATATATATATATATATGGTTAGGCTAAAAGTTATAGCCGATACAACATCGACGTCCATCACGCTTACTTGTCCAAAACATACAAGCGCACTAGCAAGCGTGTGGATGACGATGTTTGGCTGCCAAAAATTAACCAAGGGATTGTAGAGGCTTGAAGTCTGTGGCAAGTGCTATGCGTGAGATCCCGGGGTAACAGCTTACACATCTGGTGCTATAGTCACGCTGACCTCACGTCCAGTTTTCTGTGCAGTGTGGGATACATCTGGCAACGTGCTATTGGATTTTCATTCATTTCTACGCAGAAGTCAATATGTTATGTTACTTTATCTATATCGTCCTTAAGTTTTGCACACCAGTGTATGTCCTACCAAGCAGATATAAAGATCTAGTCGTATCGCTTGGTTCGTGCATTGCGATCCTGCTCGCGGCTGTGGTATGTCTCAGGTACGCCCGCTCGAGCCCTGCGCTCCGGGGATGTCTGCCGCGTACCCCTGCTGTGACGGATGGCCGGGCGTCGCGCCGCGCGAGTGATTAAGCGCTACGTGACGCGTCGGCGTCTGTCATCCGAAGGGCGCGCCACAGATTTGTGGCCATTTGTCAGCCTTACGCCCCGTCATTGCAGTTCAATTGTGCTAATCGTGCAGCAGACGGCACGGCGAGGAATGGGATGTTATAAACCACCTCCTGTAATAATGCATACTATTTAAATGGTGGCCGTCGTGCCAGAATGTTTTCTGACTAGAATTTTGGTACAAGGTGCGGCGTTGTTAACGACACAACAGTTTTTGGATTAAAAGAATAACTCCTTCCTCACATCTTTCAGTTGCAAACTCAAGATGTAGTTATCAGCGACCTCTGCCGGAAAAGAGTTCGTAAAAATCTTTTTCCAGTTATCTACGATCATAATGAAGTATGCACATAGGCCGAGGTACGTATTATCATTTTTTACCTACAGGTGTTAGGGAGAAGGATAACTGGTCAAAGGTTATAGTCAACGACTTGCGTCAAGCTAGTCAGCTTTTTGATTGCTAGGTGACTGTGGTATTTCTTATCTTGTATAGTATATCATAAAAACAGAATGAGATAAAATATTTCCTGTAAATAGCAAACGATTGAAAAATGGTTTGTATGACCAACAATTTTGATGATTATCCAGTATTGTAAATGTTATGGACCATCTATTATTCTACAAAAAGAGTTACATTCATTTCAAGTCATAGAAACCAAATATCATTTGATTTTTCATGGTTATTCAAATACGGAATGGTTATGAATTTCTATTTAATGTAATTGAAGTTAGTTGTCATCCTTTCTAATTAAATTGTTTAAATAAAGAGTGTAGTAGGCCCTATAGTGAACACTGACTATGAACCCAGATTCCCATATCAAAAGACTAAAAAAAAGTGTATTTACCAACATCGGTTTATTAATGTTATGCGACAGAAACAAAGTGCGCTGGAACTTTTCGGTACCGTGATGTTAAGTTCATGGTGCCATTTTCTTGATAAAAGCAAATGGATGTTATAATACGACTTCGTCAACATAATAGCAGACTCCCAAGCTTCTAAGTAGAATGGATACATACGAGATGAATCTTTACTGTCATCCGTTATTACGATTCCTGTATATCACTAGACTACTGCAAACCATCTCAACTTTGGTTTTATAAATCTACTGCGGCCAGCTAGCTTTACAAAATTTCTGGTTTTATTTGCGTTGAATCTTTATAAAGCTGAAGTCGGGAAGAAAAGAAGTCGTCTTCCCAAAATGATCAGCAACAAATTTACAATTTGATTTTTCTACGTCTTTTCCTCAAAATCTACACATCTTATCAAATCTGGACCTTTATAAAACTGAATCGTGCTGCACGGCTGCAAGAGTTGTCATTTTGATAATTTTGGTCCTTCTTAAATCGGTAGCAGGCGTGAAAGAATTTTCAGCTTTTTTATTACGCATACGAGTTTAAAAATATGCTAGAATTATTGTGTTTCATATAGGCGTTTAAGAATTCGAAGACAGTTGCTAGAAACTCAAAATTCTTTCTTCATTACGTACCTGTTTTATACAACTGTTTTGCGTCAAGGTGGTTCTTCAGACTGTGAGATCTACAAATTTACTGTTATGAATTGATTTTCGTAAGACTGATGCAGCCGCACAGGTATTAAATATCCGCCCTTTTTCATTAAATGACCGCTTACAACACTATTTTCGGTCAGAAATCCTTTAAAATTTCTCATTGATTACGGATGGACTCTTATGAAACTGTACCGACCTACCAGGATTGAAAAATTTCTCATTTTATTACGAATGGAAATTTCCATATCTGTTCGCATCCAGCTAAACGTTAAATTTTTAAATTTTTTTTTTGATTACGGACCCTTGTAATACTGTTTATGGTAAGCCAAGGCATCAATATTTCTCATTTTATTTTCCATTTAAAAATTGAAGTGTCTATTCACGTTATTACTTATGGATTATTGACAGAACTACTTGCGTCCAGTACAGGCTTCAGAGTACCCAATTTTTACAAGTAGATCTTTACAAAAGCAAATCATCCGGCCAGAAATTAACATTTCTCTTATTATAGCGTACGTACGATTGTAAAATTGAAACGATGAGCAGCAGGATGTCAAAATACCTCATTATATTGGCTATGAACTTTTATGAAACTGCTCATCGCAGAAATTTCTTAAAAAGTTAATAAGAAAATCCTTTCATTTTGCCTGAAAGTCGCTTCTATTATTACTTTAGATCCACTGCAATGCGAAAATTCATGGGCAGTAGCATCTAATTTTAGTAATAGTAACAAGTAAGTGTTTTGTGGGTTGTTTCTGACTTGCAACTAAGCCAACTGGTCAAACAACGAAATTGGAGCTCACTATTCCAACAAGGAAAAACTCAATAAAACACTGTATCTGATGCATTTAGAATTATCAAACACAACAGACAACCCACAAATTCTACAAAATACCATTGACCTTTGTCGGAGAACAGATTGAATAGTCCGTGATTGATACTAGCAGTTCCTTCCGACTAACAAATTAGTCCCCTTTATAATTAGTTTTGACCACCTAATGTAAAGACGATCAGACTTCGTATAATAAATTAATCTCGGCCGCCACCATTAGCTGGCTAGGGTACAAATCAATACCTATATAATGAAAAGTTTCTTCAAATAACTCCACTTGTATGCAGAACACAAACCAAAGATTTATTCACAGTTTTGTACTGCACAAATGTACCCGGCCACCAATGGAAAAAAGTAATTAAAGCACATACAAGTAAAATTACTGGTAGTGACTATATAATCCTAAGATGCAGGTTCTTCAGAGTGTAAAAACAATTCTTTCAATCACTTTCACAAAAACCAGAGGAACGATACACACGCGTTCGTAGCACGACGACACTCTCTGACCATCAACTGTCAGTCACCGATATTCATAGCATTCGGTACCTGGCATAGAATAAACATAATAATTAAAATAAGTTAATTACTGAAGGGGGCAAGCCTACTGTAATGTGACACCTTGTAGAAAAGAACACAGCACATCACACTGAAGTACTAAAGAGCACACATAAGAGAAAATTGAGCATACTTATGAACACACAACATATTACAAGTACAAATAACAAACAATATAACAACCACACACCAATACAGACATTCCACCCACGTGTGGTCAATTTAACAACCACAAATCTAACAGAAAAAGAACAAAAATGACTAGAAAAAGGTCTCAAACACAATCTAAATAACTCAGACAAGAATAAAGTCATTGAAGACAACATAACTGAAGAAGAATACATACTGACACAAGAAGAAAAACATAGTAACAGCCAGATTACCACGACTCTTCCTAGAGAGCTTATAGCAAAGGAAATAAACAGCATCAATACAACTCACAACCACAGAAATGTAGAAAACACAAACAAAACTTTACAACAACTAAAGAGAAAACTCACAACACAGGATATTGTGGTAACCAAAGCAGATAAAGGTAATACTGTTGTACTAGTACAAAACAATGAGTTCATCACAAAAACTAATCAGTTCATAGAAAACAATAACATATCCAAGCTCAAACCAGATCCCACTAATCGATTCCAAACAGATTTTAAAAAATGCTTAAAAACCACTGCATTATTATTCACAGACTGGCAGAAACAAAATATGACTCAGAAAAATCCCACTGCACCGAAAATGAGAAGCCAAATCAAGATACACAAAGAGGACATTCCAGTAAGACCTGTATTAAATTTCAGGAAGGTCCCAACTTACAAAGTAGCTGAATATTTACATACATACCTCACAAAACATTACAAATACCACAAAGACAGAAACATAAAAAACACCCAATACCTGACAGAAAAATTAGAACACACCTTTATCCCAGACACAGCTACTATTATATCATTTGATGTAGTAAGCATGTTTTCAAAAATCCCTGTAAACCAAACAATAGACCATATACACAGAAACTTGACAACACACAGCAATTTGCCCTCAGCCCTCATAACAGAAATACTTGCCCTACTAAATTTAGTCACAGCACAAAATTATTTTGAATTCACTACTTTATACAGAAAGAAAGATTACCAATTCATGAGCCCAATATATGGAATAATGACCTCCATCTTCATGGATTACATAGAAAATAAAATATTCGAATCCATTGTCATCAGTAAACAATATAATGTAATCTATTGGCTTAAATATATAGATGATGTAATTTGCCTCCTAAATGAACCAACAGAACGCATAAAAGTATTACACACAGACATTAACAACATACACAAAAATATCAGTTTTACTATGGAAACAGAAACAAACAACCAAGACATTACAGTCAAAAAGAGTGATAACAAGCACAGTATTAGCATATATAGGAAACTCACCAACACTGAAATAAACATCCACCAAAGCTCCAATCACCCCTCCAGTCAGAAACAGGCAGCACTCAAATATATGTTACACAGGATCAACCAAATACCACTCACTAAGCTCCACTATAACAAGGAACAGCATAACACACATAGCTGTGAACAATGGATACAACAGTAACACAATAAAAAAGTTCAACCAAAAAATCAGAAAACAAACAAACAACAACATAAATCAAACACCCAATGACCACCACATAAAACTACAAACCATCACACAAAAAGACAACAAACATTGGTACACAATGACACAGCAATACACAAACACACACAAGATAGCGAACGTCTTTTGAAAAATGGGAATAAAAATAGCATTTAGAACCAAAAACACTATCCAAAAACAGCTTAACAGAATTACATTTACAAACAAATACCACCAATCTGGAATATACCAGTTAACATGCCAGCAGTGTGGCACTGTATACATAGGACAAACAGCCAGAAAATTTGAAACCAGATACAAGGAACACCTGAGAGCTCTCAGATGTACCAACCACTCAACATTCGCCGAACACTTGTTACAACACAATCATTCACACACCAATATACAAACGGATATGCAAATACTAAAGATTAATAATCACAACAAAAACATGCAGACAATTCAGGAAAACCTTCACATACAAAAAGCAATCATTAATGGTAAAAAATTTATGAATGAATATATACACCTAACAAACCAAACCTTGTTCAAAACACTAAAACAGGAATAAATAGCACACATCCTATAATCAAACATACCGCCACAGAACAGACACAGCTAATGACCGCAGATTCAAAGTAACAAATAGTTCAAAAACACAATCTTTGGCTCACGGCTTTTGGATGTCAGTAACAACAAACTTTATATACAGTTCGTGGCCGGTGAAACTACCTATAATGCAGCCTACACAAACTTTGGACAGTAGTGATAGTGCGAAAAGAGTAGCTGGTATGAAAACATGAACTTGCGCGTGTTAATGCATATATAAAAACTGTAAGTACCTACTTAATATTTTCAGAAAACTGTACAAAATCAAACAACATCAATGTATATATGTGTGTATATATGTTTATCTAGGGCACTGAAGATGCCTTGAATAAAGGCGAAACGCGTATGCCATCAAAAGCATTTGTTTAGTTGCAAGTCAGAAACAACCCACAAAACAGTTATCATAGCAGCTAAGGACTTGGGCCGTAAAAATCACCAACATGTTAACAAGTAAGTGTTTACTGTTATAACATAGAAATATAAACATTTAATCTATTCTGACCCTTATAATTTCTCATTTTACACCTCTTTAACGCCACAATCTTTTCTATTGGATCTAGATTTAGTCTTGCGTTTTAGGATTTCTTTCCTTCTGGGTAAAATTACGAACCCATACTTTCACTCCTTACATTTCCTGCAATCTCGTAGCTTCAGAACCCTATAATTCATAAATTTTTTCTTGTGCACCCCTTTGGTTCTTAGTAATATTAATACGATTATAACATAATATTTCTAAAATTCATGGGGATGGAGTGAAAATAATTATTAGAGGGAGGAAGCTGATAAAAAAATAAAAATTAGATGTTCTTTGTGGGTTTGAAAAGAAAAATGTAAGCCCACCGAAACCCATTATGTTTGGATTTTTCTTTTTATTCCACAGTTTTTTGATGCTTTTGTTGAAAATCTACTGCAAAAATCCATTTTTACTTCGCCTTTATTTTAGAAACTATTGATCCGAAAATACATTCAAAATGTACAGTGATAAGTTTACCCATAAACTATAAGCAACTTTCTGGAGTTTATGGTTTTGCAGGATAACTAAATAATTGGTTTTGATGAATTTCATGCTTTCTTTAATATTTTTTTAAAATAAAAATTGTATATATCATTCGATCGAGAATTTTGTGGACCAGATAAAAAAAATATATCATGAAAATAATTTTTTATGTAACCTTTTCTAAGACCAACGATTATTATTTCCAACCGAAGTTTACTTGTGTTTGATTTATATTGTAGCACGCAGAATTGTGGCGTACTACAAATATTTAAATATTTGTATTTATTTTTTTTTATTCAGATTAATTTAATATTTGTGAATATTTTGTAAATTAATTATCTCATCAACGTAGTTGATATCCCAGGCTGCCTTAATTTCTTAATACAACTGTATAAAGAGGTTGCTAATTGGAAGAGCAGGAGAGATGTTGAAGCTGGCAACGGTATTTACGGTGGAAACTTCCAGAAAGCGTGGGCTGACGCGAGCTATTGTTCGCACGGCCAGGGCGGATAGGCACCGCTAGCCGTCAAGGTCAGTGCGTTGAACCCCGAGTAGGGATACCTGTGCGGTGGAAGGGGTGAGCGACGCGCGGGAATGACAGGACTAATAAGGTTGACTTCGAGCCTCACGTGTTTTTGGGAGAAGTTAAGCAAACAATGCCGTTTCATATACGAGGTATACAGGTGTTAATTCGTGGCTTTTTTTTTTTCCATGTAACGAAACTTCGGGAAGGAGTTTCGGAGGAGGAAAGGAGAAGCGGCCATACTGGGTCATTCTGTGGTCAGCGGTCGTCGAGTCCAGACTTCATAGTGCGGAGTGGCACTGTTCTGGTGGTCTCTGGCTTCGATCACAGGCTGGTCGATTTATGCAGTCCATTCACTGGTGGGACAACTTACAGACCAACGTCGCACGCCGCTGCTACTGATGCTGGTGAATTTGGTAATGTGTTCCATCACCCATCATAGTTTCATGGTTTGGAAAGACTTTGAAGCATCCGTAATCGACCCATGAGACAGGATCTCTGCTCAATTCCATTTAAAAGCTAGGTGGCAAATGACCTCATGAACTTTAAAGCTCCCTGCAAATTCAGTTTGAGCCTTAATATTGTTACCGAGTGGGTGGTGTAACGGTTAGCGTTCTCGCCTCGCATTCGGGAGGACGGCGGTTCAAATCCCCGTCCGGACATCCAGATTTGGGTTTTCCATGGTTTCCCCAAATCACTCCAGGCAAATGCCGGGATGCTTCCTTCAAAAGGCCATGGCCGAATTCCTTCCCATTCCTTGCCCCCATCCTTGCCCCCCATCCTTTCCCGTCTCTAAAGACCTCGATGTTAAAAAGAGACGTAAAGCAGTTAAAAAAAAAAAACTTAATATTGTTCATCTTTTTCTAATTCTATTCAGCGCCCAAAGGATTTTATCCACCATTCATGTAACATTCAATTGTTGGTTTGTAGTCACGATGTTATCATGTTCTTAATTTTATAAATGAAGTATTTAACATTCTGTTTATGTTTGCTATCTTCAGGCAGATTGTAAAGCCGGATATTGCTTTTTCTGCAGGTACAGAAAATGTCTAACGTAACGTTAAATGTATCCGGCTATGTACAAACCATAGGAAAACAATAAATTAAGCATTTTTATGTCTTCCATCAACAGCAATTAGGATCCCTGCTACCTGAAATTTAATTCCATAATTAAAACCAATAATCAAGTTAATATTTAAAACCTACATTAAAGTAATGAACAACAGCAGACCCCTCCCCCCTTAACATTTCAATATATAGGTGAACAATTTGAAAGACAATGAATTCTACCTAAATATAAATAACTGATTTTTACAATTTTTTTCCTGTATACGAATACCTCAATGTACGAGAGTAAGTTGCACTTGATAATTCTAGTATAAAAATTCGTAGCATTAACCAACGTTAATATCTCGTAGAAACATAATTGGTAACATGAGAAGAATCAGAGTGAGAACCATTCCTTTGTTGATTGGGCGAGGATGATGGAGGAATGCAAGGCAGTAAAGTTTAACACCCGCGGTTATCTCAAACCAATATTTCTCTGCAGATGTATTTATTTATACATTTCAAATTTTTTACGCATAATTACAGACGATTTTACGCATTATTCGCATGACTTCCAGTACCATTATTTGCTAAATTATCGCAGAAGACTCCTTTCGCAACAAAAACAAAGCCAAATGGTTGTGAGAAACCAAATTGGTTGAGCACGCAGACCCAAACGAGAAAGGAGTCGTATTTAATGAAGAAACACTTAAACCTTATTTTCTAATTGTGTTTGGAAATATGCTAATTGCTAATCTCGGATTCAAATTACAGTGCTGTTTTCTTCAAGTAAACCTTCTTGAGAAGACAAAAATTGTCAAAACCATGCCAAGTTAACAGAAATGTTATATATTGACTTATTAAGAGTGCGAATATAAGATTGCAGAACATGGTTTAAATATAATTCCAACTACACAAAGATAAATGGGAAGCATTATGTAAGAATTGAGGCCTTAAGCATATTGTTTTAGCTAGTGATTTTAAACAAACGAGGCCACAAAAGCATTCTTCCTAACAAGGAGAAGAGGCGTGTCTTGAAATAATACCAGCACCACTGACCTGTAGAAAAGGATTCTGTTAGAATAGGAATGAAATGAGCACAGTACATTAATATTCCTAGCTTAAAAAATAACATGAAAGTGACAAACAGGCTATATTAGCCTGTGTATTCTTGCATATTTAGAAGCCAAATAAATTTTCTCAGTGGCTTCCCAAGCATTAATGTATAGTGAAAACTTGGCATTTAAATCGATATAATCTACATCATCCAATCAATTTACCACCTTCCCGTCAATCGACTTTTGGAGTGAATGTCATTCATGGCCGCCATCTTGAAATCCGCCTGGAAACAAAACGAGACATGAGTCAGTATCAAGGTAACTTTGAACATTAATGACTTCTAAACGGTAAAAGATAGACAAAAACAAATCACACTACTAAATTCCTGAGCTCAAGTGAGTGTTATTTGATGTGTCATACACCCCCCCCCTTTCCTATTTTTTTTAAAAAAATGCCTTGAATCCAAAATTGCTGATTTAAAGATGGCGGCCATGAATGACATTCACTCCAAAAGTTGCGGCCCCACGTCAAACCTCTGTTCCAATCATCACTTTTCAGTTTTCCCTTCACTCTTCCAACTTAAGAAGGTGTCCAAGGACTTTTGACTCGCCCTGTATATATATATATATATACATATATATGAATAGTATAATTGAGTACGTAGATGTTAAGGGCTATGTTAAAATGAATGAGATGTGGAGTGCATCAGAGTAGTCGAAAGGCATATAATAGAAAAGAAGAAAAATGCCCCAGCAAGTAAATTGGAGCCTTGGGATAGTTTCGCTAACTTTCCGGGCCATGTCCGTAGATTATTGTACATGGATGCCAGTAATCAGTCAGCAGTCACAAGGTTCACTGGGAACAGGTGCGACTGGCCGGAACAAGTGCCCCTCGAGGGCGACTTTCATCGGATCTCGCGCTCCTTGCCCTGCCACCCGTAATCCTATAAGCCGCGCCGGAGGAGGGGAGACAGCCAATAACAGCTATTCCCTGTGGCGATGGACTTAAGCCCCCGTGAAGTGAAATGGGCTGGCCGAGCCGGACCGGTCGATGGCGCGTTATTACCACCGCGGGCTACAACGTCGCGTCTCTCCGACTCTCGGAAGGTGAATTACTGTTTAAAGCTTCCCTGTCTGTTTTAAATCGCCTTCTCGTACCATTAAAAGGAAGTTAATGTAGCGGACGTCAAGTGGAAATGCGGTCTCTGCCTGACAGCGGCAACGCTGATACCGCAACAGCTCAGAATACTGGATGCTTACCATAAATGAGTACTCTGCTCCATTCCAGTTTGTAACTTTAGGAGGCTGATAAAGAAGTTTTGGATTTCGTTATTGTGTGTAGTTTGCTTAATCCTATTGAGCCACGAATTTAGGTTAACCCGCGAATTATAACAGCATTATTTATCTCAGCATTGGTATCCTCTAAGTTCACAAATGCAGAAAATACATTGATGGTTTTTCCTTAAGGGTAGGTGCTATTGTGTCTAAGCGAATTATTTTTCACGTGACACGAATTTCAAGTTACATTGTACGTCCCACACCCATCACCATTATGCTTGGGTGAAACAAGTCCTTAAGGTTGAAATATTACTTTTCACTTTCTTATCTAATGACAACGGATAAACGGAGCGTAGTGAGTGAGCGGTTAACGCTCTGGCCTCGCGTTCAGGAGGACGCCGATTCGAATCCCCGTCCGGGTATCCAGATTTGGGTTTTCCATGGTTTCTCCAAATCACTCGAGGCGAATTCTGGGATGATTTCTTCAAAATGCCTTGGTCTAATTTCTTCCCGTTCCTTATATCCAGTCCCATACCGCCTCTAATGACCTAGACGTCGACGTAGACGAGGCGTAAAGCCATAAGTAAAAAAAATTATTGGATAAATTAATGATTACGCAAATAATTTCTTCTTAGCTGAACGTTCTGGGCATTAGTTTATTTTGATAAGAAAAGGGTGGTTAACTTTATCATTCTAGGAATTGAAAAACCCACGAATTTACAAACAAATATTGACATCTTTATTTCTTTCCACAAATCAAAGTAAATGAACTTTATTTCTCCATATGATTAACTGACACACGTATTGGGATTACATATTATTTGCAGTAAAAGAAACTGAGCGATTCATAATAGTTTAGACTGTCGCCAACTCTAAAAAATAATTTATACCAAATCTACGTTTAGAAAATGTTAAAAACATGCTAAAGTTTTCTGCAAATGCTGAAAAAATTTCCAACAAAATTAAATGGCACATTAACATGTACAACAGAAAAATTTCTACCCAAAATAAACTCTACCATTAACAGGTCTACCACGAAGATAACTACCATTCTATACTTCTATCAAAATGAAATCCTACCAAAAACAACTATACCAAATGTTATTTCTACGTAGTAACTCTGTATGATTTACGAAACCTACCGCATGAAAACTACCATAAAAATCTCTACTACGGGAATCTCTGCCAAAAGCAATCTCTACCAAACGCAATCTCTACCATAAATATGTCTACCATCTTTACTCTCAGCCACACACAAGCATACAATTAACATGTCAACTAAACCGTAAACCTACCAAAATAAAACTTTACTAGAATAATTCGACATCCGCAAAAATCTTTACCAAGAAAGCACGTATGTTAAGATAATTTTACCATTCTATAACGCTTCCAAATAAAATTCTAACCGAAAATAACACTACCAGAAAAATCAAACTTGTCAATGCATAATGCAATTAAAAGAGGTATATAAATTTTATCTTCAAAATTACCTGAAACAAAACTTAAATATATATTTTAGTTAAAGATAAGGATTATTAATAGATGTTTAATTTTTTTATAACAATTGAATTGTTCAAATTTGTTAAATCACTTTACATTTATAAAATATATAAAACAATCAGCTTTAAAATTTAATTAATAACAATTCGCTGTGATAGATTATTTCAATAAAGAAATGAACAATAAATTTTTTTTATCATTCAATAAAAACTGTTTTAACTTATCAGAAAAAATGGTCAAAATAGGCAAAATGCTAAATTGAATTTTTTATGCTAAATCATTTGAAAATATGCTGAATTTAACCATAATAATTCTAAATTCGCAGCACTTGATCTAGCTCCGTAGAGGGTACGAAATATCTCACAGGCGTTGCTGGGCGTTTGAAAAAACAGTTGTGACATAAATTTGAAGTCGTGTTGAACAGCTATCAGCAGTAGGAGCTCATGAGGCGTTGGCGTGTAGGAATAACTCGTAATGGAAACTCTTTCGGCGTCGACCCGTCCGTAGCTAGCCCCTCGTATTGTCCTCCTCTGGATCGGCGCCGTCCAATCACTTCTCTCCTGCAAACAAACCGTGGGTCTGATAGGCAGAATTTAGCATAATTTACAGCCATGCCGTCGTCTTATTTGCTATTCCATTTGCACATCTCCACACATACATTTACATACATCTCATTCGTTGCTACTTTTTTCCTCCATATCCTATCATACGTCACAGTAACATTCAGAATAGCTGCAAAATATCCATGCCGTTAGGAAGTAGCGATAAATTGTCTGTGTTCATCGTCTTTTATTCACAACTTCCCTTCGCTTTTGCAGACTTATGCCGCGTTTCCACGATCTCTTGTAACGGAGGCGGGACGGGACGGGACGAATACTCAACAACACGCCATGGGAACAGGGCCACCTCTGCTAGCGGAGACGAGACGCAGCTACCCACTCTGAGTCTGGGTAGCTGAGCCGTGCGTAGTGGAGCGCTGTTGCCATCGGTTTGCAGCAGTGGTGAGCATCCCTTCTGTTGCTGTAAAGTGCTCTGCGCCAATCGACACTAGGCAACGTGGTGGGGAGGTGGTGGCGAGGTAAGCGAGGGCTAACCTGCGACACGCGCTCGTCCCTATACTTAGGCTAATGAGGTCCGGTCCCGTCTCGCCTCCGTTACAAGAGATCGTGGGAACGCAGCTTTAGAAAGATATGTGTTTCCCGGCTAATCTCCCATGGGGATACTGGATCTCATTGTTCGACAGACCTCCCACGTAACAGGACACCTGCGTGTTCCTGTGGTCACCGTTCCGTCCTTGGCGTTTCTGTAAGCGTGAATATCACGCAGATGTTTCTTAGAATTGTTCGTGGGCCACTCCAATTGTTTTTACCACAAGTTCTTACGGCCTTTTGACAGATTTAACAGTTACTTTGGATTCCACCTCCGTGGTAGTTGAGCCTACAGTTTTACATGGAACCCGAGCGACACTGCGTCTTAGGGTGGTTAAAGTAAAGTTATTCCAGAAGTGAACTAAAAGTTAAGACAAAGCTCTGTAAAAACTCCTGGTCGGGCCAGCTTTCAAAGCTGGGTGGCTTAACCCTTTGACTACCAACGGGACATATGTGTCCCATGAAATGACATTCAGAAACGACTGGGGCCATTAGTGATTCTGAAAGTTATAGGATGCTGTCCCATTGGTATAGAAGTGAGCATGTTCCGAATTCTGTCCATAAATGGCATCAGTAGAGAAGTAAAACAATTGTTTCCCGCCAGTTGCTTTTAAGCGGTCGTGCAGAGACACCGTTCTGTGTTTATTTCATGTTGTTTAGTAACTTAATTATCAATTATTCGTCTCCAAGTGTATTAGTTTTGTCCAATCAGAACCTGGTACATATATAACAATATTATATAATAATGTCATCAATATTCGCTGGTGGGATATATATGTCCCACCGGTACCGGACAGAAGTTTTACTACATCTTCAAACCACGACCATGGTAACCTAATCACCTAATATGAGTATGAACACGCAGGAACTACTTTTACAAAGCCTACCAAACATGTATATGAGGAAATTTGTTTTACTTTTTAAGAAAACAAAAAATGGTAGTCAAATGGTTAAGTTTAGATTAAGCAAAGAAAAAGGAGAAATGAGTGGCAAATCGTAGCTCTGTCACCAGTTTGTAAAAGCTACAAGTGATTTTTAGTTGCTCGTGATATAAATTTTGAAAGCTGATTTACAGAAATCCCGCCAAATAAATACATTGACGGTTTCTACAAAAGCCATTCCTTGCTCCATTTTCTCTTCCGGATCTAATGACCTCAACGTAGACAGACTTCAGAACCGTCTAGTGTGACGGTGTTTAGTATACTCATTGTACGTGAATGCAGTATTAGGTTTTCAAAAAATCTTAATAAATTTGCAAAGAGCATTTTTATTTAAAAAAAAAAAAATTCTCTACAAATAATCCCCAAATAAATTTGGTGATTTCCTTATTGTTATTTCCATGTATCGTTGCACGAAAGAAATTCAGAAAATCTCATAAATTTTGTAATATTATTCTGTACATATGTAAATGTAGTTTGTTGTTTTTCATATTTTAAAAAATAATCAATAATTCTTTCTCAATTAAACCTTTTTACTTGAAATTCAAATGTTTTCATTATTGCACCATGCCACCTATTTCAAGGGTATCCTTCAGAGTGGAATCAGAAATTATCATTAAGATGGAGATGCAGCAGAAATGGGAAGCAGCTGCATTAAAGACTCAAAAGTTCATATAATTCTGTAAAATTAGATATTTAATGATGACTACATCCTGGGTATAATATCCAGGAGGTAAAATAGTCTCAAAATCTGGTCTTAGGGTAGGGACTATTGATCAGAAAGAATGGAAACATTTTACGAGTAGGAGAGTAGAATCTTAGGATTGTCAATAAAGCAAGTAGATTAGAAAACTTGAAACGGGAGATGGGACTGCTTAAATTGGAGAGTGTTATGATTAGTAAGTGTAAGTGGAAGGATACACAGGATATCTGCTCTGGAGAATATGGAGTAATTACAACACAAGCTGTCAGTGGAATTACTAGTGTGGGATTTGTAATGAATAAGAGACTAGGGAAACGATTGAGTTATTATGTACTGTTTAATGATAGGGTTATTTTGATGAGGATACAAGCTAAACCTATTCCAAACACGTTATTACAGGTATATATGACAATGTCAAAAGAAGATGATGACAAAATAAAGAAAACATGTATTGGAATTGAAAAATTAATCAAATATGTGAACGTGGTAATATTTAACAATCAACAGTGATTCGAATGTGATACTGTGAAAAGGAAGAGTGGGGGTATAGGGTCTGAAGTTTTGGTCCAGCAGAAATAAATGAGGGAGGAAGTAGGTAGTTACAATTTTATTAAAAAACACAAGCTGATCATAGAAAAAACGCAGATTATACCATGGATACATTGAGATTCGAAAACAATGTTCTTTTTTAATTTATTGGCACTCGGTTACAGGACAAGATAGTCAGTACAAAGTTTCCATGGTTATTTTAAATTATTATTTTCACTGAATATCACACCTTTCTTTCAAATCGTAGAATCCAAAACACACATGGGAGCACATATACATTCCATTCACAATCTGACATGCTTTAGTTCAAGAGAATAAAGAGAGAATAGAGAAGAAACAGGCATAACAGATATGAAGTGAACAGATTAAAAGAATTTCAAATGAATGAAAAAACTGCAGCGATTATGGACATGTTTCTAAGAAAATATTCTGAAATGAACTCAACAGAAAAATAAAATGAACCAATGAAGGAGATACTCAAAGTTAGTAAAGAAACAGCAGGAAACAAGTTGGCCAAAAACCTTGGATCACAGAGGAAATTGTGGTGTCGCAGATAAGAAGAAAAAGTGCAAAAATGCCCAGGATGAAGGAAGAAGAGAGCAGTACAGATATTTAACAACTAAAATAAAAAGTAATTGCAAGAAAGCAAAAGAAAAGTGTTTACAAGAAAAGGTAGAAGTATAAAAGGAAATGGCTGTAATTAAAGTAAATTCCCTGTGTAGGAGGATCAAATAGAATTTTAGATAAATGAAGAAAATATCTATAAAGATTAAAGGCGATAATGGGAAACCTCTTTTAACTCTCAGCCCTAATAATCCTTTTGGCAACTTTACTATTCTTGTTTTCATTTCATTTCTACATCTGTTAAATATTTTCCATTTATAGGAGATAATATTACTTTCCATTATGCAGAACAGCAGCAGAATTACAACTTGGTTTAAAAATTTCTATACGGCTTTCCCTCGTTTGCTAACTTGAAAGCAGTAAACCCCTTACCTGCAGTATGGTACCACGGGTGGTCCTGATAGAGACGCACCTCACATTTCACATTTTCATTCACAATAATGGCACTGTTTTTGCTACGATTTTCACCCTTTTACCTCCAGAAGAGTTAATAATTTCATGAGGAGCTGTGTAGCTTTCAAGAGTCGTCACGGAGCATTTCCACAAGTCTCAAATCTTACACAGGCTCTAAAGTCAAGAGTAGGGATGTAACGGAGCTTCGCATTCGCATCCGCAAGTGCGGAAATTTCGCATTAAATCCTACATCCGCTTTAGCTTCCGCATCTACAATTTTTAATGCGGATGTATAGCGGAAATTTTGATTACATTGCAATATATATTATTCTTTTCTCTTTATACGAGATTCTGCCAATCGTTGCTTAGCTAGCAACAACGTGATTGGGTTTTTTTTTCTGACAAACTTGCGATAAAAGTAGCAATGAACGGAAGAGTGTTATTACCTAAGCGATGAATTTACAAATTTAAATTTGTATGTGAAGTAAAGCGGCGTATTCAAGGTCCAACTTATAGGACATACGTGCAGAACTACCGTAGGATGCGCTTTCCTATTCTTGCTAATAGAAGGGGTCGAACAAAATATTCCAAGCGTACGTTTCCACTCATACTTTTTCGCGGCACACTATGTCTCAATATCGCACACTTGTAGGATGTTTCCTCCAATCATGATCCTACACCATAGCTTGTTGGACAGCAAGGAGGCGTATGATTATACGGGAGTCCAACAACATCTATCACGCCATACATGTAGTCCCGTAATCCATTTCACGACTCATCAAGTGTTCTTTATCGAAAATCGGATCATCGTAGGTCCAACAAGTTGTGCTGTGAATCGGCCACCAGAGTGGATGAAAGGCGAGTGGCAAGCACGAAGATGTGCGGTGGCGTGGCCTTGTGCTGGACGCTTGAATTATTTAAAATTCCGCAAAGTTAATATGACAAAATTGCTTTTTTAAACGCGTGTGTATTTATGTAAATGAATTAATTGACTTGTGAAAGCATCCCATGTTTCTTTTTTTTTGTTGAAAGATGAGGCAAAAAATAAATTAATATGGCAACGTTGTATGGAAATGGACTTAAGAAAAAATGTGGAATTTTGCATAAAATATACTTGTTTTGATTTTAAATTTGTTTTTGATAAAATATTAAAGTCTAAATAATTATAAATTTATTTTTCCACTTCCGCATCCGCTTCCGCAAACATCCGCTTCAGCAAACATCCGCTTCCGCAAACATCCGCTTCCGCAAACATCCGCTTCGGCGGATGTCAAGCACGGAACATCCGCATCCGCAAAGATGACCTCCTTTAAAACTATAGTCAACGGTTCGGTTGTCTGCAGTCAGAAGTGATGAGTAACCAAGTGTTAGAATAAAGAGGCTGAGACGGTAGCTATTACAATGTGCATGATAGCGTCTAGTGGGGCAGGGTCACGCTCGGTTAAATGCTACGGCCGGTGAGTCGCCAGGAACCGCGCTTTCCTCCACAACAAACGCTTTATCGTCGGCCAGGGACGGAAGAGACCCTCCAAATGCAAATGCGATGTCAGCCGACCGCCCCTGCCTGCACACGCTTTGTCTTTCAACGCAAGTTTTTTCTACTTTTTTCCCCTGCCCATCCAAGTTTTTCGGCTTCGTTTAGACCGCATAACCCTTTTCGTGTCCTCGCACCCCATTTCGAGTTTTATGGCCCAACTTGATACACAGAAAGGCTTCGGAGACAGGAAGTGTGTTTTACCGCGTAGGCTCAAAAAGAATAAAGCAGAGCCGAGAGGAGACAGCGGGAGAGACAAATGGTCGCGGCACGTTATGCAGTGTGTAGTAGCTGTTGGCCACAGGAGCAACAAAGGTTAGTGCAGCAGAGCGTCGGAATGTATTTCTCATTTACTTACATTTTTACCCACTGAAATTAGACTAGAAATCTTGTTAGCAAAAGTAATTTTGAGATATATATATTTATTGAGTGCTGATATCTCCAATGGTATTATAGTATAAATATTAGATGAAGGTATAGACTCTACTCTCGGTTAGAAACTTACCTACCACATGACATATTCAATCTACTTACCTTATCTAGGTAAGTTAACATTGGATTTTCTTGAGAAATAATATGTGCCCTGGGAATAAAACTTTTTCATCTGGTTTTACAAATATATATATATATATATTCTGTACAGTATATATAATTGCTTTCAGGCTCGTCAAAAATGAGGTATTGAACGGAGTGTTCTGAAAAATTGAAAGTCAAGTGGCTGAGGTTCCACCGAATTTTTTTTCCCCAAATTCCATGGCCGAACGTTCTCCGCAAAGTCCACATCCTCCAGCGAGGACGTATACAGTGAAACTCATTGTTTTCAAGTTATTCAATTAAATGCAGTACAACTGCAGCTCTGATTACAAGTATTGGTAAACTGTCAACTGAAAACTATTATTATTCCATAGAAGTGTTCATTCAACAAGTGAAGCCAATCAGTAGTTTCCCTGTAAGCTTCAAACATTTTGCTCCTGATACTGGATCGCCAGGTGATAAATCAAGCGGTATTAACGATCTGATCCAGCTTTTAGATTGATTCGCATTGGTATTATACTATCAATTATTCGAATTTCAAACTGCCATTTTTCATTCCGTTCATACTAATGAAAGCTGTATTGAATCCAACAAGCAAATTATCTTTGCGATTCTGATATTATTTTGTTATCAAACCGACTGAGAAAGCCAAAAACAAATGCATTAGGAGTATGTTCGGATGGATTAATAGGAATTTTTCTTTTATTTTTATTTTTTGTAGTGTTCTGATGTTTGTAAGAGCAGGAAATCAATAAAAAATTAGAAATGACATCTGGAGGCTATAGTGTTGTAGTATGGAGTATGAAATAATGGGATGACTAATGTCTTGTTCTTTATTAACTACAGGTGGGTCTGCCTCCAAACGTCACTTTGAGTTCCTGGTAATAATTATATGAGCAGTGTGTGAGTAGCCTCAAGCGAAAAATCGTCAAATCGTCTTAACCTTTAGCAATACAATATTCCTGAAGAATAGTAAAGTACTCCCTTCAACATCTATCTATGTCGCTAGAGCATCAAACGACAAAGCCACAACTGTGTTACTAGTGATGCTTAAATTTTTAGCATAAAAATAATTATTATCTAATCATATAGTGTAACACACTCCGAAACAGGAACGAATCGAAGTACGCGTTTGTCGATTGAAAACATCTGGGTCCAAACTTCTAAAATGTTGTCGTAACGGCTTCCTTTCGCTGAGCATAGTATAAATTCGTTAAGAGTATTTTTAAAAACTATAAATTAAACCAAATCCTTGCAGCCTCTGTCAAATAGCCGATACCGTGACATATAAGCTAACCTGCAATATGATTAAAAAAAATTGGATTAAGTTAGAACAACAACCTCATACATAGCATGTATCACAACAAAAAGAATAACGATCGATATTATCCTGGACGCAGACATTGTACCGTATTCGCAATATAAAGAAATGTTATTCTTTAGATCATGGGAAACGCTATTTCTTTCTCGGTATTTTTTATCGTTGAGACTCATGTAATCACGACGCAAACGTATCATAACAACATAATATAAAAAGACGCCGAGCATAGGTAGTAAGTGTTTGAAAAGGGATCGAAAAGAGGTTTCTATATAGGCCTATCTGCTTAAGTAAACTTCAAAATCATAACAAACTGAAGCGGAGTTGTACAAAGTGGAAATAAAATATAAATATCTTTACTATTTACTTTGGAGTTGAAAATGATAACATCTGGAGCTAGGCCCATAAATTGGCGGAAAATTGTTTAAACCGAAAAGCAAATGGTAATTTCATGAGCTTTAGAAGTATATACTGAGAATATCTAACAGCTTTAAGCTAAGAAAATCTTGTGTCCACTGCGGTGAGTACTAAATACGATATCGAAGAGATGTTTTTCACAGTTATACCTGCATAGAGTGGGATAACAGAGTATTCTGCTGTTTCGTGATAATCGCGATGTTGATTCTGGCGAATAACAGACTTTTACCGCATGTTTTAGCAATTCGTCGGTAGTGGACGCTTTACAAGCATCTTCACTTCTTTCATAAAAAAGGCCTCTGATAAATAACTTGAACGAACCTGTACTTAGAAGACTTGAAGAGCCAGTTTTAGTCATGTATAGTGGTGATTGATGGTCCAAAATGGGGAAATGCGGGACCTTTTGCTGAAAGAGAGTTTTTTCCAAGTTATTTCAATGTAATGGGTTGAAAGAAAGTTTCTGGAGCAAGTTGCACGATTCTCTCTTCCGCAAGCATCTAAAAGTGTGTATTAAACCCTCACATGCTGCCTGCGTTTGCAGCTGAAAGCAGCGGCTGGACGAGATAAAACTGAAATACACGTTGGTTAATTCTCATACACCTGTGATGTTCCCTCACTTTAAATTATTAATTAGTCACGCCATATAACATTACACACGAATATCAACCCTGGACTTTCCTTCGCGACAGTATGGTAACCTACACATCATAACAGATAAGATACTTTTACGCCTAGTAAATTACTCTGCTTTTTACGTTACTTACTTGTAGCACTCCCAGTTTTTTGAACCCCAAACTAAAAATCTTCCTAACCTGATGCCATTAAGGAAAATTCCGTATATTGATTGTTCAGCAACCTAAAATAAGCATTCCAGTAACTACTTCTGTTTTGACAGCATTGAGTAATGCCCTCAAATTACGAGAATGGCACAGCTATCACAGGGTGAGTGTGAAGATAATGTATTTCGTTATTTTCTTGACAGGTCTGTTCTCTGATATTATGATGGAAGACTGACTCCACGATATTAATGACGTTACAGTAAGCGTATCATTGTTTAATTTCATAAATCATAAGGATCAACAAATATGTATGTCGATAATGTTGATAATTAAAATCAGTCTGTATTTCATCTCTACTTTTATGATCTCTACCTGTTATAGAACGTGAAAAGTTTGAAATTGTGATAAAGTTAGGGATTTCAACAAATATCTCTGTTTCCAGGTAAGCTGACTATATTAAATTAAGTTGAGGTACGAATGATGCTGTGTCTGAAGTGGTATTTTTTCCAGTCGCAAACTCTCCTACTTACTTTAATCGCTCTGGCAATTGACATTTGTGTTACAAGTAAGCTAAGCTTATCATGGTATTCAACGCGGAGGTTGGTTGCACCCTCCCGAAGGAGGTATAGGCAGCCTGGTATACAGGTTGTGTGACCAATGCCTTTCCTTCTTACCTAATCTAAACTGGTAATCCTACCGAGTAAAGGGATCCTACAGGTTAACGTGTAATCCAAACTACGGAAGCTTTCTGGCGTACTTCACATTACGCAGCAAGCAGTGCGTGGAGGTCGGATTAAGGGCCTATGAGGCAGGTATTCGAACTGTAGACCTTTCGAGTCTTGGCCACTGCGTCAAATAACTAACCTTTCTTTATGAATTGTGAAGCTTCTTCCATAAACTTCTTTTCTCACCCATCATTTCCAAAACTCGTTCATTTCTTACATTGTCTCTTCACCTAATTTTCTTCTGTAGCACCACATTTCAAATGCTTCAAGTTTCTTTATTTCCGGTATTCCTAAAGTCCATGTTTCGCTATCGTAAAGTGCTGTGCTCCACACATAGAATTTTAAGAAGTTCTTTCTAATTCCTAGACCAATATTTGAAACTAAAAGGTTTCTCTTTTTCATGAAGGCTCTTTTTGCTAATGCTATTCTGCTTTTAACATCATTTCTGCTTCGGCCATCGGTTGTAATTTTGATTCCCAAGTAACAGAACTCACTCACTTCTCCTATTGCATCCGATCCTATTTTTATATTTAATCTGCTAGTACTGGTATCATTTCTGCTACATTTCATCACTTTTGTTTTACTTTGATTTATATTCAGTCCAAAATCTTCCTTCAGTATTTTGTTCATGCCATTCAATAACTTCTCAATATCCTCAGCCCTCTCTGCTAATAAGACAATGTCGTCAGCAAATCGTAGCATACTAATTTTTTCTCCCTGAAAACTTATGCCACATGGAAATTTTTCTTTGACTTTCTTCATTGCTTCTTCTACATACAAGTTGAATATTAACGGGGATAGACTACAACCTTGTCTCACACCCTTTTTAACTGATGCATGTCTCTCGTGATTCTCTACTTTTATCACAGCCACTTGATTCTTATATAGTTTATAGAGTATTCTTCTATCTTGATACTTTAGACCTGACTTCTTTAAAATTTTGAACATCTTGTCCCACCTAACATTATCAAAAGCTTTTTCTAAATCAACAAATGCCATAAAGGTATCTTTGTTTTTCTTGATCCGCCCTTCAAGTATTAATCTTAAAGACAGAATTGCTTCCCTTGTACCGCGATTTTTCCTAAACCCAAACTGATCTTCACCTACTATCTCTTCTACTACCCTTTCCATCCTTCTGTATATTATTCTGGTCAGTAATTTTGAAGCATGTGATGTTAGACTAATGGTGCGATAATTCTCACATTTGTCGGCTTGTGCTTTCTTTGGAAGTGTGAAGATGATTTTTTATTAAAATCAGTTGGAATTTCTCCTGTTTCATAACTTTTTGATATCAGCTTGAATAATCTTTCGATATGTTATTAAAGAGTTAATCAGAAAAAGTGTGGACAACTTTCTGTCTCGCACACTACCAGCTGCCTTATGCAGTTGCCACATAATTTACGTAGGACGTATCTTCATTTTTTATGATAGTAATTCTCATAATGATGTTATTTAAAACGGAAAGGTGCACTATTTTACTGTTTCATGTTGTGCAGCGTTGTTATTAGATAAGTAAAGATGAAAAATAAATCAATGTGTATATTGAGAAACCCACGTTTCAGATTTAACTATGTGAGGGGAAAAAAAAATGTATGTTGAGAATTCATACACTATTGTTATTCGTTTGAAAACTCTTTCCTCTTATGAGCATGATGAAAAATAATGCATTCCTTAAGTTTGAAATGCAATGTATCACCATTCCTTGAATGAACCTGAAAAGTGAAAGGTTAACGCTCACTAGCTTGTAGAAAGGAACTCGAATATCGGTCTGACTATGCAGATTTCTGATTTTCAGAATTACCGAGATCACTCCTGGCAAATATCATAATGGTTCATTCAGAAGGCCGTGATCGAATTCCTTTCCGTTCCTTATTCCAAATCTTCTCACGATCCTCGATGTCGATAAGCTGTGAAGCTATAACATAATACGAGTAATAGCTGTTTCTTAATGCCATTCTAAAACCTTTTTTTATTCTTTCTGCATAATTTAGGGAAACAAAATCATTGCGTTTTGAAAAAATGGAAAAAAAAGGGAAAAAGAGGTATATTAAATATCCAGAATGATTTCTAATTAGCATGATCAAAGAAAATCAGTAGGAGGGGAAGGCGGTTTCAAGGAAGAAACCGGGAAAACCCGTGACGTCACGAAGTGGTGGGGGGGACCTCCCTCCCCTCCCCTCCGGCGGGCTTTTGAATCAGCCAATGGCGGCCAAGGTCGTATGACGTCACACGTTAGTTCCTCAACCGGCCGCACAGATGGCGGTAGCAGTCGGGCTTGCGCATACGTTAGTTCCTCGATCGGCCGTACAGATGGCACCATCTCCCAAGGGCTTAATTTCTTTGGGCGCAGATATTCCACTCCCCCAGCTAGCGGGGAAATTCCGCCGCCCGGGGCGTGTTTACACAGGTGTGCTCGCCTGCAACTATTTCCTCATCCCTGTTCTGGACGTCAGACAAGTTGTATCGTGGCGACAAAACTATGGATTCGTCTATCACTTTTGTTCCTAGTGGTCATCGTGTGTTGCGTATACCAATTCCACCTTTACCGAGTAACTTAAATATATTTAAAGTCTTAGTTTAAATGGCCCCATTGGTTTAAGTAGACAATGGACGATTAGTTCATCCATTAATCGGGAAATCGAGTATGATGGTCACGAATCCACTTCCTCTCAGATGTATACTGTTTGAAACAGAAGTGGGTGTTGACGTCACTGCCGGAGTATAAAGGCGTTTCCTTTTAACGTTCGATATGGGGGGGAAAAAAACCGTCATAAACTCCAGATATAAAACCGAGGAAGAATTCTATGTGTACCTGTTTTCATGAAATTATTTAGCGTTCTTGCCTCGCATTCGGGAGGACGGAGGTTCGAATCCCCATCCAGGCATCCATGGTTTCCCAAAATCACTCCAAGTGAATGCCGGGGATGCTACCTTCAAAAGGCCATGACCGAATTCATTCCCATTCCTTCCCGTCTCTAAAGACCACGTTGTTAGAGAGACGTTAACAAAAAATACCTGTTTTAGCGTTCTGGCCTTGTATTCGAGAGGACGGCGTTTCCGGGCATCCAGATTTGGGTTTTCCATGGTTTCCCAAAATCACTCCAAGTGAATGCCGGGGATGCTACCTTCAAAAGGCCATGACCGAATTCATTCCCATTCCTTTCCCGTCTCTAAAGACCACGTTGTTAGAGAGACGTTAAAAAAAAAAGTACCTGTTTTAGCGTTCTGGCCTTGTATTCGAGAGGACGGCGTTTCCGGGCATCCAGATTTGGGTTTTCCATGGTTTCCCCCAAATCACTCTAGGTGAATGCCGGGATGCTTACCTTCAAAAGGCCATGGCCGAATTCCTTCCCATTCCTTTCCCCGTCTCAAAAGGCCACGTTGTTAGAGAGACGTTAAAAAGTTTAAAAAATGAAATTATTGTGATAAAGTATAGCAATACCACACATACGTTATTCCTTTCAAAATTCGTAGCCTCAAAAACCCATCAATGGTGAAATCCTTTCATTGAAACCGAGAGGCATTCACCGACGAAGGTAGGGAAAACCATAAAAAAATTCCGTTCATCGAAGCAGGCAGACATTAAAAATTAATACACCGACGAAGAGACGGGAAACAAACTCAATTAGTCACATCATGTTGGATTCGTTATGAACAATACAATATAGCTCACGAGTGTCACCTATATTCCGTGTATTTTAAAGGAAGTATTAAATTGTGTGTAATGAAACACAGACACTTTTTGAACTCAAAGAGGCATTGAAGGGGTTTACTGATGGATGTAAGTATAACATCGATGGGTTGAGAGCCTCTAAACTAAAGCAAAGTTATCGATTTGAAAACCAGTTTCTTTCCCTATAGACATTCCAGAAGTGAATACATGATGTCAAACCAATCAGGCTGTAATTTTTTTTCAAGCCTATTTCTCAACCCTGTCTTTGGACAAGAGGCCACTAGAAATTATTTGTGACAAAGCCTTTCCCACACCAAGGCTAGGAAAATCAAAGTTTCCAGTTTGACAATGGCAAAACTCAAGGAATGGAAACATCAGTACGACTCCTTATTTCCCTAATCTTATCTCTGTTGCCATTGGTATAAAATATTTCATTGCACTCGTAATTGTTGCCACCAAGGTCAAACCTTTGTCGTCCAGACCAATCTGTGTATCAATTCTGTTATGCTTTCGTAAGCAATCACAAATTGAGTGTCCTTAGCTGTATTTTGTCTAAAATTCCAATCAATCCCTTGTGACACATCAGTGATTGACTAGAAACAGAGAGATATACCCACCTTTAACTGTATTTTACAGCACAGCACGTATGTTCCAGGAACGAAATACCGTCTGTTAATCTTACTAATTTCACCCCTGTCGAATCGAAGTACGCCAGTCCTATGTGATAAAAATCGAGTCACGCTAAGGCAGTGCTTTCGCAAAGTCTTCTGCTAATCAGTAGCCAGGTACCAAAATTTTCATTTAAGGTGGTTCTACTACAGTTTTCAGGGAAATTCTCCCCTTTTCCAGGAAATTATTTTTCAATAAATCAGGGGGACAAAATACGTCTGTTAATCTTACTAATTTCACCCCTGTCGAATCGAAGTACGCCAGTCCTATGTGATAAAAATCGAGTCACGCTAAGCACAGAACATGCCTGAGACCATCGCCTGTGACCAAGGTGGAGATACTCCCTTATAGAAGAAATCCAGTGCCAGCTTCTACTGATATTCTATTCCTAATTCTTTCACCAAGATCCACCCCTAGCCTCATCACCAACATACCCACAGCACTTCCTCAAACCACCTTCCTGTTTTCCAATGATTCCCACTCCAACCCCTGATCAGTTACCTTCTGTTCGTGCGTTAAAGTAAACCAAAAATTCAAAATTCGCAAAGTCTTCTCCTAATCAGTAACCAGGTACCAATATGTTCACTTAAGGTGGTTCTACTGCAGTTTTCCAGGAAATTATTTTTCAATAAATCAGGACCCAGGGGAGTTCTCCATTCGGCTTAAAATGTTCCCATCTAACGCCAACCTTCGGATTCAGGACCAAGTCTGACATTTGTTTGTAATTGCATGCTTTGTTCAAGTAACCACGATAAAGTTACCATAATGCTCTTAGCTAACTTGGTCATCAAACAGACATCATAACCCACATTTTCATAGAAGATCCCCACACATCGACAAGTATCCAAAACGTCACCATAGGTTCTATTACGCCTAAGATAGTGCTCACACTTGAACTGTCGTAAATTGTTAGGTCAAAGTGGGTGTTTAGATATTTTATCCATTCAGGCCTCATCACCTAAAGTCTAGTGCGAGATTGTGGTCATGGTCAACTTAGGCTCCATACGCCACTCAGAATTATTCCACCAATATCCATTCTAACAGCATTATACGCCACCTACAGCAACTCAACACTCTTCCTATCTTCCAATGACATCCCAGCCCCAGCTCCTTTATTATGTCACTTACTGAATATTTTACACAGATAAATCTAACTGCCCTCCTTTGCACCTTGCATTTGATGTACAAAAAATGTGGACTCCATACTACACCACACAAGCAATGGTCTGACTGTGGGTTTGTACCCAAGTCCTTCGCTTCTCTGGTACATCACCCCTCTCTGTTAAATGATTTTTATGTAGTGAGAATCAAAATTCACATGCCAACACAAACGGCAGTAAACTGTAAAGAGCACATCGAAATGGGAGATTGTCTAAGCCCTGAAACAATGGTTAGAAGCACACGTTGATAATTCTATAACCATATATTTTAGACTCAAATCCACAGAGGAATGACACACGCACACACTTGTACATGCATACAGCGAGATCGACAGAACTGACAGCAAGCATCACGGAAACGATGAAGTGGGGGCAGAATTGTCGTTACAACTGATTAACTGGACAGAACTATCGTTACAAAAATCATCAGACAGACGAGTTACTTACGCTTACATGCACAAAGAGAGACGCAGATACACATGTCCAAGTCTACACAACTACCGGTACCAATCATGGAAACAAAAAAGTGGTGTAGTACTCTCTTGCCTCATGACTGGCTGAAAAACAGAAGTCTCCTTACATATCATCAGCCTGGCGAGATAGAAGGTGTGCAAAAGATGGCATGTTTTCACCATAAACCTAAGTGTTTATACCATAAATAGTGTTCATCACGCCCCAGTTGATTACATTTACCATCAACACGTCTCTCCCACACCACAACACTTTCTACCATTCAGTAAAAAAGTGACTATCAGATCTCACCCACAAATCCATACATCTCAATACACTAGCACAAACAAACATAAGTGGAGGGGACAGCAAAATCATTCGTCCAGACAGACGTGTTTATAGAAGGTATTACCATATTTACACATACAGACACAGAGAGAGACGCACAAACACTCACATTTCCATGCCTTCAGCGAGCTAGACACAACAACCAGCCCCAATCATGGCGACGAAAAAGTGGGGTAGAACCCCCATGGCTTATAACTGACCAAAAAATCATCAGTAACATATGTTCCAAGCACCATACTCTTCATATCAACATCATCTCATTTATTTCACACTACAGACCTCACTACAATCCAGTATCATGTGTGATAGGTACAAAACTGTTCGCACCAACACGTCTATCCCACACCTAAGCTTTTTCTGCCATTCAGTAACGTGTGCCCCCCATGTACCACGAGTAGCAGTAGACACTTGGTCATCAGACAGATATCATAACTCCCATATTCATACTAGGTCTCACCCACAAATCCATACGTGACCTCACACAAGCATAAGTGCAGGAACAGCACATCATACATCCAGAAAAACGAGATAAAGGAAGGTATCACCACATTTACGCAAAAAACACACAGAGATAGAGATGCATACACACGTACATTTCCATGCCTACAGCGATCTCGACTCAACAACTAGCCCAATCATGGCAACGAAAAAGTGGAACAGAACACCCATGAGTGGCCAAAAATCATAGAAAGACACACACACACTCACATGTCAATGCATTCACACAGTTCCATTCATCACCACACATAACTGGAGGAAAGAGACTGAACATGCTAGATCCAAACTGAAGAGTTACAGGATGTGTGAAGTTTGAAATCACAGTCACATCTCTCCCACACCGCAACCCTTTCGGTCATTTAATAACATGTGACCCAGGTACCATGAGTTACAATAGACACTTGTCTATCAGACGGGTATCATAACCTCCATATTCATACTATGTCTCACCCACAAACCCATACGTCTCCACACAAGCACAAACATATGGGAGGAACAGCAATTCATACGTCCAGATAAATGAGTTTAAGGAAGGTATCACCATACTTACGCATACAGACACAGAGAAAGACGCACACAGACACATATATCCATGCCTACAGCGAGCTCAACACAACAACCAGCCCAATCATGGCAAAGAAAAAGTGGGACAGAACCCCCATGGTTCAAGACTGACAAAAAAAATCATCATTAACATGTGTTCCAAGTAACAAACTCCTCACATCAAAATCATATCATTTAACTCACACTACAGACCTCTCTGCCATTCAGTATCGTTGGTAATATGTACAAAGCTAATTTCATAAGTTACCACATACATACAAGTAATTGCAGGAAAGGGACCCGACACACGACATCCACACTGAGGTGTTACATGATAGGCAGATGATAGCATGTCTTTACAATACACCTCAGTGCTCACCACACATACTTGATTTTCAATGTGCCATCAGTATAGCTGGTGGCTGGAACTAAGCTCTTGGCAATGTTTGGCCAAAAGTCATTTGTTAATAGCAGCTCATCAAAGACAAATTTTGTGTGAACCTGCCCAGGCGGGCGCGGCGGGAGGTGGACACTCAATTTGTGATTGCTTACGAAAGCATAACAGAATTGATACATAGATTGGTCTGGACGACAAAGGTTTGACCTTGGTGGCAACAATTACGAGTGCAATGAAATATTTTATACCAATGGCAACAGAGATAAGATTAGGGAAATAAGGAGTCGTACTGATGTTTCCATTCCTTGAGTTTTGCCATTGTCAAACTGGAAACTTTGATTTTCCTAGCCTTGGTGTGGGAAAGGCTTTGTCACAAATAATTTCTAGTGGCCTCTTGTCAAAAGACAGGGTTGAGAAATAGGCTTGAAAAAAATTACAGCCTGATTGGTTTGACATCTTGTATTCACTTCTGGAATGTCTATAGGGAAAGAAACTGGTTTTCAAATCGATAACTTTGCTTTAGTTTAGAGGCTCTCAGTGGCGTACCTAGGGTGGGGCAGGTAGGGCACGTGCCCTGGGCGCCACTGAAAGGGGGGCGCAAAATTCTCAAATTATTAAACTTAAAAATCAAAATAAACCAACAATATAATTCATATTCAAATAAACCCTCGATAGCCACGCGTGGCTGGTGAGCATTAGCGAACGAGCGAGAACGTATATTGCGTGCTCTATTGAGATGTCTTTGAATGTACCAATAATAGCGGCACCTGCCCCGCAACCGCACTTACAAACTTTTTTGTAAATATATAAGACAAGCGATAAATTCACCATTGCTTAATTTTTGATGAGATGATTGGCGTGGCGAAGTTGTGTGTTTCATTTGCCTTGCATGCGTCGCGAACGAGCGTGAAGCTTCTTTATTTCGCAATAAAACCAACACAATATGAAACGATTGTTTTCAAAGAAAAAAGAGAGTGGCAGAGGGACGAAAAAAAAAATTGCAGTAAGAAGTAGCTAAAAAATCCCGCAAGTGCTTCTCGAGAAGTCCGCTACTGGAAGTTCGACATGTCCTAAGGAAATGCCTACAGCGTGATGTACAATAAAATAAAAAGTGTACAACGCTAGCTCAGCACAATAGGAGGAGTATATAACTTTAAATAATTTTGAGTGTGACAAAATTAAGCGCAGTGAGGATACGAGTTCTAAGGCTACTGAAAGATTTGTAGAAAACATTGGTATTTTAGTAGGAGAAAAAGTTGGTGGAGATGATACGGTGGATGATATAGAAAACCTAATTACTGTCATACCAGAAGTAATTAAGCAGCATGATATTAGACTTCTGTACTTTGATAAGATATCTGGGAAATTCTGTCAGATAATTTGAAAACAAAAATATTTAAAATGGGTTCAAAATATTTTCAAAATACTGACGGTCCTTTCCTTTCTACACATAACCGTTGTATGAACAAAAAATAGTTTAAGAAGAAACAACAGTGGAAAAGTGACTTCCTCATGGCTAGTCTATTTCCCGTCTAAAAAATTTGCTTTTTGCATCAGTTGGCTTATCTTTTCACAATTAGATAATCATTTTCAGTAGAACAAGAAGATATATTCATCCACTGGAAAGCACCTGAAAGGCTCACTGCCCATGAAAATTGGAAGAATCATCGTGAGTGTTTCACACAGTGGAAAGAAATGGAAAGAAATTTTGGAGCAACAAAGGAATTATTAACGCTGAACTTCAAACCAAGATCAAGACAGAAAATCAAAAGTGGCGTAATGTATTAAAGAGAATCTTTCACTGCCTTTAATTTCTTTCCACTGAAAATCTTGCATTACGAGGTCACAGAGAGTCACCTAGTACATGAGATGGATCCGAATCCGATAATGGTGGTAATTTAGTGGTTTAATAAAACTTCTGGACATATTTGATCCCGTCATGAATAACCATTATGCTCAAGTTAAAAAACATTCTGGCACCACATCTTACTTTTTACCTAATCTTAAAAATGAGTTCATTCACCTCATGGCGACCACTGTTCGCCAAAGTTTATTGCGAAACATTCGCAAATAAAAATACTATAGTCTCATGTTTGACTCTACTCCTGACCATGCACTTCCTGAACAGATGTCTGAAATAGTGAGATACTTATAAGTTGATTTTGAGAGGAAATCAGTCTGCATTAGAGTCCTTTCTCGGGTTCATTCAGATGAGTCAAAAGGAAGCTTGGTTAGTGAAATCCCTAAGCAGTTAGAGAAAGGCGGTGTGGATGTACGGAATTGTCGTTCACAATGTTATTGCAACGCTGATGTGATGGCTGGGCACCGAGCATGTGTTCACAAAAGAATAAGGAAAAATGATAATCTGCCGATATTTATAAATCGCGATAATCATTTACTCAATTTGTTTGGTGTACATGCAGTCAAGCATGATACTATAATGTTAACACTTTTCGGAACTATTTATGTATTCTTTTCTCGTTCCACCATGCGTTGGGAAAAAACTCAAGAACTCCGTGCCTGTGGTTGTAAAATCAGAGTCTGAAAGAAGATGGAGTGTAAGGGTTGAAGCAGTTAAGCCAGTTAACAAATATCTGGAAGATATGCTGAAAGTTCTCCAAGACATGACAGACAATGACAATCTAACTAGTGAAACAAGAAGTGAGGAAAGACTTCTATACACTCACATTTTTTTCCTACGATTTTCTAACTTTGTTCTATTGACCGTCTTTAAAAGAGGCTCGAGGATCCTAGCATTAGTTTTCATGATACTTCCTTCGATATGAAAACCCTCCGAGACCATTTAATAATGAAACAGAGAGGTTGGTTAAAGATACACTAGAAAAAGGTTTCAGTCTTTGCCAGTATTGGAATGTAGTGATTGAAAGATGCCAAATGCAAACAAAAGGTATCGCTGGAGAGAGAGGGTTGAGTGCTGATGAAGAAATAGAACGAGTAATGAATGGTTCGTGTTGTGTGTGAAATGAGCGAAAGGTTCAGTCGTCTGTATGAAACAGCGCCAGATTTGGATTTCTCCTAGATATCTGTGTTACGGCACTGACGATCACGACCGATTAAAAAATAAATCTAAGGAATTTTTGACACTTCTATGGTTATGATGTAAACGGAGAACAGACAAGAAGAAATATTGGACGTAGACATAAAAAGATCTGAAGATTTCTTTGTTGAGTACGGAGATGAGAGAGTCTTTCCGAATCTACGCATTTCAGTTCAAATTATGCTTATGATTGCAATATGCATCGGAAATTACGAGCTATGTTTCAGAAACCTAAAACTAATACCTTCGTATTTGAGGGCTGCAACGGGTCAAGAAAGGTTATGCGACCTAGCAATGCTCAGTATAAAGCGAGAAGAAACCGAAGAAACAGATTTAGACAGTGTTATTAATCTATTTGTTTCACAGAAGGCTAGGAAGGTGTAATTTTATGTTTAAAGTTATGAAATAATTTTGTTCTAAAACAGAAAATAAAAGTGTTTATTAAGATTTATGATTGTTTTATTTAGTCTATCTGTTTATTTTATATTTACATAATTTATGAAAGGGCGCAACTTTGATGCCTGCCCTAGGCGCCATTTCCGATTGGTACGCTCCTGGAGGCTCTCAACCCATCGATGTTATACTTACATCCATCAGTAAACCCCTTCAATGCCTCTTTGAGTTCATAAAGTGTCTGTGTTTCATTACACACAATTTAATACTTCCTTTAAAATACACGGAATATAGGTGACACTCGTGAGCTATATTGTATTGTTCATAACGAATCCAACATGATGTGACTAATTGAGTTTGTTTCCCGTCTCTTCGTCGGTGTATTAATTTTTAATGTCTGCCTGCTTCGATGAACGGAATTTTTTTATGGTTTTCCCTACCTTCGTCGGTGAATGCCTCTCGGTTTCAATGAAAGGATTTCACCATTGATGGGTTTTTGAGGCTACGAATTTTGAAAGGAATAACGTATGTGTGGTATTGCTATACTTTATCACAATAATTTCATTTTTTAAACTTTTTAACGTCTCTCTAACAACGTGGCCTTTTGAGACGGGGAAAGGAATGGGAAGGAATTCGGCCATGGCCTTTTGAAGGTAGCATCCCCGGCATTCACCTGGAGTGATTTGGGGGAAACCATGGAAAACCCAAATCTGGATGCTCGGAAACGCCGTCCTCTCGAATACAAGGCCAGAACGCTAAAACAGGTACTTTTTTTTTAACGTCTCTCTAACAACGTGGTCTTTAGAGACGGGAAAGGAATGGGAATGAATTCGGTCATGGCCTTTTGAAGGTAGCATCCCGGCATTCACTTGGAGTGATTTTGGGAAACCATGGAAAACCCAAATCTGGATGCCCGGAAACGCCGTCCTCTCGAATACAAGGCCAGAACGCTAAAACAGGTATTTTTTGTTAACGTCTCTCTAACAACGTGGTCTTTAGAGACGGGAAAGGAATGGGAATGAATTCGGTCATGGCCTTTTGAAGGTAGCATCCCCGGCATTCACTTGGAGTGATTTTGGGAAACCATGGATGCCTGGATGGGGATTCGAACCTCCGTCCTCCCGAATGCGACGCAAGAACGCTAAATAATTTCATGAAAACAGGTACACATAGAATTCTTCCTCGGTTTTATATCTGGAGTTTATGACGGGTTTTTTTCCCCCCCATATCGAACGTTAAAAGGAAACGCCTTTATACTCCGGCAGTGACGTCAACACCCACTTCTGTTTCAAACAGTATACATCTGAGAGGAAGTGGATTCGTGACCATCATACTCGATTTCCCGATTAATGGATGAACTAATCGTCCATTGTCTACTTAAACCAATGGGGCCATTTAAACTAAGACTTTAAATATATTTAAGTTACTCGGTAAAGGTGGAATTGGTATACGCAACACACGATGACCACTAGGAACTAAAGTGATAGACGAATCCATAGTTTTGTCGCCACGATACAACTTGTCTGACGTCCAGAACAGGGATGACGAAATAGTTGCAGGCGAACACACCTGTGTAAACACGCCCCGGGCGGCGGAATTTCCCCGCTAGCTGGGGGAGTGGAATATCTGCGCCCAAAGAAATTAAGCCCTTGGGAGATGGTGCCATCTGTGCGGCCGATCGAGGAACTAACGTATGCGCAAGCCCGACTGCTACCGCCATCTGTGCGGCCGGTTGAGGAACTAACGTGTGACGTCATACGACCTTGGCCGCCATTGGCTGATTCAAAAGCCCGCCGGAGGGGAGGGGAGGGAGGTCCCCCCCACCACTTCGTGACGTCACGGGTTTTCCCGGTTTCTTCCTTGAAACCGCCTTCCCCTCCTACTAAAATCTTTGTCATATCTGAAGTATCTGTAAAAATTCTGCTATAGGACCTTTCAATTCTTAGTGAAGAACTTTAAAGACATGGACACCACACTGCTAAGCGTTAATCAGTAAGGTGACCAATCATCCTCCCTTAGGGAGGACAGTCCTCGTTTTGGAGGTTCTGTTCTTCCTCAAAAACTTTCCACCTACCTGTCCTCCTTTTCGATATTTTAAAACTAATCTGTTAATCTCTGTATTCAGAGATGCCGCGCTGAACTCATACGCGTCATATGACGGTACAGTTCGCAAAGACGCGATTAGGAAACGCATGCGCAAGGCATAGGAGAACTTCACGTGTCTCACATTATTTCTTTCTCAGTGAATATTATACTCAGGCAAGTACAACTCACGTTTTATTAATTCAATTTTATACAACCCTGTTTCCAAAAAAAGTGTAAAATAATTTAAATATAGATTTAGTTAAGTTTTATTGCTTTTGTTATTAATGTTTTAGTTTTAATTATCAATTTCATTTATTCATAATGTGCTTGCATCGTTTGTGGAGCTATATATTTTAATTTGATTTAGGGGTTGTAAAAATCAAGAAAGAGGAAATGCCATTTCAACGATTAATTAAAGAGGGAATTTCCATTCCTCACATCAAAGAGAGACACAATTCTTTTGTGTAATATTTTGGACAAGTGAGAAATCAGGATTGAAAGTTGATAGTCTAGCTGCGGAACATGTCTTGAAATTCAATTTGAATTATATTTCTTGCTCCAAAATTTCCAATATATTATTAAAAAATTATATATTGTCAGGAAACATTAATTCAATGGAAAAATAATAGATTAATAAAATAAGTAAGAGGGATGTAAGCATGATTAATATTTTTGTTTGAATTAATAAAATGTTTCATTTATTTACGTTGTACTCGTTTCTTAAATTTTTTCTCATTGTAAAAAAATGGTTCGTCCTCCTTTTCATTGTAAAAAAAATTTGTCACCTTATAATCAGCCGAGTATTTTACATATAGTTTTTAAAACATTTTTAAGAATTCACGAACGTGTCATTTATAGTGAAATGTTAATAGGTGGTTTACTATCAATAATATTTATTTTACTGTACCCCATAGGAAGCTAGTACAGTTTGCAAGAGAATTTTTCGATTCAACAGTAGCTACCAAAGCCTGTAGCGATTAAGGATTGCAATCCCGCAATGTTTTCAATCCCGCGAGATTTTTGCGGATTTGCACCAATCCCGCGGGATCCAGTGGGATTAGCGCGAACAGTTTTTTAACGCATATATTTAAAAAATAGTTATTTAAAGCGTTAATAAATTAAATAATAAACATCTGTTAATTAAATTAACAATCAATTTTAACGTTAAATGATAACAATTAACAGTTAACCATATTTTAATTGGCAAAATGACATTAAAATATTTTAGAATTTTTTAAGTTCATTTCCAGGTTTTACATTTTTATTTGTATATTTAAACTAATTTTTAAATAAACAATCAAAAATGGAAAATATTCAGTCCCATTAGGTGCCTTACAATACATCACATCGGTATAAAACATGGTATGCATAATGGCCAAGTCACCAGAGATTTTTTTAAAAATTATTATTCTAAATATACGTTCCATAACACCGAGACAGGGGCGTAGCTACTATGAGGCTAGGCGGTGCTCCGGGGCCCTCACGCTCAGGGGGCCCCCAAGCATACTTCAAGGGGCCCCTAAGTGTACCTCTAGGGGCCCTCAAGCGCAGTTTAGAGGGCCCACGCGCCTTCACGGCAAACTGGCGACCTTTTTTTTTTAGCTCTACTGTCGTCTAAGGGGCCCCTGAGAACACACACAGGAGCCCCTCACTAAGGCCCTCGCTCTGCTCAGGGGGGCCCCAACCACTGCTCAGGGGCCCCTAAAGAACAATTCAAGGGCCCCCATCCTCAGTTCAGGGGTCCCCTATTAGCACACAAAGCAAAAAAAAGGTCGCCCGTCTGGCCTGAGGGCCCAAAATAAATTTTTTGCACCGGGGCCCTTGTTGGCCTAGCTACGCCACTGCACCAAGAGAAAGCATTCTGTTTAACAATGTGAAGTGAATATACTCTGTAGTGTAGAATTTGCTCAGAACAAGATCTCATAACTTTTTTTCACTGCACAAGCACGAGACTTGGTCTATTTTTAAAAGAATTGTTTTTGTGGGATTCATTATTATGTCTCCTGATTCCTTGATTGATCTTATAGTTGTAGTAAAAGAAATTATTCACCAAGACGTAAACTGTCAAGTATTTCAGTTTTACTTTACGTGGTGTAACGACTGTTTTAGAGTGGACATTATTATTATTATTTTAGTAAGAAAGAGACTTTCTTGGCGTATGATTGCAGTGAAGTACTCACGGATGTATCGCCGGATTTAGTTGTAAAAACACGAAATTTGACACATGAGGAAGACGGTGGAGGCAACCGTCAAAGTATGGTATTTTTAAAACATAATTCGGCGATGCACCATCACTATAACTTTTTTTTTTTTCTTTTGCCTTTGTCGAAATAATAACAAGGAGTTGAAAGGACGCATGCTATTTCACTCAAAAATAATGTATTGTGGCGATTATCCCAAGAGGGATTAATCGAAAGCCAGAACGGCACATGTAAGCAGGCGGCTTTTGTCAAAGAACATGAGTTTCAAATGCATTGAGGCGGCGGGCGATACAACAAAAGTCAAAGAATATACAATTACCTTTTGATCGCTACTAAATAAATAGGTATCGGATAGTTACAATTACGATAACATTAGTTTCATATCAACGAATAATAAAATTTTCAGCCGAAAATTAGGAAATTTTCACAATTACTTTATCTGCAAATACAGAAAATTGTAATAATGAAACAGTTAATAAAAAGCATTAACTGTGTAGTTCAGATGACGTGTGCGACACATAAAAAAATACTTATGATATAGTTATAAAATCGTACTAAATACGCAACATAACACAAATTATAGAAATGTGTACTCAAAACAAACGCAAGTTTTAATGAATACATATAATTGGATCTATTTATTTACGAATGACGAAGGCTGACAAAAATAAACGTTTATTCACACGAGTCAAATACCAACTGCAAGGATACAGGCACACAGTGCAATACATTCGATAGAGACCGAGTGGGGCAGCGAGTCACGCAGACTGACACGCGTTTTTGCCGCATTTTGTGGATTGCGGATCCGCTCAATTTTGTGCGGGATCCCGCGGGATTGTGGGATGGCGCTTTGCTGGATTGCAATCCCTAGTAGTGATTCGAATTGTCCCTTTAAGAGTTTTAACTGTAAGGTATACTTTAAGTTGTTGCTTCTCTTCTGCTTCCATAAACTGCTCATCATATCCGTTCAGTATTTCGCATTGACTGCCTTCCATCTCATAAGAAATTAACGAATAATAATACTTTCAGATTCGAACAGAATTTACAGTCAGAACGACATTCATATCCTCTCCGAACTGTAGACTTTTAGAGTTGACGCTCTAAATTTGAATCACAAAATACTCATTCGTCTCCGTAATTTGTTTTACAAATTACGCGATGTTCACACAAATCCTCAGTTGTTTTCGGCTAGGAGAAAACCGCCAAATGCATGTAAAACTTATTCACAGAACTCGTCAAAAGTTTAAGTAATGTAACTCATTTGCGACAGCTGGTGTATCAGACAAGTCACTAGTCATCGATTTAATTACGCCAGGAACCTTTTTGACTGATGTATTACGTCTTGTGTGATGAGAAACAGGTATTTTTTTTGTTTGGGACACTAGAACAGCATAAAACACCAGAAGCTTGGCACAATTTTTAGTTTTTTTTTTTGCTTTCATTAGCCTCTCAATTGGTTTGATGCAATCCTCCATCTCCTCCTATTGCACTAGCCTATTCATCTCAACATACTCTTCAAAGCTTACGTCTTCAATTATTTTCTTGGAATATTCTAATCTTTGTCTCCCTCTACAATTTTTTCCTACAACTGTTTCGTAAACGAAGAACTTAACCAGTTCTGAATGTCTTAAAATGTGACCCTACATCTTGTATTTTCTTTTTGTAAGAATCTTCCACAAACTTCTCTCCTCACCCATCATCTCCAAAAAACATTAATTTCGTACTTTATCTGTCCACTTAATTTTAGCATCATTGTAGAGCATTACAGTTAAGGATTGCAATCCCGCAGTGCTTTCAATCCCGCGGGATCCTTACGGGATTGGCGTAAACAGTTTTTAACGCTTATATTGAAAACATAGTTACTTAAAACGTTAATAAATTAAATAATAATGAAATTAATAAATCAATTTTAATGTTAAATGTTAAAAATTAATATTTAACATTATTTTAATTGGCAAAATGATATTAAAACTTTTAGCATGTCTTAAGTACATTTCGAGGTTTTACATTTTTGTTTTTTAATCTAAACCAATTTTTAAATAAATAATCAAAAATAGAAAGTATTCAGTGTTAGGTGCCTTACAATACATCACATGAATTTAAAACATGGATTGCTTAGTGGCCAAGTTACCAGAGGTTTTTTAAAAAAAAAATTCTAAATAAACGTTCCATAACACGGAGAGAAAGCATTCCATTTCAGAAACTGAAGTGAATGTACTCTGAAAATGTAGACTTGGATCGGAGCAAGATCTCATAACTTTTTGTCACTGCTCAAGCACGAGACTTGGCTTTCTTTTTTACAAAAATTGTTTGTGTGGGAGTCATTATTATATCTCCTGATTCCTTGATTGATCTTACAGTTGATTCAATGTTATTAAAGGAAACAACTCACCAACACTTAAACTGTCAAGTATTTCAATTTTACATATGTGGCGTAACGACGTCTTAAGAGTGGAAATTATTATTTTAATTAAGTAAGAAAGGAGACTTTCTCGGTGAATGATTGCAGTGAAGTTTTCATAGGTTGTATCTCTGGATTTCATTGTAAAAACACGAGATTTCACACGTGAGGGAGACGGCGGAGGCAGCCGTCGAAGTATGGTGTTCCTACAACACAATTCGTCGATACACCCGTGAAAACTTCATTATAACTTTTTTTGCCTTTAGTCGAAATAATAACAAGGAGAAGAGGTATTAATCTAAAGCCTGAGTGACACATGTAAACAGGTGGCTTTCGTCAAAGAAACGCATTGAGGTAGCGGCCAAAACCGCAATAAGTCAAAGGATATACAATTGCCTTTTGATAGCTGCTAAATAAATAGGTACGGGACAGTTACAATTACGATAACATTAGTTTCCTATCAACGAATAATGAAATTTTCAGCCACAAAAAAGGAAATTGTCACAATAACTTTATCTGCAAATACAGAAAGTGAGAATAATGAAACCGTGAATAAAAAGCTGTAACTTTGTAGTTCAAATAACGTTTGCAACACATAAAAATTAATTATATAGTTACAAAATCGTACTAAATACGCAACTGTGTACTCGAAAATGGATACGTAAAAGTGTATCTATTTTCTTACGAATGACGAAGGTTGTCAAAAACTAACGTTTGTTCACACGCGCTAAATGCCATCTGGAAGGGTATAGGCAAACAGTGCAATACATCTGATAGAGACCGAGTGGGGTAGTGAGTCACGCACTGACACGCGTTTTATCCGCATTTTGCGGATTGCGGATCCGCTTAATTTTGTGCGGGATCCGCCAGACTGTCTAATGATGCGGGATTGCGGGATCCCGCTTTGCTGGATTGCAATCCCTAATCACAGTTCAAACACTTCAATTTTCATATTTAAAAAGTTTGGTACAAAGACTGTATCCATTTCATAAAACAATTTTTATTAATTTATTATTTACTATGATATTTTTCTCATAATTAGAATTAAATTTTTAATATTATGCCTACAGACCATCTGTCTCGTCTTAATGGACCACAGATTATGAACCACAGGAATAGACGGATTGTGTTCCAGAAAATCTTTCCAAAACAAGTTGAGAGTCTAAAGCAATGACTGGTATGCATAAATCACAAAATATGTAATTTTTTTCAGAGAAACCCTAATCTCAATTCAAAACAATACACTAAATAAAATTATACTATCATTCGTGATTATTGTAGGCCATTTCTTCTGCAGAATAAATAAAAATTTAACAATAGTACGTTAATATATTTATTAAATAATAATTATTATTTTATGCTGTCACTCGCTTCTAAGCCCGTCAAAAATGAAAGGAATGTTATGGCAATTCTTTTCTTCGCGGCTGTTTAAATAAATAGAATTGTTGTTATGTAATGCTCATAACCTTATTATGTAATGTTGTAAATCTTTCGGTTGTAGTTTACACAGCAGTACGGTTGGAACTTCTACTGAATTAATGATGTCAGAATTAGAAAATCAATGAAATTAAAAATAAATTAGGAATCCTTAAACCTTATGCTATACCGCGTTGTATTGTTTTTACTCCTGGTCTAGGCCTCATTTAGCACAAAAATACAGAACCACTTCCGTCCGAATGAATTAATAACTTCAGTAACTCGGAGCTTATGACAGCAGCTTAAATTATTTATAAAACTAAATTCATAGTGAATTATTATGTAAAACATTGTGTCAGTTATCATTCTGGTCGTGACTGCATTTTCACAACTTCCACTAATATTACTGTTCAAAAATCATAGCTTCTATTATTACCCCGTGTACGAATTCATTCACTGTATCGTGATCTAAGTTTGAACAATTGGAAATATTTGCATGTGTTATACAGTGATATCAGTAATAAAAAAACAATTAATAATTTATATGTTAATTTCAACACAATACATATTTATTTCAATGTTTTGGCAATTCATTTCTTCGAGTATTCTAGAACAGTGACTTAAAATATCAAAATTGAATATTAATATCTTGTAAGACCGTCAAAAATGACGTGTTAAACGTAGTAGTTTGATACCTCATTTCTTCGCTAACTAAATACAATTTTCATCGAGTAACGCTTATAACCTTGAAAATGATGTACATGTTTCTTAGTTTACTGTAACAACGGTACCCTTCTACAGAAAGTTTGAGGAAAGTCGATATCGAACGAATTTTAACCAAGAAAAAGCAACTAAAAATAATATGTCGATCTTTAAGAAATTCTTACTTTTGTTTTCGTATGCTAACAGCTCATTTACTCGCGGTTACTTTATTACGTCGAACTGTCCATAGCTTCGAATAATATCTGTGGCCGTTGTAAATCCAACAGGAAGGCTGACTGCATGACGTCAAAATATGACTTCATAGCATGACATCCCCGCGTGACAGAACACACTGACCGAGATTAGTACATTATTATTGGAGAAGATAGTTGATGAAATATTTAATACTAGCCTCGTACCCGCGACTTCGTACGCGTGGATTAAGATTTTTTTTGACAGAATTAAATATAAAAAGTTGATGGTAACGAAGGATTGGTCCCAAACAATATCGAGTCGGCATAATATGACAGGAAAGCTATCACTATATCATTCTACCGTCGAACCTGCCTCTTGAAGAGAATCAATTTCCAGCATATTTCTGTCACTATTCGATAATATTTCAAAATTTCGTGACTACAACTGTTAATCATACTTGAAAAAATATCCTGTGCCCTTCATACAGCTTTCCTTATAAAATTCCATCACAACGATATAGCCATATAGTCGTCAAAACGTAACAAAAGACAGAGACTTACTTCCGTATCTATATTGGTATTACTGTGATTCACACTCACACACTGACTGCGAACAACACCTGAGGGATCATTATAACGTAAAAAAGTGTACACCTACAAAATTGCAAGACTACCTACGATTTGCCTCGCATTGCACCCCTAACTTTATAATATCTACAGTTTAACATTCAATCCAAATAACTTACGGCCCAGGCCTGACTCTTACGATGAAAAACAATTTTTTAAAATCTTAGCCTCCACGGAGATTTGAACCGGAGACCACGACCTTCGTAAGCAAGCTCTTTAGCCACTGAGCTGCCAGTTCACTACGACGGAAACACGGTCTGGAGACGTCCACATCCAACGTGTCTGTCTATCGCCGTATTTCGAAGTTATGAGACAACATGTGTTATTTATACAGATAATTTTTCAACCAATTGTAGACAGTATTTTTCTCCTTGTTTCAAAGGATAAGTGTGCAATGTTTCATCGAGATCGGATGAAAACTGTGGATTTGTATGAAGAACAAACAAACCAACAAACAAACAAACATACATTCATCTTTATATATAAAGATTATGTAACCAGAATGCTGGATTTGCGAAGCTAGTACGTTGCAGTGATATTGTTGGACGTGAATTAAACGTTGTCGTCTGCTAGCTGAGAGTGCTCGCAAGTGTTTCCTGAGGTCCTCCTCCCACTTGTCTCTCAGTCCTTCCGAAGAGTCCGACCGGACTGCCGCTCGCCGTAAACCTCCTTGAAATTAACATTTCAAAGCGTCCCTGCCCTTTTGTGCGAAGGAAATGTCCAGCGTTTAACGAGTCCCATTATCTGCGCTTCTTGCTGCCTCCTTTGTCTGCGTAATTACTACAGTACTGCTTTGCTGCAGACTCTGCAAGCTACTACCCGACCTCCACCCGGACTTTCACCTCCTACACATATAAACGTACGCGCAACAAAAACAACAGCGCTGGTAGCCACATGTTTAAGCTAAAAAACAAGGGACTTGGGTATTAATGAGCCGCACAAAGACAGAGATTACAGCGCAGCCGGTGTCGGTTTATAATTGAAATGTAAGCTCGCCAGGGAAAAGAGCTCAGCCGCCGCTGGATGAACCTGTTCAGCCCCTGTAAAACAAAACATCCAGCACACGTTATAATAGTAGGGTAAGTCCGGGGTATGTGGACCACATTTTTTCAGAAACTTTGCAATGTCTATGATTTGTTATATATTTTTATAATAAGTATATATGACCTTAAACAATTGTATACACCTCTTCAGCTGTTACATTGATCACACGTGAAGTTATGATTTTTTCTTTTTTTTACTCGGTGGTCCATCTATACCGAGGGTACTCTGGTTAGATGGACCATCTCCTAGGGATTGATGGACCTCTGGTATACGTTACTAAATCAGGGTGTAACAGAAGAAATACAATTTATCAAAGGTATAAACATCGTTTATTTACAAATATAAAGTTATAAACTTGAAAAGTGATAAGTACAGGGGTATAAACTATTTGAAAAAGGATAAGTAAATTTGATAGTCTACATGCACAGAAAATATAGGAATTCTAATCTATTTTCACATGGTTAAGAAGATTTAATCATTCTGTAGTCATTCTTTCGAGAATCTCGATTCCCAAAGTAATTGCATTTACTTTTGAATCTTGTACAGCCTTCATGTGTCCAGCGAGAGCATGACGCACACTTAATCCAATTTTCATCTTGTTTTGTTTTACTGTAGTTCTCATTACTCCACACACAATAATAAAATCCCAGCCACTTTTATAAAGGTTATCGTTGCAATTTTTTAAATTGCTTTACGCCTCGGCGATGGCTAAAGTCATTAGAGGTGGGACTGGGATGGGACTGGGGACAAGGAACGGGGAGGATTTCGGCCATGGCCTTTTTGAAGGAAGCATCCTGGCATTCGCCTAGAGTGATTTTGGGAAACTATGGAAAAGCAAATTTGGATGGCCGGACGGGGATTCAAACCCGCGTCCTCCCGAATGCGAGGCCAGAACGATAGTCATTCACCCACGATGCTCGGTCGTTGCAAATTGTATTAATATCGATATTTTCAGATTCTGAGGATGTCGTAAGTTCTTTCTTCTTGTGCGTTCTCTTCCTTTTATTAATCTCCCTTTAACTTCTTTTTCTTCCTCCCTTTCGTCTCTTCCTGCCTGTCTTTCTTCTTTTCCTCCCTGCCTTTCTTCTTTTCTTACATTTCTTTCTTCTTTTCTTCTATTTTGCTGCAGCATTAACTCCCATTTCCTTATTCTCAACAGCTTTGACTGCATTTTTCAAACTGTCTTCAGAACATTCTCCTTCCCCCGACGAGCCTTTTCTTTTATAAAAAGTAGACATTTTTAAGTAACAGAATAAATCCCAGCTTTTATATTTAAAATAAGTTTTTTATATGTATTATTTCATTTATATAGAAAGTATATCCCTAATAGGAGAAATGGTCCGACTATCCCAGGTTTTTTTAAGTGGTCCAACTATCCCAAATTTCACTGGTCCATCTATCCCTAACTGTCGCGATAGATGGACCAGCTCCCCGTTCAGACAAACAACGCTACCGGCACATAATTTTTGGTTAAGATTGTACCAAAGTATACACCTAGGTTATAGCATTGACCCTACGTTGAAATAATTTAAACTAATTTAACCACATAACAAATAAATCCCCTATAAAATATTTTTCAACTCACCAAAAGAAATAAACGAAGTTTTTTTCTAAAATACATGTGAAACTCCCTAGCAAAACTAAGCGTGGGTCCGTCTACTCTACAATAACAATTCCAGACACCGACTGCACTGCTGCTGTGGCAGACCAGCCAAATATTCAACTGGTCCGTCTAACCCAGTGGTCCATCTAACCCGGACTTACCCTATAATAATCGCCAAAAACAGCAAAGAACCCTCACGGTTTTAGATACAACCTCAACATGATTCTCTCTAAATGTTTTGTTTTACGCCGTTTTTCTGATGGGTTTTTAATGGGTTTTCGTGGTGTTATATCCATTTAGCGTAGCTAAAAAAAAAAAAAAAAAAAAAAAAACTTCGTTTTGGCATACGCGTATCGATTTTGTTACATCATCATCGATGCCAGTTTTTATTTTCTTAATAACATTTCAGTTGGGAAATGGTCCATCAGTCTTGTGTCCCGCCGCATCTTGTGTTTCACAATAAACGTTGTAGAGAAACGCTATCCTATAAGTTACAAGTCGGGCATAGTAAAATAAGAAACATGTTTTGTATACCAAAACTCTACAGTGCGTGTTGTGAAACACAAGAATCACTGGAAAACAAGACTGCGATGGAACATTTACCATCTGAAATGTAATAAGAAAATAAAAACGGGTATCGACTATAATCTAATAAACTCGTAACGCGTATACTAAAAGAAGTTTTTATAAATGTAGATGCACTAGACGTGTAAAATCCAAGTGAAAATTAATTTTATGATACGTTCTTGTGGATTTGTGAAAAGTATGTGTGCCTGCTAATATAAATACGCTTATCTCGCAATAATCAGTCCCGTACTACCAACTGATGTAGCAGAATCAAACTTACACAGTGACACAAGCCGACAACACAACGATATGTCGATATCACACGCAGTTTGGTTTACACATGTTTGTGCGGTTATTTTTCTGTTTTTCGACAGATCACGTGATTGTGATGTATGTCGATTATCTGCCAGCTTATCCAAGAATGTGACGCTATGTGGTCCCTCATTTTCGAATTCTTATGACTTGTATTTGGTGTGTAATAAACCCTTAAGATACTAGTAAAGACGATTAGATCTGTGGAAAAAAATGGGCAAGAGATGGAACGGAATGTGGCTTTGTATGGAAAACCGAAATATGTACTACCTGGTCGCTGATTTCCTATGTAATAAATAAAATTTACTGCCAAAAAATTAAGAATATCCTCGGATGGTATTCGTGATGATGTGGGTTCAACTCCCCGTCCACCCATCAAAATTTCGGTTTTCATGAATTCGCATAATCACTCAAAAAATTACATTTCCGGATTCCTTCCCATTCCTTGCCTCCAGTCCTTCCCCTTCCCTAATGACCTCGACGTCGACGGGGCGAAGAGCCATAAAAAAATAACCGAATCAGCACACTGCTGGCTTATAACAAACACCCAAACTGACTGCTTCGTAATTGCTTCCACATTCTCTAGCAGTCGGGTTTTAGTTCGCCCAATCCCTTCTTGGTGCTTTCCGACAAAGCAAACCATAAAAGCAGACAATTTTGTGTGGCCTCATGACCTGGTTTCGATTTGATGCTCATTCCGCGTCCATTACGGATAGGTACAGTTTCAATCTGCAATTCTAAACCCGGAACAAAGCAAAGCGGGAAAAAAATCCTTGCCCTAAAGGACCTAGAATTCTGAAGGCAACCGCTTTAAACGGTAAGCGAAAATGATATCATATACAGTATCTCTTATAGCAGTCCTACCACCGTATGAACAAATACGTACAATACAGCTTTCCAGCGTATACATATATAAGCTTTTTTCCGGCAGCGTTACCCCCGTAAAAAAAAAAAAAAAAGTGTCCGTATAATAAACGATGAATTTAGTTTCTAATCATAGAAAATACCGTCATAAGTCCATGTTACTAACATCATTACTATTAACCACAGCTGAATTTTTAGCAATTTAAATTAGCTTCACGACTGCCTTGATACTAAGTAATTGAGTAACTAAAGTTACGTAGTCTAGAGCAATAATAATCCAAAGAATTAAGTGTTTAACTTTTTATGTAACGTGATCTCTGACATCTACCAAGTTAGATTACGACAACCGTTGTACTTTTTTGAAATAGAGTGATCTTTGTTAGACCATAAGCGTTCAATGTGTGAAGACTCCAGTCCAATCGATTAAGTATCTTTTTCATGGACAACGAAGTACTATGGAAAAAGCCTCACAGGGATTTATTTATGTTGTGATGATAAATAGCATAGAAGTTGTAGCAAATACAAATGTTTTGTAAATTACTCTTGATTTACTACGGTATATTACCCGAATATACATTCCTAAAAATAAAACAAAACGATAACGAATATTAAAATTAAACCAAAATATTTTTTCGACGTAGTAGGTAAACCTGTAGAGATGAAAAAACAATGGAACGTCGCTTGTGCGCAGAAGAAAATCGTAAATTAAACAGAAAACGAAGGGGCAGGAAAAATTCAGAGCTGCGCTTTGGAGAGTAAGAAACAGTAACGGCCGCTGGCCGTTGCAAGCAGCCTTCTGCACCACTGAATAGAACACTAATCGCACTCCGAAACCTCCGACGTTTAAAAATATTGAAAGTGCAGAATACATAAAACCGGCTCGCTAATTCCAGACGTAAATCCTGTGAGCGCTCGATCCTAATCCTCTCCAGTGTGCGTTATGTGGCTTCATCACAGCGAGTGTAGATTACACCGGCGCGACGGCAAAGAAGGGGAGCTAGTTCGCACGGTTCTCTGTTTATTAAAGGGAAAAGCAAAATTATTTCCCTCGGGGCCTTTCAGCCTACTTTTTTTTTTTACTCGGCCGCTGTTCGTCGACGTCTGTGACATTTGCCTAGGAATCGCCGTCAGTGGAGCATACCCTGGGCTCGTCGCCAAGCATCGTACATATTTATGAAATTTAATTCACCGTCGCCCAAGAGGCCTACTTCAACCGCCTCCATAAACACAACAGCCTCCAAGCTGCTGAGGACAGACAGTGAACACGGCATGTGTCTTAGAAACACTGTCTTGATAGTTTCTATTTGATTTACAATTCTGTTATCATTACTATTACTATTTCTTATTTTTTTAAATTTATTTTCCCATATACAACATAGCCCAGCACCTAGTATCTAATCTGGGCCCTTATTTCCATTCTTTTACATTTACATATATTTGTATCTTATATATATATATATCGTATTATAAACAATGAATGCAAGAAAATTTTGATTCAATTTCCAATATCTATTACATCTACTGTTATTGAACAGAATGGGTACCACACCACTACTACATCTACTACTACTGCTATTGTCCCTAATATTACTACTAACATTACTACTACTACAACTAATACCATTATTACTACTACTAATACCACTATTACCACCACCAATTGTCACAGTCGTACTTCGGTCCACTAATGTTCATTTTTCTTCTTGTTGTTGTTGTTGTTGTTTAAGTTTTAGGGCGCGTCGACGACGGGGTCATTAGCGCCCTAACAGAAACCAAGCGTGACAACGTGGCAAATTTGCCGTTTGTGTGGCCAACTGTAAAGGGGTCGGCCACAGAGACAGCACAATAAAATACTAACATACTAACTAAAATACCGTCTGCGTGGCCGACTGTAAAGAGATCGGCCACACAGACGGCAACATAAAATATAAAACTGAGAATATAAAATTACATACGTTAACTGGTTGGCTGTAGAAAGGCCAACCAGTGAAAAAAAGAGTTAGCTGGCTGGCTGTAAAAGGGCCAGCCATATAAGCAGAGTCAGAAGTAAAAACAGAACTTGGATTGGTGGTTGTAAACTGCCACCGATCCAATCTAAAACCTAGGCCGATCTGCCCAAAATTTTTGGGACAAGACCGGTCAAGCTGCAAAACTTTAAAACCTTAGCCACGTTGTCACGGTCATCGTTTAAAAAAAGGGACAGATCGTTGGTTAAGCCAACGTCTGCCCTTAAATTTAAAAAAATTACACATTCGGCTAAAATGTGGCGTACCGTCAAAGGTACACCACAAGCATCACATTCCGGAGGGTCTTCTCGGCGGAGAAGAAAGCTGTGCGTCAGAGGACACTGCCCTATTCGGAGGCGAGTAAGAACCTCATCCCTCCTCGCCCGCAGGAAGGAGCTGCTCCACGGCTGAACAGTCTGTTTGACAAGCCGGAGCTTATTATGCTCGACTTCCAGCCACTGCCTCTGCCAAATTTCAAAGATAAATCTCTTCGCCGCCGAGGCAAGGTCTGACTTTGGGACCGGAGCAAAGTCGATTCGGACCTTGTCGCAGGCCAACTTGGCAGCAACATCAGCTGCCTCGTTCCCCCTGATTCCCACATGGCCAGGTACCCAGCAGAATAAAACCTCCTTTCCAAGAGATTGAAGAGAAAGGAGGGCGTCCTGGATGTCCTGGACTAGCCGGTCTGCTGGGTACATAGTTTCTAACGCCTGAATACAACTGAGGGAATCACAGCATATGAGGTACTTCATATCACGGTGTGCCTTCATATGCTGGAGCAACTTTAGCAGGGCGTAGCACTCCGCAGTGTAAACACTGCACCTGCTATCCAGCTTGTATTTGTAAGTCGCTCGAGGAACACTACTGAACACCCTACACTGTTAGCCTGCTTAGACCCATCTGTATACACCGGGGTAAAACTGTGATATTGATTAAAAATATCAGTAAAACTATTAATAAAAACACTGTCAGCGGTTAACAGTTTGTTATAGCGGGACAGTTCTAAAATTGTTCTGGACCTCTTTAAAAGCCAGGGAGGAGATCTACTCCAACCCTGGTGATAAAAGGAGGGACACTCGAATCCGTATTGTTCTAAAATAGCCTTTGTACGGTAGCTGAACGGTTTAGTGGCTCTATGCCGGTTGGTATAGAGCCGCTCGTAGTTGGGATGGAGCACAATGTCGTGCACGGGACTGCCAGGTGTTATGGCAACCTGCAGGTAGTGTCGCACCATGAGGAGTTGCCGGCGGATGGTAAGCGGCGGCTCGCCCGAGTCCATTCATCCAGCCTGTTCAGCGTGAGTTGCAACTGCCGCTTAGCGCTTCTCAGGCTGGATGATGCAATAAAGATAAAAAAATCATCCACATATAAGGAGTACCCTATAGGACTCCTTATAATGGATGCTAGGCTATTTATAGCAATTGCAAAAAGGGTCACACCTACAACAGATCCCTGAGGAACACCGTTTTCCTGAATAAAAAGATCAGACAATTCACTACCGACTCGGTACCGGAAGCAACGTCCAGATAAAAATGATTTTAAAAAACGGGGCAGGTTTCCCCTAAAACCCCAGTCATGTAATTGTTTTAAAATAACATGACGCCAGGTAGTATCGTACGCCTTCTCAATGTCAAAAAAGACACCCACAAGGTGTTGGCTGCGAATGAAAGCATCCTGAATGGCCGCTTCCAGCAGGATCAGGTTGTCCAGGGTGGAACGGGACTTCTTGAACCCACACTGAAAGCGGCTCAGCAGATTCCGAGATTCAAGACACCAGACGAGGCGGCGATTCACCATCCTCTCCAGTGTCTTCCCCACGCAGCTCGTCAAGGCAATACTACGATAACTACCTGGAAACAATTTGTCTTTTCCAGGTTTTAAAATAGGAATTAGCGTTGCTTCTTTCCACGAGTCGGGGAAGTGTCCACCGGTCCAAATATCATTAAAAATATCCAGAAGGTACTCTTTAGCATCTTTACTAAGATGCCTCAGTATCTGGTACCAGATCTGATCCGGCCCTGGAGCAGTGTCGTTTGCGCTGTTTAGCGCTGACTCCAGCTCCCATGATGTAAATGGGCAGTTGTAGGCCTCTGTATTCGACGAATCGAAGCACACCGGGCGCCTCTCCGCCATCAGCTGCGCTATGCTTCGTTCGTCGGTAATTACACGTCCGTGATCCAGTAATCCAGATACTGGTGGGCGGGAGTACCTTCCGGATATACCGCGGATGGACTCCCATACTTTTGACGAAGGTGTGGAACGATTAATACTGCTCACAAAGTTCTGCCATGACCTTTGTTTGCTCTCCTTAATCACCCGGCGCGTCTTAGCTCTTGCTATACGGAACGCTGCTAGGTTATCAGATGTTGGGTGCAACCTAAAATGCCGCAGCGCCCGTCTACGACCCTGAATAGCGTAGCGACATTCGTCGCTCCACCAGGGGACGGGCGTCCTTCGCAGCATTCCGGAGCTTTTGGGCGTAGAAACGTCAGCAGCCTGGTGAATCACTTCTGCTAAGTGACTCACCTTCTCCTCTATGTTGTCACGTGGTTCCAGGACAACAGAACGGCAGAAAAGCTGCCAGTCCGCTTTACTGACGTTCCATTTGCGCCGGGCGTTCGCTCCTCTAATCTCGGAACCTAAGTGCATCCATATGGGGAAGTGGTCGCTTCCGTGAAGGTAGCGGTCCACTTATCACTGCACGGAGTCCGCAATTGAAGGAGAACACAAAGAAAGGTCGATGGCAGAGGACGTACCGGTAGCAGCGGTGAAATGAGTCATTTGCCCTGTATTCAGGATACAAATTTCCTCCTGCTCTATCAATCTACCAACCACTCGGCCCCTGGGGCAATCGGTGGTGGAACCCCACACCGCACTGTGGGCGTTGATATCTCCCAAAAGGAGAAAGGGCCGAGTGAGTTGTCGTGTAATGCCAACCAGGTCGTCGTAGTCGACGGACAAACTGGGTGGCAGATAGATAGAGCATACGGTCAGTTGTATTGGACCGTGTATTTTCACCGCTACTGCTTGTAGATGAGAGGTGAGAGCAACGGGTTCGGGTGGACATTGTTCCGAACGAACACGGCCACTCCGCCCTTCGCTCGATCACCCTCGGTATCGTCCTTTCGGAATATGTCATAACCTCCTAGCACTGGCTGATGTTGTGGTCTAAATTGTGTCTCCTGGAGACAGAGACACAATGGATTAGACCGTGCTAAGAGCTGGACTTCCTCTTTTTGAGCATGAAAACCGTTTACGTTCCACTGAAGTATGGGAGCCATCTCACCTTTTTAAAACCACCCCCCCCCCCCTCCTGGATCGGGTGGGTCCTCCAAAGGTAGTTGCTGAGGAATGGAACAAAGTTCATCCACGAGCATGACATCGTCTTCGGTGTCCGAAGACGATTTTCGTTGTGAGGCCTCGGAGTCTTGCGGAATTTTCTTCCACCGAGGCCTGTTCCCCTTCTTCTCATTTCCAGAGGGGGATCTGGGAGGAGAAGTCGGAGAAGATTTCACAAACATAGCGGGGTCCGTCAGCTTAAATTTCGGACCCCTAACCTTCTGCACTGTTTGCCATCCGCTACTGGCAGATGGCGTTGGCGTTACAGCTTCTGTTGGAAATGCTGTTCCTGCTTCAGGGGCCGCTTCTGCTGTTGCAGAGGGACCCACTGCTGTAGCGGATGGCAGTGTCTTTGCTGGTGGACTTGCTGAACTTGCTGTCGATGTGGTCGATGTTGTCAGAGTATTGCTACCGACGTGCGAGGTCCTAGGTGTAATGACCTTGATGGGTGTGGCACCATATCTGCACTGACATGAGCACATTGGACTTGGGCCCATGTCCGCAACGGACGTCTGGGTAGCAACACTTTCTTTCCTGACGGGAGTTGATAACGTCTTCGCGAAGCTGGTAGCGAAGACTGGTGGAGCCAGAGCCTTATATCGCTTCTTAGCTTCGCCATACGATATGCGCTCTTTCGTTTTCAACTCCTGTATCTTTTTTTCCTCCAGATACAATCGACACTCTCTGCTCCAGGCTGGATGTGCCCCGGAGCAGTTGACACACACCTGTGGGAGCGTGCAGCTAGTGCCTTGCTCATGAGCCGCCTTTCCGCACTTCCCACAGGTGGGGTTGCCCTTGCAGGTCGCCGTCGTATGGCCGAACCGCTGGCACTTAAAGCAGCGCATTGGGTCCGGCACATACGGGCGAATATTCAAATTCAAATATCCTGCCTTGATGTTTTTGGGCAACGTCGGAGTGTCGAACGTCAGGACGAAGGTGGCTGTCTTCTCAAGACTGCCGTTAACCCTTCGTTTAATCTGACGAACCTCGACCACATGTTTTGTTGACCACTCCTTAAGGAGTTCCTCGCTCTCTAAATCCATAAGATCCCTGCTGGTAATGACACCTTTACTTGAATTTAGAGTTTTATGGAGTTCGCACTTCACTGCGAACTCCCCGATCATCTCACACTTAAGGAGTTGGACAGCCTGCTTTTGGGTGGATGATTCCAAAAGCAGTGTCCCATTCCTCAGCTTTTTTACAGATTTGAGGGTACCCGCAATACCCTCTAAACCTTTCTGAACATAGAATGGAGAGACCTTCTCAAAAGATCCCTCCACCCTTGTCATAATAACGAAGGCATTGTCAATAATACAACCCTTGTCGTTACTGTTGTTTACATCCGGGGGAGAGCTTTCAACCCTTGCCCGTTTGTATTAACTGGGTGTGTTTTTTATTTACCTGCGACACACCCGGGCCGCAGGGGTTTTTTGGTTTTTTGTGAGTTGGAATTTTGGACCCACGAGTAAAAACCAGTATAAGAAGGAATGCTTATACAACAGGGGTGCGCAGGTGCCCCTGAGGTTGCACGTTAGCGGGTGGTTTGCCTCACCACTCATCCGCCTCCTCGGCACGTGTCCGACCTTGAGGTTGAGGGTTTTTTTTATAGAGGTTTGTACCGTCCTCGCGATCCGGGCGATGAAGCCAAGATCCCCGTTCTCCTAGGCACACAACATTCCACCGCCACGCCCTACGGTGGTCTTTGAAGCATGGTAGGAGTTTACGGTGTGGGAAACTTGCGGCGCTCACAAGTTTCCAGCTCGGGCACCGTGGGTTCGCCAAACCCGTACCTGGCACTTGCGTACCAGGCCCCTGAGGGGTTCATTTTTCTTGGTGTTGAGTGCGCTCCAAAAGTAGAGTCCCCTGGAACCGGCAGCAAAGTCAACCGCCCAGGCCATGAAGAGTTGACCTCCTGGAATACCAAGACGGCCCCATCTGTCGCTCAGAAGACGGCCTCTCTGGAGCACACTGAAGTTCCTCCGACGATTGATGTTGCTCATTGTCGTAGGATATCTTCCGTCAATCCGGATTTGTCAAAGCCAGACTTCCAGCATCATTGTTCCCTCTGCAGTTGTTTCTGAAATTAGCTTCCTCTATTCCACGATTTGTAATTGTGTTCTCCTTTTTTGCTATCTGTGGCCTTTGATTTTGCTCGGCATTTTTCCTTTTTATAAATTTCTCCTTCCAAAATTTTGAGGCTAGATCAGCTGCCTCGTCCAGCAAATGCCACAAACTTTCGTCGCGCAAGATGTCAAATATTCTCCTACCTTGCAGTCGAGCTTGTTGGTGTTCTCTCAAACTGGCTGTTATTTCACATTCCCATACCACGTGTTCCGGCGTACTCTCTTCACCACATTCGCACCTATTATTATTACTAAAAAAAAAGGCTAAGGCAGGCCATTGTTTATCCGTATTCGTGATGCTGACGTCACGCATCCAGGTTCGGTTCCTGTATTAACAACGGCCAGACATGTTAGGGGCCGTCCATTAATTACGTGAGGTGAAATAGAAGGGAGTCCGGCGAAATATCACTAAACCTCACCGAGGGGGGAGGGTGTCAACGTAAATCTCAAGTGAGATTTTTAAATTCTTGTAGAATGGCAGAGCTTTTTTTTAAAAAAAAATCTACAAATGGCGCGAAAGTCGATTTTAGGGGGGTAAAAACCGACTTTAGGGGCGTATAACCTCCCTTGGGAGCATGAGACCTAAACAAAAGGTCTCAAAAAGTTGCGAGGTCCATTCGTAGAAGGGGGGAGATGGGTCTGACCAAATCTCGCCAGCAGGGGGAAGAGGTATGACCAAATCTCACGAAGTCTCACTAGAAAGGGGGGGTCCGGAATTCCGCAAAAAACACGTAATTAATGGACGCCCCTTACTGCATATAGAGGTTATGAGTGATGCAATATAATCATCACGAGTTTGCAGCCGGATTTTGTAGTAGAAAGACAAATGCTTTGATAGATACTTTATTATTATTGGTTCAATTTGATAGACAACTGCGAAGAAATGATTGCAATAACACTGCAACATAGTCTTACCGGATTTGCAGCCGGATAGTGTCATCAAAAGATGGCATCATTTCGACAACATACTCTATTGTCTTTATCAGTTATCTTGACATCGATAAACATTTTTCTTTCGCTGTCTCAATGGCGTTATAGCGGCTCCGCTAGTGCTCGTAGCTTTATCTGATTTCTCACTGTTATTCTACGTAACTGTGGATGGCATTGGGCTCATTATAAGTGTACTTTTGGGGGAAACCTGGCTATGATCGCGGTTGCGACCTTTATTGGTAAAATCCCTATATTAATCTTATTATGTGGTCCGTCCGTGTAGCACCTTAACGTTATGGTTGAAATCAGTTGAGATAAGAGCTGGATTATTAGTGTCAGCCTATGATTCTCGTTATTTTCGGCATGACAGTTATGGTAGTGCTTTGGACGCAGCCCAGTATCTTCTTGCCTGCCGGCAGGTGGGTGGTTGTGAGGAGCGCGGTACGTTAGTTGCAGTTCCTCTATAGTTTTGGTTGTTTCAGACTTCCGTATTGTCGAAGTACGTGAAGACGCGGGCTAATTCGAGTCGTTATAAATGATTTTTGGCCAGTTCTCGGGAAGGAAGCGACCGTCTTTTGTTGACAGCTTGCTCTGGTTTGCGCCACGCAGGACATCCTATATAGCAGGCTGAGTGGTTAACGCCACAGTTTGCGCAGGTTAGTGTCACGGTAAACAAATTTTGACCAGCGGACACCTCGTTCATTTGAGTTACATTCCGAAGCTATATGGCCCAAAGCTTGACAACAGAAACATTGTATTTGGGCGGCGGAGGCTTTCCTCTGCCTCTTCTTTCCTTCAGACTGGAATTTAACTTCTCGGGCAAGAATTTCATTGATCTGTAGTGCCTTAGTGTCAGGTGGGTCCGCTGTCAAACTGAAACGTGGCTGGTGATTTATGGTGTTAGGACACAGTAATGGCTTCACGTCTCGCACTGACACTCCTTGCTCTATGAAGCCTTTGGTAACCTCGTCGATAGGTATCGATGTTGGCAGTCCACTTATTACAAAGTGCTGCGGTCTGCCGGGTTCCTTGATCACCGAAGTCTTGATCCGTAAGGAGTTGCATTATTGTCTCAAGGTCCGAAGATCCCGAGCAATGCACAAGTATCCCCTCTTGACCTGGCCATATAAGATCTGAGAGCTTTGTAACGCAAAAGATTTCTTCTGCCAAAGACCCGAAAAGGCCGGAGAAGAGTACAGTCATTAATTGCGCCATTCCCTCCTGGGGATCGGTTGAAACATTTTATTGTTGTGTATTATTTGACTGGGAATGAGGATCATTATCAGAATGTGCTTATTATGGCGATGTTGGACGCCCGTTCTATATTGCATCCTGTTGGCGTCTGTTCTTTATTGCATTCTGGTGATGCTGGCTGGGAAGGTGAGCTAATCCTTCAATGGACGTCCTCAAAGTAGTCTTCACGATTGAAGTTTCAGCCAAAGATATATGAAAAAGGAAACTTTGGCGACTAGTCTTGGCCATCTTCATATATAATGGGCTTGGCTAAATACAAGCAAGTTGCGTCGCAAAGAGTAGAAGTTTGAAACATCAGTCGGCGGATGGGTTTGTATGACGTAGTATGCCTGCAGCCGGCAAATGGGCGTCGTGCCCCTGTACGCGGCCCGCTCCCTCGTGACGTGCAGCTTTTCTTGTGCTACTTGGCGATACCACAATCATCGTTGAGAAACCGCCCCCTCGCAATGCCACAACGCAGACCATCGCAGCGAAGCCGCCCTCACGCAGCCCGGTCCAGTGCTTCAGGTGCCAAAACTTCCTGCACTATGCCAGGGACTGCACTGAACCGGTGAGGTGTGTCCGTTGCGGAGGCGGACATAATCTTGCAGACTGCAAAAACCCCGGGATGAGCCAGTCTGCTGCAACTGCGGTTCCAAGCACGCAGCTTCTTTCCGCGGTTGTGACAAGTGCAATCAGCAACTTCGCAAGACTCGGCAGCACCGGTGTCCAAGCCTCCATACGCAGTCCGCACCAAGTCGGGAAGTGAGTAAGACACGCCCACAGCAGCGGCAGCTGAGTTCTGGATCGCCACAGCAGCGTCGAATTCCTCGTCACTATCCAGCAACAATACAGAAGAAGTCGGAGCCTCAGAAGTTCGACAGAGCACACATCAGCCACTCCTGCACCTGCCAAGTTCCAGGACAGCGAGAAGACCGACTGAATGTCCTCACCGATCTACTCAAGAATCTCGTCAACCACCTGGCTGCAAAGGAAGACACGCGAAACACTCCGCGGCAGCCCTAAGGGCACTACAGCAAAATCGGAGGACCATTTCTGAGATGGCAGATGCGCCGGCACTCCATTCTGTGAAGAAACATCATTTTAAGACAACAACTACAGCCAACATAAAGACATACCGACTGTGAAGATATGACTCGTCAAAACGACTTGAAGGCAATGTCTTAGGACAACATACTCCGCAGTACACCAGCTCAAAGGAGCTGTGAATAGGATGAAGACGAAAAAGTAATGATCTTGGAGTAAATGTCGAAAGACAATAAACTCCACCATACCCTGCTCAATGGAGCAGTTAATGGCTCTCTGGACTGGACTGGACTACCTGGGGGTGACTCTAGACAAGAGACTGAACTGGTGTAGCCACATCTGTGAAGTCCGTCGGAGAGCAAGCACCAGGCTCCACAGTGTTTACTCTATTCTAAATAAGGACAGCAAGCTAGCACCTTCCACTGGAGTCAAGATATATACAACGCTCATACGCCCAATTATGGAGTATGCATGTCCTGTGTGGGGATGCACCAGTGACAGGCAAATTAGAAAGCTCCAGGTCATTCAAAATAGGGCCTTAAAGAGAGCCACCTACCGTGCCGGTTCCCCACGGATGCACTCCACGAGGCCGCCGGCATACCTAAATTGAAGGACATATTCCTTCAGCTGGCGGAAACATTTTATAAAAATATCAGAAAATGCAACAATCCGGCGCTCAACTCGCTTGGACGCTACGAAAATGGCGACGATAGCATAGAAGACCACTCAGTCTTCTAGCAAACTGACACCCAACAAGAAGACACACCAACAGTTAAGAGAATTGTCTTCGGACAAATACTCCACCCTCCACCTGCCTGTAACCTAAGGCAGTGACGGTGCCACGTGTGTGCTTCGTTTTTTAATTGTTTTTTTGTGTGTGTGTGTCGGTCTCAATGGCCCTGTTTGCATAGTCTATGTTAGTGTACGTTGTAGGTTATTTTGGAGACGCTTTTTATTACACATGAAGGGGGAAAAGGACTGTGGGCGCCTATGGCACCATTATGTTAAAACCCCCTTAGGGTTCGTATTTCAGCTGGAACCATACCCGTGACCAGCTGCGTTAGCAGCTGGACAATTCTTCCCACCTGGTTTTTCTCGTGCTTGAGGGTTGTCGCAGAGCCTGTACTGTGGGTGGCTCCCTGCTTCCGTCTTCGGCTGCGATGTTCACAAACTGGTCGTCGTTGGTTGTCGTTGCCTTGGCTGTCCGTGGATGGTCCTGCTGGTCCTGTATGTTAAAATTGAAAACCAACCATACAGAAAAGCATGTTTTTGTTTAAATCTACATTTTAACTATTAGATGACTTTTGTTTACTTACATTCCTTCGAAGTAACTTCTAGTTGTATTTTCTGTTCATACGTGTGACTATTATAGAAAGTAAGGAGTTTCGGTTACCCATTAATTCTTTTTGTAATAGTTCGAAAAATTTTGCTTTAATTTAAAACTTGAAACCAAACATGGTATGTATTTCGCATAAATCTACTTGCTAATTAGAAGTCGGATTATGTAATGGAATGAAATGCATATACATAGAACATTTCAGAACCAAGCCCATGAGCGTCTTTGAATAACAAGTCTATTTAGTTAAGAAATTGCAAAGAAATGATTTGCCAGACGTATGTTTTCAACCGGTCTTTTTTTTAATGGCATAGAAGCCAGTTTAATTATATAGAAGTATGCATCCCCCCAGAAGCAACATTTTCAGAACAATCTTCAGCACAATACTACATGTTATAATAGAGCTATTCTTTATTTTTTAGTGAAGTCCTTTTGAGACTTCAACCCATCTTACGAGGGTTACAGTCTTTGACTAGTTCGATAACCACCTGGTTCCACAGACAGCCTTTACCCTATATGGCTCGTAATTGTAGCATCAGAATTGGTTGAGAGACTATTCTTACCATAGCCTTAGAGCATACAGTAATATCTAAATTAGCAGAATGTAAAACGTTGAAAGTTTTTAGTTGAGAAGAAGAATGGGCACAAGTGCACAACACCTAGTAGGTCAGGAATGCCATTATTCAGTATTCATGATTAAAGTTGTAATGTCCTACAGAGCACGTCGGCTCGCTGGCGTGGAGTTGTGCTGCCCAACACTGTGTGTATCTGAGGGCCAGTCGATGATAGAAGGCAGACGCCTGTCCCCAGAGACATGTTTGGTTTGGCGAAGGGGCGCGGGACACAGACCGCTTTCTCTTCTCGCGATATTTTTGTTTTTTCTGGAGGGCTTGCCGTATGTGGTGCAGTGTGTGGGACAGCCAGAGGATGGAGGGGATGGCATCTACTCCTCCGAGGTGTTTCTTTTGCTATGTTCTATGTCGTCGAGAGGAGAACGTTGCTGGACGCCCGAGAGCAAGGTTGTGGGCAGTGGCTGCTGCTACAAGTGATATACAGAGGTAGCTGTGTGTATCAGCCGGTCGCGCTGGTCAAACCCTGGCCCGCCGACGCCGCCGCCGCCGCCGACCAGTGTCCTGCCGGGTAATGTGTACCGCCTGCTGATATAGAGACACTCTGCAACATCTCAAAACCCTGGAAACTGCCCTGAGTGACTCATGCCAGAATTAAAGAGCTATTAGCCTGGGTGCCTATCATATGTTTGCCATACATTTGTGATCTTGTAATGACAACAATTTTGTCTTAATGAATAAATTCATTTTCTTTTAATGTGAACCCATTTCTTTTGTGTGATCCCCTGAGAATTGTCATGTGAAGAGCCAATTATAAATATTATTGAATTAAAATAAATTAACTTTGCTACTTTTGCAAGCTGGCACCATACAAGGTGTCTTTCAAGTCAAAATAATACCCCCGGCCAACGACCTATTATAACTTGGCGCGCCAACCTGTGGCCTGACTGTTTGAGATGTTGCAAACGTTTCGTTTTAGCGAGTAGAACTCTCTATGTGTTTTTCAGCATTTTTGCGGTGTGGCAGTGATAGCAGAGGTCCAGCATATACAATGTATAATGATAAGATTGATTATGTGTAATATTTGTTATTTGTAACAGCAGAGGACTCCTCTGGGCAACCCGAGCAAGGTGATTATCTGTTCACGTGTGTGATATTGAACAGCTGTTTGTTTATGTTTCATGTGTTGTTGATGTATATGAAAAAATACGACGTTGCATAAATTGTTGGTCAATGGCGGAGGAAGATGTAAAGTGATTGTCTTTGGTTATGTTCGAGTTGTCCTTTTGTTTATAATTGTTTGTTGGTTTTGATGGTTATTCTGTTGTTGGAAAATGTTTGGAGACTAGGGAGGTAAGATTTTCACAGCATCTCAGCGTCGGAAAATTATTCTTGTTTTTGTCTGTCTTCTGTGACGAGTATGGTTTTTTATAAACTTTTCTTGCTTGTCGTGCTTTTAGAATGTCCCGAGCATCTATGTTCTGCATAATTGAGTTTTGTGCGTTTTAGCGTTCGTTCCATCAATAATTGTGCGTTTGAGAATTTATCGAAACTTCACGGAAATATACCGTCATAAATATTGGATTGTGGAGGGAAAAGTATGGTGTAATTTTAGTTTTACGTAGTCTCTAAATTTTCTATTGCTTTTGAGTGTTTGCTAGTTTTACTGAATGAGATTGAGGTCCGGAAATCTACTGGAATGGCCTAAAATTACAATCCGTCAGAGCCAAAAGAGCGTGGATTCGCGATGGAGGGAAATTGCGATCACTTAGTTGACAACGCCATGGTTTGAAGTGTTGAGCAAACCATTCAGCAGACAGAAAATAAGGCTTTACTAGTTTTCCTCCAACCGCAGAAACGAGCAAACGGTTTGTATCGACACCGGAAAATCACGCTAGCAAAATGGTGACGCCACAAGATATTTTGCTAATGTTACAGCAACTGCTGCGTCCCATTAACGAGGAACAAAAGAAAACTAATGAGCAATTGTCGGCGTTCAGGGAGGAATTGACGGCCGCGATGGAAAAAAGGGTAGGCGAAATTAAGGATTCGGTGCAATCGCTACAAATGGCGCAGAAAACGTTAAGCAGAGCTGTTGACCGTACTAAGGAGCAGGTGTTGGAGGTACAAAGACGCGCGTCGGAAATAGGTCAGGAGACGGAAGAAAGGAGTAACATGTTGGAAACGCGTGTCGAGGAAATTGAGAGGAGCCACAGTGCGGATTTGACCCAACTCGGAGAAGAGATGAGTCAAATTCGCGTGAGCGTTGCAAAGCTGAAAACAGAGCGCGAAACGCATGAGAGTTTTTCGATGAAACAGACAAATAAACAGCGGGACATCCTTATGTCGGCGTGTTCGGAATCTGTAAGAACGGACAGACAGACCAAACCATCGAAAATGCCAACTGTCGGACACGAAAGACGAGATCTGCGATATTTGTGCATATTTGGACAGGCGGGAACAAATGCCGAACACCTGTTCCAGGTCGAAGGCCTCAAGAGAGTGCCAGGCAGCAAGCGATGTTTTTCGAACGCATGCTACCCTCTGAGCAGGACGCTTTTTTGTGACTGTGTGAGCGAAACGCAGCTGGGGTGTGATTATGAGCGGTATGTGGGAGGTTTCGAAGATAGAGAGTGTTGCGGAGAACTGAGAGGCGAAATTAGTGCTAAATTCATGCACAGTCAATCAGTGTACTTTGCTGAGAGGAAAGAATTTTCTGAGAATTTCCGAAGCACAAACGCCAGCGATAAGTATGAGTTTTGGATGTGCGTGGTACACGGAAGGCTCAAAACGGGAGCTCACTAGGCTTAGCCATTCCCGGAAAAGAAAGAGACTTGGTTTGGACCGCAGACATACCCAAGGATATGAAGTAGAGAATAATTATGGTAATAAATAAGTATAATGTTAGTGTCATATAGTGGATAGTTCGCAGAAGTGCGTAAAGTAAATTCTGGTAGCATCTGAGAGTTGCGAGAGGAGAGAATTTTCGTTGTAGTTGAAGATTACCTTAGCCATAAAATTGATTGGTACATGGGATGGAATTGAAGAACAGTCACTGAGTGTGGAGAATGCTAAGATGCGATGATTGATGTCAGGTGAGAAGGAAATAGTTTTTAACGATTGTGGGAATGAATATGAGATGGTACGTCATTTTTCTTTGTTAAACTTCTCTGGCGGCTCTTGTGAGGAAGTTGCTGAATACTTGGTGGACCTAATTTTCCAGACATTTGAAAGTTGTTGGTGGAAGTTTTGACGTTGGTCGAGTTAAAAAAATAAATAAATAACAGTCAGTTGTAGCCAGAGTGGCACTGATGTATGGAGAGCACTTAGACTGGAGTAACGGAGTCAGTGGGTGAGTTCCAAGTTGTATTTGCATTTTCCTCATGCGAAGGACAAGGTTTTAAGGTGAAGAGACAACGGACGTGCATGGATTGGAAGGTTTCAGACGTTCTATTTGGCAACGGATAGAAGGCCAAGGACGCATAAACATAAGCAGTCCGGTTGTCGTTTAATTAATGTGGTGGTAGCAGGTCGTGGTAGTTTCATATGAGGGACAAGGTAATTATCCCCTGGGGCTTCGTTAATTTGTGCTTGAGGTGGTGGAAGTGGGCCGAGTCTGGTATAACGATGTTTTGTACACTCTGAATTTTTTAATAATAGCGGGAAGCGGGAATAATGTGGTTCCACCAAGTCAAACCAGCATCATATTTCTCAAGCGGGTATCTAGTTGCATGACATTACTCCTTTGTTTTGAGAGTCGTCTGTTAGCAAAGTAATTGTGCAGTTCGGAGGAGATAATTCATGACAGGTGAGAGTATAGGGAAATGCAAATCCCAGATAGAGATTGTCGCTGAATACTGCACATTAGTGAAGGTATTCTTACTTGTGTCCAAGCGGAGTTACTTCTTCAGCATTTGAGATTTTTTTCGGAGAAAAGTGTGGTTTTGTAAGGTAGGGAATGAAGTACGATTTTCAAGTGGAGTATTTCTTTCGGCGCCAGACATGACGTGAGATTTTAATTCTGATGAGGATAGCTGCGATTTATACATTGTTAAAGTTTTCCCGTGCGATTTCTCCAAGAATAGTTTTTTTTTTCTTCCTCTCGATGTTAGATATCTCGCAAGTTATTTGATACGGCGACGAACTTCTTATGATTATGCACGCATTATTCAGTGTGAAGGCATTTTCTGCGGGGTATAATATGTTTTTTTTTTATGCTAGGTTAATGAGGCTGTAGATGTGGTAGAATACTAGTAGTTTACTTTCTTAGAGTAAGGGATATGGAATAGGTCGGTGAACCATGGCTTTCGAATTAGGAGCCGAAGCATAAGAGTGTGGGTTGTTTTGAAACTGGGAGTGTCAGCTGAGGCAGAGGGTGTCCTTGACTTCACCGGGGTGCAGGGACCTGGGCTCCATCTGTTTGGGGCAGGCACCTTACCATCTGCGTGAGGGTGGCTGTTATGAAGTCGGTTCTGCTCTACAGAGAAGCGTTGCGACTGTAAATTCTGTTAGCTGCAAGGAGTGTATGCGCATGAAGAGAATATGCCGTCACCTCGTTTAAGCTTAGTTATTGTCAGATAAAGTTTGAAGATTTTAAGTTTTTAAGTTTTTATGGATATTTAAATCTGTACTTAGCGTTATAAGTAGACTATAAGGAAAATAGTGGTTTGGTTTAGGTTTCTTAATCATTACTGCGTGGCCCTGATTCATTGCTCACTTGTTTTCGGGCACAATGGTTTTCTCTGTTTGATTATATGGGCATTGTGGACGATAAAGCCTATATGTGATGGCTTTGTGATTTTTTTTATTATATTAATCCTTCTGCATTTTTGCACTCTCATTTGTAATTTTGTTAACAGAGAGTACAGGAAGGATGATTTGTGAGGCCACAATCTGGTAGAATTAATTTTTTTTTGAGTCACTGTGTGCTGGTATTTTATATGTATTGTATTTTTACGTAATATCTGTAACCATCAGAAAGGCTGGACAGCGGCACAACGATGTTTTTTCTGAGACCATAGTTTCTTAGGATTAAGTATTCTTCTGAACACTGTGTGTTATTGTTTAGATGTTGTGTACTGTGTATGTTGTATCTGTAGCCATAAGATAGGCTGGACCCAACTAGTATCATTTACGCCATGCCCATTCTAATGAATGTCACAGAGAGACTTTCATGCTCGTAGCGGAGAGCAGTGCACGATCGAGCAGTCACTGCAGTGGTTGTTGACCAAGGAGACAATCCGCATGACTTTTCAGCAGAGGGAAGTGTCGAAATGGGTGGTTTTATCAAGGTATTGTATGACTCGGGCAAACGATAGGTTGAAGAGACAGTTCTGGCTAAAGAGCGTGAGGATGAAATGTTCGGGACAAAGTGAGAGGACATGTCACATGGACCGAATGAAAAATTTGAACTTTAAATAGGAAATTTCAAATTTTTGTGGAGGTGGCAGTTGAAGTTGTAATGTCCTACAGAGCACGTCGGCTCGCTGGCGCGGAGGTGTGCTGCCCAACACTGTGTGTATCTGAGGGCCAGTCGATGATAGAAGGCAGACGCCTGTCCCCAGAGACATGTTTGGTTTGGCGAAGGGGCGCGGGACACAGACCGCTCTCTCTTCTCGCGATATTTTTGTTTTTTCTGGAGGGCTTGCCGTATGTGGTGCAGTGTGTGGGACAGCCAGAGGATGGAGGGGATGGCATCTACTCCTCCGAGGTGTTTCTTTTGCGATGTTCTATGTCGTCGAGAGAATGGAGAACGTTGCTGGACGCCCGAGAGCAAGGTTGTGGGCAGTGGCTGCTGCTACAAGTGATATACAGAGGTAGCTGTGTGTATCAGCCGGTCGCGCTGGTCAAACCCTGGCCCGCCGACGCCGCCGCCGCCGCCGCCGCCGACCAGTGTCCTGCCGGGTAATGTGTACCGCCTGCTGATATAGAGACACTCTGCAACATCTCAAAACCCTGGAAACTGCCCTGAGTGACTCATGCCAGAATTAAAGAGCTATTAGCCTGGGTGCCTATCATATGTTTGCCATACATTTGTGATCTTGAAATGACAACAATTTTGTCTTAATGAATAAATTCATTTTCTTTTAATGTGAACCCATTTCTTTTGTGTGATCCCCTGAGAATTGTCATGTGAAGAGCCCATTATAAATATTATTGAATTAAAATAAATTAACTTTGCTACTTTTGCAAGCTGGCACCATACAAGGTGTCTTTCAAGTCAAAACTAATACCCCGGCCAACGAGATATTATAACTTGCAGGTTTAAGTTCATTTCGGTTTGTGTTTTAGTGTCAGATGATTTGGAGTTGAATAAAATTAATTAAGTAACGAAGGATTTGTCTATAAAATTAACTCAGTTAATACCAAAATAAGTAATTTCAGTGTATGTACTAAACAGTTATTGTGCTATGACATTAAAGAGTTCGCTTTACCTAACAATCCATCCGCAAGTGTCACTGACATCATGTCATTATTTATTCAAGTAATATTAATATAAAATCTCCTAGTTCAACTCCTGTAATTTCTGGAACCGCAGTCATTAAAACTTTAGTATTTGATTCTGGTGTTTGCTGACTCGTTATTCAAACGGTGACTAAAATATGCGGTTCTTCAGTATTTGTGTTTCTGAAGTAATTTTTTCCAACATTTATCTTGGTGGCGACAGAATTAAGTATTGATCCCGCATCTTTACTACTAAATGAACAAATTTGTAGTTTTCAGTGTTTTTTAAAAGCCTGACGCAATTAACATAAAAACTGTAGCATTACTTGTCAGCTCATTACAGAATTTACTAGCAGTCTTAACAAACTGTTTGCTAGATGAAATGTTTACGGGAACTGTATGCTACGGCTACTAAACAGAACACATGCGTCTAGCTAAGAAAAAATCTAGAATAATAATTTCAAATTGTATATATTGTTTCTTTGGATAATTTGCATTTTTAATACGTAGTGTTTTCTTAATTAAGAATTTAAGATGACAGACGGGGGCAGAGGAAGTTTTATCGATATTGTGGACATATGGTATATTTTGTATAAATAAGTTGGAGAGAAATCCGAGTTTGATCTATGAAATATCTCAAGTGGTGAAAAATTAACTTGGCTGATCGTTGGTAGGGGGTGACTTTCGGTTTTGAAAAGACGAAAGCGATTAGTCTATCCGTGGATCTTGTATTTTTTTTAACTGCTTTACCTCTCTCAACAGCGAGGTCTTTAGAGACGGGAAATGATGGGGGCAAGCAATGTGAAGGAATTCGGCCATGGCCTTTTTAGGGAAGCATCCCGGCATTTGCCTGGAGTGATTTGGGAAACCATGGAAAACCCAAATCTGGATGCCCGGACGGGGATTCGAACCGCCGTCCTCCCGAATGCGAGGCGAGAGTGCTATCCGTTACACCACTCTCGGTGTGGATCTTGGAGAGATCGGACGTGACGGTAAATCTATTTTTCGCGGACACGAATTTAGCTTGCCCAAGTAACTTCATCCGGCAGCATTTGTATAGCAAATATAATGGAATTTTAATGGATAATTCGTCTACTACAAGGTGAATAAAAATGATGTAACACTCCTATTTTTCATAATGGGTAAAATAAAACTCCTTCGTAATAGAATTCGTGCGATATAACGATGTTAATAATAATGATTATTAATATAAATAAGTATTTGAGATTAGGTACTACTCTATGGAGTACTCAGAAGAATAAAAATCTACCGAATCCAAGCAATATAGTGATGAATATGATCAACACATGACAAGATGGAAGGTGAAAAAGTTTTCATGTCGTCCGAGATTGAACTAAATATAAATGACAAAACAAGATACCACGAATGATGAGTTGTATATAGAAAAAATAGTAATTAATATTGTGAGAATGGCTGTATTATGTTTAAACTGTTGTGTTATATGGCAGTTTATGAGTTTCTTAGGGGGCATCCATAAATTACGTGAGGTGAAATAGGGGAGGGGGGGGTCCGGCGAAATCTCACCAGATCTCACCAAGGGGGAGGGGGGGGTCTACGGAAATCTCACGTGAGATTTTGCGAAAAATTTGGGGACAATAGAGCAAAAAAAAGGTCTACAATTTGCGGCAAGGTCGATTTTAGGAGGGTATTTCGGTTAGGGTGTGACCTAAAAAAGGTCTACAAAAGTTTCCAGGGCGATTTCTAGGGGGGGTTCTCACGGACCAGATCTCACCAGAGGGGGGGGGGGGGGGGGGTCCGGCCAGATCTCACAAAATCTCACCAGGGGGGAGGGGGGGGGTCCAGAAATCCGGAAAAACACCTCACGTAATTTGTGGATGCCCCCTTATTGAATTTTTGTACAACTTATAACCGGGCTATATTCTATTCAACCTTACCAGGCAAGCCAGGTTATATAAACTGCCGATGATTCCTTTTATTTAATTCGGCAGTTGTTGCATATTAATGTAATGCATTTGAGTGAAAATAATATTTGCTAAACCAAGAAAAACCACACATATATGGAACACCAATAACATGAGACGTTTATTCAAAATCATATATCCAAAATAACAAAACCGCTCGCAAGCTTAACACAGTCCGTGCTCTCTTTTGTCTCACAGCGATTACACACCTCTCTCATACTAGTTGTATTATTCTTTGGCAGCGCCCGCTGACCAAAGATTATTGTCACTTACAGTCAATACTTAGAATCTAGTCTTAGCGTATATGCTACAAACTGAAAATTAAATACGCTGTTTCATAGACTAAATTAATATTGAGAGGTAATGGAGACAATCTACAAAGTCTTGAAAGGAAATGTATTCTATATCAGATTGACCAAACCGAATTCGGACAAAAATCAGTTAACGTAATAGATATGGAGCCAAAGATGATGCTCTTCGGCTTAATAATATGGCACTTTAAGTTAAATGCTTCAATTATATTTTATTTGAGATCTACGCATTTCATAAAGAGCAGCACAAAGTGATTCATTTAGTGTTATTTGCAGCTGTTGTACGTGGACACTGCACGGCAAGAAGTTTGCTTAGATTTAAACTGGGTACCAGTTTTATTCCTTAATTACTATAAGTTAACGAGGCTGGTGGTCATGAACTATTAATTTACTATCATTAATGGCCAGCCAAATATAAGCATCCCTCATTACATTCCTAATACATGTATTATGTCCAAAATTCGTTAATTTTGTTGCATGAAGCAACTGGAAGAATAACGCCTTCCTGGTATACTTGCCTTCATAGTTGGTAACCAGTTACAGTATAGTCGTGCTTGATCAGCATTCAGTCACTAGTATAGTATTTTTACTCTATAGTCAAGAGGATTCGAAACTAAAACAGTACTTTCAACGTCGATTATCTATAGTATGAGTTAGTTGATAAATAGAACAAACGACACATAATTGATCCAGAAATTTAGTTAAGAGAATTTCCTTTAGCTCCTAGATGAACTTAGATTTTTAATATACGGGTAGCCAAAATGCAGTCTAATAAAATTATTTTTCGTCTGACAGTAAACATTTTTAATAAAAATGAAAGATGTACCTGAAAAATGGCTGAATGATTTCAAGAACAAATAGAGTTATTAAGAGAACCATACCATTTTATTTAAGTAAGTTTCGTGATAAGATATAGGCCTATTGGAGCAATAACACAAGCATACGACTTTCTCCCGATTATAACACGGCAGTTTACCAGAACAAATCTTTGGTTCCAGCTAATGAGACACATATTAACAGGTAAAATCAAAAAGTATTGAACACATTTAAGATTTCAGATAGTTCAAACCCTACAGTCTTCAGTTCCATCGACATTTCCACGTCGACGTGCAACGGAGCCTCCAGACCCGGTTGAATTATTGTCGTATCGTTGTTTTCATTAATGTCTCTTATGTATACGGACAACTTCTTTGAAAAATTAACATGTGAGAAAATAAACCCAGATTTCATCTCAGTAGAAGTTTGTGATAAATTCTTTTAAACTGAATGGTATCAATTCAGTTTTAATTAAGTTTTGAATAGGACAAACTGAAACAATAAACGAAGCTTGAACTGGACGTATGGACGCGAAATTTAATAACGTTGATAACTTGAGGATGAAACTTCTTACTGAAATCTGGATGGTTGCTAAACGACATATTGCGTTCACAGAAACTTGTACGAGGCGACGTATCAAGCGATAAGTTGTGTTTAGTTAAACGTCATGAAACATTTCATGGGTTTTAATTTTTTAGAGCATATCTTGCGTCAGGTAACGTGAGAATTGTTTATGTATAACACATTTAGCCAGCAATGAGTGTGGAACAAAATGTATTAAATAATCTGGTTTCGCGTTTTATAAAGAAACTAGTCCCAAAGCCCGTCAAAATAACAAGTTTAACGGAGTATTATGGTAATTTATTCCCCTGCAGTCGCACGCGAATTAATACCCTGTATCGCATGTCAGTGTCAACATGCATCGCGATATAAACTTGGTCCCAAATCTTCGCAGGTTCTTATTTGGGTGCACAGCAGTGCACCCGTCAAGTCAAGTCAACGGCGGCGCTGACTTCCCTTTTCTCGAAGCGATTCGGGCAATTTTTGAACCTCAATTTCTTCGGTCGTATTCATGCTACATGTCTCAAATTTCTTTTATGCGTAGATATCGGCAATTTTAGCAAACGTGCTGAATTTTATTCTGTTACTGTTCTTAGTTCGGATGATATTCGGACGCAAACTTCAGTGATTTTGTCGATCACTGACAGACTGATGATCATCAAAACTATAAGGCACTTCACGTAGCCGTAGAAAGCTGAAATTTGATGCAAAGATAAAATTTTACCCACATGTTATGAGAAAAATCTAAAACTTGTAAATTTCCAATCGCTTTCTAGAATATTAACTTTATATACCTCAGTTTTTCACTGTGGAGTGAGCTTCCTATGTTTAACTAATGTTTTAAATTTTACTTCTTTCCTTTTATTATTTTGGAAGTTATTGAAATACAAAATTTTATTTCGGCATGACACTCCGACATCAAAATTCTACTCTACTTTCAGTAATCCTAGAAACAAGTAATTTGGTACACATATCCCTAAATTATAAGAAAAAATCTAATATTGGAGTTTTCCCCCGTATTTATGAATAACTCTGGCACATATTTGCGGCTTAATTGCTTTGATCCGTATGAAGCTATAAACCTGATGTTTCTGTACTATAGTGCACGTCACGAACGATGGCGGCCCAGTTTAGTGAGGTAATGCGCATGTACGTCATCACTCTGCCAGTAGCCAATCACATTCAGTAACAATCCAGAGCCTGTTGCGTTAACACGAGTGTCGAATGCAATGTGTTTGTAAATTGTACAGTTGTAAATCAGTGAGCATTGCAATAATTCCTATTCTAAATAATGGAAGATGAACAACATAAGCGTAAGGTTCTGCATAGTCAAAGAAAAAGCAAGATTTGAAAGTATATAAGCATTTTAAGCGCGAAGCAGACGTGAAAGGGCCGATCTGCGACGTTGGCAAAGCTCAAGAGAGATCTGCTAAAGCGTGTGATACTAGCCTTAGAACTGTACTGCGAATAGTAAAACGCGGTAACGTCGCATATTCTATGTCAACCCTATTTCTCTCTCTCTCTGCGCGACCCGCCATCGTTCGTGACGCGCACTATACATAGAGGTGAGCAAGTTGAACCAAAGCCTTAAATTTACTTTGTTCCTATGCTTAGTTTGGAAGTTACCAGAAATTTTGGGTATGATGGTAGCGAAACTAAAAGCAATTGCTTGGATGTGGCGCACACCCATTGTTTTGAGAATGGGTCATTGTTGGTAATGTAAATTCTGAAATGTTCTTATTCACCGATTTACAAATGGAATCATTACATTTGAGCGGCGATTCAGAATAAGCGATAAATTTACAAAAAGAAATGAGATCCCACAAAAACACATAACCAAGAACAATGACGTAAAGCTCGACGTCATTGCGTGACGTCATGGCATCACAGCTGACGTCATACATGAAAGACTTGCTTAGTACATGTGTAATTGAATTTTTTTTTTAATTTTTTACAACAGGCTGCTAGCTTTGCAATCAAAAATTTATAGATTTTCTGTTCGCTTTTGTAAAGAAAGAAATGGAAACGATTCAGTGATTTATTCAATGGAAAACAAAGCAATGTAAAACAGAAGGTGATTTTTTTTTATGAATTATCAGTTAACATATTGTAAAATCTTGGAAACTGGCAAAAGCAAGTAGGATATTATCCACCTTAGACACTCACAAAAAATAAAATTAGTTATATCCTCCTTAAAACAACTTTGTAAAAGCTAAAACTTGAAAACCCCTCTAACAAACTGATTTTGCACATGGTAATATACAGTATATGAAGAAACGAAAAAGATATAATAGGCCTAATTTTCATGTATTTTTACTGGTGCGTTTCTCCATTTTCATTCTGTCGGGCATTAGACGGTTCAACATTACTTGGAATAACAGTGCGGGATTTTTCGGCGCTTTATTAAATTTGCATTACGGCGGAAAACGTTTCCCGACGTTTTCAAGTCTGCGAACTATGTTTTATTTATTTAAGAATTTGAGTGGAGCGATTTTAAGAGGAAATCAGCTTTTTAGTGAAAGCTTTCTGTTATTTACATAAAAGGCTTCCGAGAGACTGAATGCGACAGGATTAAAGAGTCGGAATCCGGGAGATGCTCTCGAGTTGATAATGTAAAATTTATGACAATGATAACATTCTGCACGTCACACGCTGCTGAATACATCTTGCAGCGTGTTATAAATAATGGAATAAACCCTTCAAAACATTCGAATATGTGCACCCATAATAATTCATTGTATCTCATACAACACTGAACTACAGAAAGCAATGTTTTAGTACTTCTGATAGATTCCTACGATTTTAAAACACGTCCGGTTTATACTTGGCTGAACGTTTGATGGGTAATTCCATTTTATTTATTTAAAATGTATTTGCTTTGAAAATATGTTGAATTCTGTCAGAAGCATATAAAGTTACTGGATATTCACTTTACGTATTTCAGTTCCATATTGGTTCACTTGTTCTCTGTTTGGTTTGAGGCTATCGTACCGCGGATTTATTGAGTATTCGATATTACGCCGACAGCTCTTATATCGCACAACTCCATTGTTGTGTACGTGTGCGTTAACTCAATAAAAAGAAAGCTTAACTTTATTGATACCTGCATTTAAATGCCGTCCGGCTTGTGTTTCACTACCTAAAAAATGACGTAGGATGAAAATATTTTAGGCGAAACCTGCACAGCTTGCAACTCTTCCTTTGTGATTTATATATATATACAACAGCCGTGGTATCGTCTCTAGCAACCAGAACTTGAACCAGCTAGCCTTGAGTCAGGCGCCGGATACTATCAAGGTATCACAGCCAAGTGAGCCAATGGCGCCGGCTGATACGGCACGTAATATCAGTATTCCTGTTAGGTCGTGCCACCAAAACAACTGTCGATAGCTTAAATGTAAGCTTTTTTTTTTAAGTGAAGCTTCTTTGGCCGTGGTAGGGAGAAATTTGTGAGCGTTACGCGTTACGAGTTACGCGTACGGTTGCTGCGTATGCGCCGCAACGTTCTGCGCATGCGCAGACCCCAATGTATATGTCTTAATAGTGGTGTCTAGTTAATGGTTCAATGTCAGATTTAAAATAAGAAAAAGATTAGGATTGCAGCAATGCACACTTCTCCAAATAAAAAGTTAGATGACATTAGTGATCATTTACATCATATATGGGCAACCCCCGGCTCCCGGGCCGGATACGGTCTTCCACCAGCTTCAATCCGGCCCGTGAGAGATTGAGAAATTTCAAATAAACTTCAAACTTAAGTCTCTCATTAATTTTTCATTTAATTTTTCTATCAGTTTTTATTAATTTGCTTTTTGTATGTTTGATTATGCTATTGTAATTCTAATAAATAAAAAATTGAGTGAATTTTTATCGCCATTTATTTCTTACCTTCGGCCCGCGGTCCCGAAATTACGCCCTCAGCTAAGCAAGGGTTGCCCATACCTGATTTACATCAGTGATTACTATCGTATTTAGTACAAAGTTCTGCCTTATTTCATAGATATGGTAGATACATGACGCACGTTTCGTTTAAGCATATTGGTAAACATGTGTACTCCCAATTTCACTTACGAGTGTAGTGCAATACTTCGTCCACCAACCTATTTGAGTCGGAATGACAGGAAAGATAACATTAGAGAAATAATGTGCCGCACTGATTCGTATATGAATTCTTTTTTCCCTCGGGATTGGAATGCACAATAAAGTGATTAGCTTTGGTGCTGAGCACCCTCTGCCACCCATAATTTTGTGAATTGCAGAGTATAGATCCAGATGCAGATTAAAGATAATATAAAATACCCTACGATATTTAGTGAAGATTTTAAAGTCAATTTTGTATTAGACATAACCAAGAAACTGGTTGATTATTTATGAGATAACTTCAATTTATCATTGCAAAGTGATCAACAAACTTCAACCAAGAAATCTAATAGGATAATTAACGCAGTCTTCACGAGGTACGTGGACCATAATAGATGTGAAACATATATTTTCTAACAATAACTGGATTTTTCGTGAATGCCGCGATATTTATATAATAGTATAAGCTTTCCGCTGTGATTCTGCAGCCTTCGTCAGATATGCTACTGTTGTTTTTATTATTAATATTTGGCCTGAAGCGCCAGAGGGCACTATACAGCCATCAGCTATTTATACAGATTGTCAGGACATTGTACAAATAAGTAAAGCATTGTTCGTGCAAACAAGCCCTTGCACAAGATCATCTATAAAACGAAAGCCGGATAAGTTTGCGCTTGAAAAACTTAGAAACTACTGAGCAGATTTCGATGGGGTTTTACCGTTATAGAGTTTAGAATCTCAATTGATTTGTTTGGTATGTCTTATGTTTCAATTTTTCATAACACCGGAACATTAAATAAAATTTCTGAACGTATGGTGACAAATGCCAGAGATGGAACTACTAGATGTTGCATAGTCCGCACTAAACAAACAACTACAGTGTCTCTGACCATAGCCTTTAAAGAAAGCAATAAAAGCGGTTCATAATTATAACTATTTTGCACACTAAACAAGATTTGAAACACTCTTTCCTTTAATTCGGGATATATAGAACGCGATTAACTAATAACGAAAAACGACAGAGATTTTCTTTGATCACTATGTCTGTTAGCACAACTGCAATTTCTCTGGCTATCATCTTTTATGTTCTGTTCACAATAAAATGGTGCTGCAGTTTGTAACTCCCTGAAACACATCGAAAGTACAGAATATAGATATATATTTTTATTTCTCAGTTCTCAATACTTGATATACAGTTCTGAATACCTGATATTCGACTATACAGGTAAGGAATATATTTTAATTTTGAATTCCAGCGGCAGATGAAGTAGAATTATGAGGAAAATTTTTTATCTTCAGCGGCAGATTAGTCGGCACAATGAGACATCTAATGTTTGACACTGTGAAAACTTGGTTATAATCGATTCAGCAGTTTTCAGATAATGCTAAATTATTCGTAAAATAAATGTGTCGTATCATCTTAAGACATATGTTAAATTTTAACTTTGACCCCCCACTTTCAACTCCTGAAAATACATTCAAAATCTATATTTCCTGCGTGATACCGGAATAAATAGATACATTCTAGATACATTTAATGTGTGTGGTATGTATTAATACGCGTACGGCCAATATTTCGATTATCGAGCAGCAGATGTAATTAGGCTGAAATGTAACCTGGACTAAAATAAAAACTGACATTCCGTAACAAAGCATCCAAACCACCCGGTTCTTAGAACTACGCTGCTAAATCATCTTTTAGTATATTACCTGAAGTGGCCGGTACGAAATCAATGAAGTTTGGTACGCATGAATCTTTTCGGACGAATGAAAATAGGAAAAAACAGTGCTCAATGAATTTACTAACATAACAAACAAAACTCTATTCAAAACAGTAGAAACAACAAAGACACACCAAAACCAACAAAAAATCACACATAAATAACAAACAAGGTAATATAATCACACAAACAAAAATATATTTAATAGCTAGCGAACATAGATACTACAGCAACACATAATGGGAGTCGGTTGGTAGAAATGAAAATACAAAATAAACAAATCACAGTAAACACTACAAACCATTTCGTGTGTGATCACAACTGATTGTTCAAAACAAATAGCAGAAAGTGAAATGTATGAAAGATTACAGAGAAATGTTAAATTTTAGAATGGAATACCAATCCAGAAAAATGCAGAAAGTTTTGTTTCGGATTGATATGTTATAGGCACCACAATTTTAATAAGTAGAGTGTTAAACAAATAAATTATGCAAACTGTACAGATAATTTAATATTATGAATTTACTTTATATAAAGTTATACTTGTTGTACATATAATATGAAAACATTATCATATTTATTATTTCCATAAGGTATTTTTTGTCACAAGCCTGTATCTTCCTTCATACTTAACCTAAATCGATGAATGAGATGTCATTTTAAAGATTATGGTCTCCACTTTGGTCACATCATGTTTTAAGAACGGAAGTTTTCGGAATTCGACCCTTAAAGGGCAAAAGTATCAATATTTTTGCAATGCGATTGTGTGTCACGAACCACTTATCTCCCTTCATATCTAACCGATATAGATAAATGTGGTATCAAATTAAAGATTAAGGTCTCTGCCATGTTCACATTATAGTTTAAGACAGGAATTTTTCGTAATTCGACCCTTAAAGGGCATAAATATCAGTATTTCTAACATGCGTTTTTTGTGTCTCGAGTCATTTATCTCCTTTGATAATTAAAAAAAATTGATAAACGAGGTATCATCTTAAAGATTGAGGTCTTCATAAGGTTTTTGGTTCTGTTAGACCACATTTTAAGAAAGGAATTTTTCAAAATTCTACCCTTCCAGGCCAAAAGTATTAATATTTCTACAACGCATTATTCTGTCACGAGCTATTTATTACCCTTGATACCTAACCGAAATTAATTAATGTGATATCGTTTTGAATATTAAATTATCCGGTTTTGTCAGATCATATTTTAAGAAAAAATTTCTTCAAATTCAACCCTTAAGAGACAAAAATGTAATAATTTCTAAAACTTTTTTTTTTTTTTTAACAAACCGAAATCGATAAATGAGATATCATTTTAACGACCAAGGTGACTGCTTTGGTCACACTATATTTTATAAAAGGAATTTTTTGGAATTCGACCCTTAAAGGGAAAAAGTATCAATATTATTTCTACAGCGTGTTTTTTTTTTAATTATAAGCCATCTATGTTTTTCTATACCTAGCCTAAATCGATAAATATTAAAGATTAAGGTCTCCAGTTAGGTAAAATCATAAATTAAGAAAGAATTTTTAGAAATTTGGTGCTTAAAGTGGTAGAGCGTATAAGACAGCTCAGAGCCAAGTCCCTAGATTGCAGCAGCAGATATCACAGAGACGTCAATAAACTTTTTTTTATTCAATAAGTAGCTTTTCAGATATTTTTTTTTCTGTTGCGGAAACACTTTCGTTTTGCTATACAATTCCAATGTAAACATTTTATTCGCACAGCAACAAATATCACAGAGATGTTGATATGTTGTGTGCATTTTGTTCAGGTAGGTTGTGTTCTGTTAAGGTCAGTGACAGCTTGTAGTAAATAAAGTGTGTTTTAAATTTTCCTAACTGTTTCGTAATGTGTTGTAAGTATTTTGATGCATACCTATTACACTAAAAAAAATATTTGCTACAAAAGTACGGTTCTACTTTTCATTATATTACAAGCATTCAACTTCACTATTCATTGCATTGAAATCGCGAAATATTCGTACGGATCATCTAGTATAGAATAATCGTAGTAGTAGAATTAACCAACATAATAGTATATAGACAGTAACATTATATGACGAATACACATATAATAATTAATCATGTATACATATATAATTACAACAATACGTATATATTTATAGCCACCACTGATGATGGCTCACTCCAAAAGGGCGAAACGCGTCTGGTAAAAGAAATATGAATAAAAAACAGTTGTTAATAGACAGAGTTAAATTCATAAACATTTATGCAGCAACTGTGGATCATGGCTAACACCAAAGCCTAGTAACAAAGTTTCCGATGCGTATAATGCCTCCGGTTTGATTATAGTGTCTTAACTTGGCATTTCGGGATATTGAATTTTTGTTGTATCTGTACCAGGTGATTCTATAAGCTTTTTGTAATTTAGATATTCTCTCCTTGTTTGCTTCGCGATTTAGTTCTGCAGGCTGAATAACTTCTCATAGGTATCTGAGTTTAGTTACTTGAAAAATATTTTCAAATTACTTTTTCATGGGTTGTCCATCTTGGTACCGCGACGATCCCTCCATATAGTAAGTTTTAGCATACCTGATTTGGAGACCACATTTAGCTAGAATTTCATGGAGTTTTTCAGGGGAATAACTTGCCTCTTTCCTGTTGTTGGGAATCATCTCAAAAGGCCAAACACCGCAAGTGAAGTTTATTTTTGAGTAGTATGCCAATGGTTATTAATAAGAATAATAATCGTTATCATTAACATATTATCTGTAAATATCCATCTGATAAAATAATTTTTATTTGTTTTAAAAAAAAATGTTGCTTACTAGATGACTCTTGCACCCTATTGACTGCGAGAACGGCTAGTGGATAATTTTGTCTAAGTAGTTCACCGACATAAAAGCTGAACACAAAATAGAGACTAAAGTTCGATGCAATACTCTATAATTTAGATTCTAGCATCTCTGATAATCTAGCGAATTGTACCTTAACTTTTCATTTATTTACGAGTATAACTTAGGAGAAGTCAACGGTGTGGAAATTGGAATCAGAGAACGATAAATGTGGATTTATACGATAACATTCCTGGTATTTCACCCTAACACCATTCACCCTGGTTGACCTTCACTTACTAGAAATAGAGTTAAAAATTGTGAAGTTCTAAATTTTGTATAAATACCTGTAAATAAACCGTATTTTCTAACCCAGGCCTTCACTTACGAGAAATAGTTAAGTATTGTGACGTTTCAAATTGTGTATATATACCTGTCAAAAAACCGTATTTGCTAACCTAGCCGAATAGTTGTGTCGTTTGATAAATGTGCCAGTATAAAAAATGTTGTTAGTTCGATCCCCGCGTCTGGAAAATATGTGTGTTACCTACGTGCATTTCTTTTCGCTAATATTTACTATTAATAGGATTACAGATTCATTTTTAATAAAATTCAGCGGGATAATAGTTTGTTTTAGTTCGAAGGATTAACAAGAAAAATACACAGAAAAAGTCTGTATGACCCACAGAAGTTTCACTTCTTGCGTGTACACACTGATACACCAACGTGGTTTTTATTAATGTTTATGTAAATGATTAGTAACGTTTCGCTTCAGAACATGACATTCTCTGTGTTAATATCCGGTCTAATGATACAGAAATAAAATTCTGTTACTAACCAAGGTCAGAAAATGTCCAGTTATCCTGCAACAGGGTGCATTTTTTTTTAGATTTAGTGAATTAAACAGTCCTTCTTACAGTGTTTCCAAACTGAATATTGATTCTTGATTCTTTGAACACAATAGCACAATGGCTTAAATATACCTCAAGTTTCATGGGACGCTCTTCGAGACACATTTCAGTCATGGATCGTTTATTTCGGTGTTGGATCCGGCTGGGGCTGATAAATCATAGTGTATGTCAGTTAATGTTAAAGTTATATGCGGTATAGACCATACACTAAAGCAGCCACCGATTAAAAAAATTTTGAAACCACTTGATATTTCACAAGAAACAGTGTGATGATTTCAACATCTGTGCTTTCATGTTTCCCAAATATTCACTGCAAAGAAGGCTGTGAAATGTAAAATTTCACATTGCAAGTACGGTGTAGCTAGATGATCCTGCCAGTATTTTGGTTAAATTTCACCTGTGCTTGTGCGTTTTTCTGAAAACACAAAAGAGATACTAAATTCACACTGCCCAACATGGAAAAGTTGTTTCCGTATTCTCACTGTTTCAAGAAAACTTCTAGCCAAGTACATATTTCTAGGACAGCCTTTTCTCTTGCAGTGTGGACGAATAGGCAATAACGCCTAATCGTAGAATAGACTAAATTTGAAACCATCAGTCACGAGTCTACTTTTTGCACAGGCACACACATTGGCCACAGTTCGTTTTATTGGTAGCATGTCAGTTTAAACTGAATTTATGTACGATCAGGCACCAGAGAAGCAAGAGAATTTTTCCGGTACCCACTTGCTAGCGAGATGGTGTGTTGGTATGGCTAATCCAATTACGTACACTCATTCCACTGAAGTGGGTCTGGGGGGTCTGTGGTTTAGGCGACTGTTTGAAGATCGAAAGGTGCCTTGTTCGAATTCTTATCTCCTTATCTCGACAGGGATTTTTGAAGACACTTAACCCGACCTTCACCTCTGGCACAGCTTGCAGTGTCATGTGAAGTACGCTAGAACGCTCCTGTGACTCTAATTCCAAGTTAAACTGTAGGTCTTCTATACCTGGTAGGATCACCGGGTTAGTTTAGGGCAGCTACAATTGTGGCAGAACGCGCAGCCAGTAAAAACCCTGTCACCAGGTCATTATGACCAGATGAGACTTTGCCTTTATTCCTCTTGACACTGTTTCTATATATATATAAAACTGCTTTTGAAGGAAGCATGCCGGCATTTGCCTGGAGTGATTTGGAAAACCATGGAAAACCCAAATCTGGATGCTCGGACGGGAATTCGAACGGCCGTCCTCCCGAATACAAGGCCAGAACGCTAACCGTTACACCACCACGCTCCGTGTTAACACTGGTAATAGGTGCAGTTATATATAATAACTACAAGTTTCATTTGCGCTTTTGATTAGGTTAAAATGCTGTCTGGATCATTCGAATTAATAAGTCTAAACTAGTATCGGTGCCATGTTTAGCACGTTCATTTTCATTTCAAGCAAACTTTGTGAAAAACGTGCAACACAGTGGAAGAACTCATCTCAATACATCTAAATTTCAGGAGGTTAATAAAAAAAAATTAATGTGTGCTGGAGCCCTTGATATTACTATTCTGCCAAATGGCGTGCACCCGAAGATTCAAGGGCGAATTTATGAAGTCTACTACTCTGGAAAAAAAAGAACGGGTGTAATATGCTACCTGTAGCACCAGTCACACATTTATCACTGGAAACCATTAATCACCGGCGCAAGGATAACATCAAAGCTTCAGTACGTATGAAAAAATGGAACTGTATTTGATGTTGAAAATCCACGGAGATTCTTTTTCAAAAAAAGTGTACTAATGGATAATGAATACCCTGCAGCTACAGGTCGTTTGTAAGCGAAAAAACTGGTTTTAATCAAGGCATCTTTAATTATCTGCTCGCAGATACCACAATTTCGTTGTTCGCAGGCCGATAAATGGAGGAATTACTGGAGTATTTCATACGATTTTATGTAGGTTATGCCTGGTATATAAGTAACGTGCAGACATGTGATTTGTGAGAGTTAAACCAGCTACATTGAATAATTACTGTAGTTTACAGAAGAACGTTATATACAAAAAGACGATGACAAACATTATTCAGTAAACGAGCATTTCAGTAAAAATAAGCGGTGGCATTTTATCCTGCAATTTGGTTCCTCAAAAAGTCATGGCAGAATCCCTTCCCGTTCCTTGTTCCCCTTCTCTCCTGCCGCCAATATCCTTGACGGCAAGTTATAAAGCGTTCGTTAAAAATAAATTGCTAGAGATTCAGAGGTTACCGATGTTTGGCTTAGAATCAGATTTTATTTCGGAAATGCGATACGAAAGTGACTGATTGAAGACTTAACTAATGAAGTCCGAAGTGTTTTTTTTTTTTTTTTTTTTTTTTTTTTTTTTTTTTTTTTTTTTTTTTTTTTTTTTTTTTTACAAGAAAATTCATAGGAAATGGAATCTAGTACTGAGTCGTAACGGTTAGAACCCAAGAAGATAACCGTGAATTTTACAGAAATTTGCAGTTGATTTCAGTTTATCCGGAACGAATTTTTCGGTTCAAGTGAATGATTTCGGCCAACCCCAGGAAACCAAATTCTGAATGCTCGATCCAACGAAAACCTGGATCCAAAGTTAACGGCTAATCCACCAGGCTCGGTACCTGATGCAACATCTACATATATACTCTGCAATTCACAAAATTGTGGGTGGCAGAGGGTGCTCAGCACCAAAGCTAATCTCTTTGTTGTGCATTCCAATCCCTAATGGTACGAGGGAAAAAAGAATTCTTATAAGAATCATTGCGGCACCTTATTTCTATAATCTTATCTTCCTGTCATTCCGGCTCAAATAGGTTGGTGGACGAAGTATTTCACTACACTCAAAAGTGAAAGTGGGAGTACGCATGTTTACCAATAAGTTTAAACGAAACGTGCGTCGTCTATCTACCAGAGACTCCCAGCCTAGTCTACTAATCAGTTCTGTGACGCTTTCATAAGGACTGTAGCAAGCGGTCACGAATCGAGCGGCGCTATCTGTACTTTCTCTATACTTTCGATCAACCCCTTACGAAACGGATCCCAAATGGCACAACAATAATACAAATGTGGACGCACAAGAGATTTGTACGCTATCTCCTTTGTTTGTTCATTACAATTTTTCAATATTCGACCTATGAATCGCAGCCTGGAATTAGCTCTACCTACTAACGAATTAATGTGTAAGTCCCATTTCATATTCCTTTGTACTGTTACTGCCAAATATTTCATAGAATCGACCATATCAATAACTGAATTGTTTAACTCGTATTTCTGAACAATTGGATTCTTTTTGTTAGTTATGCTCATTGTCTTGCACTTTTTACAATTTAGCGTAAGTTGCCACTCAGCGCACCACGCCAAAATAATATCCAGATCACGCTGAATTTCTAAGCAATCGGCCAAATTCCTTACTTCCCTATAAATAACCGCATCATCAGCAAACAATCTAAAAAGGCTTTTCACTTTGTCTCGGAGATCGTTTATAAAAATTAAAAAAAGAAGTGGTCCTATTACACTTCATTGAGGTACCCCAGATGTAACATCTAGATTAGAAGAACTTTCTCCTTCAACGACGACATACTGCGACCGACCAGTAAGAAAATCCTTTATCCATTCACAAAGCTGATCCGATATACCGTACGCTCGTAGCTTTGCTAAAAGGCGGTTGTGTGGCACAGAGTCAAAGGCTTTCTGAAAATGCAACAAGTAACTAGCGGACAATGCTCACTCAAAAAAGGAAAATTAAGTTTCAGGACGGGATAAATTTGTTAACAATCACAAACTTCTAATTGCCTATACTACATACACAAGAGTCTTTAAGCAGGAGTTGACTCTATGAGGGTAGGGAGGGACAGTCCAAGTCTCTGTGTCACCAAGCGTGGTGGATGAGCAGATACGCTCTGTCCTAGCATTCGGGAGGACGTGGGGTTCAAATTCCGTCTGGCCATCCACATTTCGGTTTTCCGAGATGGTTCCTTGAAAGTCTATGGTCGAACTCCTTCTCGTTCCTTGCCGCAATCCTCTCCCTGTTCCTTACGTGGACGAGGAGTAAAGATGCCAAACAAAAACTTGCATCAGAACCTGCGAACAGAGAAGAAAACTAAATGGATATACAATGACCAATGCTTGGAAATGTACTCCAAAGGAGTCCAGTTCTCACCCATTCCCTTGGCCACCTCTCCTCCTGCAATAGCAAGTAGTTATTATGACCAAGCGGGTATGAACCATTCTTCATGAAACCGTTTAAGACATCTTTCATGACAAGTTACTATAACGTACCTTCTCAATAATAAACATGTTCTACAGAGAAGCAAGAGAGTAATCTATCATACATACTATGTGCCTATCTTGACTTATGCTGTTGAAAGATGGACACTGAAGAAGCGGGACATCAGCATAGTACAAGCAACCGAAATGAAGTTTTTAAGAGATAGAATAGGAGTTACTCAAATGAATAGAATAAGGAATGAAGTGATTAGGTGTACCATAAAAGAGGAACTCTTACAGGAAAAGGCAGAGAGGACCAGACTGGGATGGTATGCACATGTAAAGAGAATGGAGGATCAGAGAATCCAAAGAAAAATCCACGAAATTAAGATGCCTGGTAAACGACCTAGTGGAAGACCAAGAGATGGATGGCTAAAAGGAGTGGAGGAGTGTGTACGGAAGACAGGAGTGGACTGTAACAAGGTGGTGACAGAGAGGTGGTGGGAAGAAAGAAGGAAATGGAGAGGCTTGTGCATGAAGCAGACCCGGCCAGAGGCTGGAAACTGTTGAGGATGTTGATGACCTTCTCAAGTACATTTTGACTATTGATTGAGCGGTGTGGTAGCTAAGCTGGTTAATGTGCGTGGTTCGGTAAATCCCTGTCTCCGTTGGTAATTTAACGGGTTTTAAAATTAGCCTTCACCTCTGGCAAAGCTTTGTTTTGTTCAAGTGAATTACGACGCCCCGTGGTTCGAATTTAACCTAAAAGTCTAGATCTCCATTACCCGGTAGTATTACCCGGCTATGGCAGCCACGACAGAAGTGCTGACCGTCGAGTGGACGCCTATTTGCGCGAATACGCCGGTATACGCGCGAAATGGGTTGCCGCGAATACACCCCGTTCACTGTAGATTCGCATGACTCTGTCCCCAGTTCTCTGTTGCAGTTTTTGCTGGAAAGAGCTGTAGTAATTTCTCTTTCTGAGTTTTTGCTGTTATTCTCATTGGAATCAATAATTGTGGCTAGAAGATCAGCAAAAGTGAGAGAGGAATGGATGAATAATATATGTACCTATTTACAATAAGTATTACCAAAAGATAATTTCTCTATGCTTAATAGTCTAAATTTTATATAGAACAAAAATTGGAAGATCCTACTCAAAGAATCAGAACTTGAGGAAATGCCTTTTTTAATTCATTTCATTCTTATTATACTTTAATTGTTTAACATTCTTTTGATAATATGCTGGCAAAAAATAGAAATAGTTCAATATTTTTTAAAAAAAAAAAGATGCTTGAAAAGTGTACACAAGAAAGTAATTCAAAAGGGAAGTTGAGCCAACCGTCTAAGAGCTTAAGTAAAAAGAAACAAATTCCAACCAAATTCTACTACTATTATTATTACTCTGCGATACACTAAAAGTAGCTGACGGAAGGTGCATTGTACCTATCCTAATTTGTAACCGTTTGTACATAGGAAAGGATATACGGGATATGGCAGGAGGCGCCCATGGCCCATTTGGAAAAAACCATCCCGGCATTCACCTGGAGTGATCTGGGAAGACCATGGAAATCTCAGATAAGGATTAGAGAAAAGGAATTAAGATAATCTAGGGAAACAGAACTACACCGTAAGTAATCTTTAAAAATTAAGGGCGTTTGGTTTCGTAATATTATTCAATATGTTGAGTAGTTTTATAATTTTTTAGAAACAATTACAAATATAAAATTAATACGTAATACTATACATGTGTATACTGTATTAGTAATACTGTATTTTCTTAAAATAAATGTGTAACATAATTAAATAAACGGTAGATGCATTTCAACTCCAGTTTCTTCCCATAGCTACATTTGAACATTGCTCTGGTGGTATTGATGCAATTTTTGATCCCACAAAAGGGCCCTTTCTTCACTAGCGACAATCAATTTCTCAATATAAATCAATACGTGATATACTGCAAGGTAAAACTACCCTGTTACTGAACTACAAGCGAATCGCCTGGTAGTGCTATCAAATACAAACTATCTCGCATCCCTAGCGTAGTTTCGCGCAATTCAAGCGCTCGCAGTGGACGGAATCATATTAAATTCTCTGTGTTTGGATTGGAACGATCCGTTCTCGCATATACAGGCGTATTCGCGCGAGCATCATTCGCGCGAATACCCGTCCACCGGACGGACAGCCTAATCGAAACACAGTCACGCGACGGCCGAATTATCCTTCTGGATCTCCCGACCAATAATGCCACACGCGTTTACAGTTTATACTCTGACTATAGATCGTATTGCGTCTGGTTTACTCCTGTCTATTTCGCACTTTTTCGAGATTTACAAAATATATTAAATTACGTTTCAGGATCAACAAACACACATTTAGTCAATGAATAAACAACCTTCCCAATGGAAAGAAATAACAGAAACAATAAAATAAAATTTACCTAAACAGTTGTTTGTAGACGGAGAAAATAAAAATAATAATAATAAAAAAAACTATTCAACTACTGCGGAATTATGGCCTGTTACCAGATTAACAGAGTCCAGGTTTCTAGTAAATAGGGCACATAAGGTGAAGAGGGTTCACAGTTCCTAATCACTAGACTGTGTAACAGCTGCTTCCCTAGTGCTTTCATAAGGATAGTCCACGATGTAGCGCATGATGATTTGATTGGAATGTCAATCGTAGGGGTCTCTGGTAATAAGAGTAGGTCATGAAATGCAGCTTCACATTTCTTCTGCTTCACACATGACATGCATATATCACAATCATTTAGACACATGCAGTAACGCTGTATATATTTTTCGCTTTGCATTCGTAAAGCGAGGAATTTAGCTGATAAGCCTTCATTCGTGTACACAAAAATATCCTTGGTTAAATATTAGAGACACTGTAAAACTCTTTGGTTTCCGTGCTGTCGGAAGAATTAGATTTCACTGCGTTAATGAAATGAATAATTTTAGTGTCATCCTTTCTCCATCCACTGTTGTTGCTACTATACGTTCTACTATTCTCTAGATTTCATTTTTCACGCTGTTAAGAGTACCTAAGACTGAGATCAATGGACTTCCTTTCTGGACTAAAGTTGCTAATTCAGCGAAAGCGTTGGCTGTTAGACCTATAGAAACCCGGCTAAACCATTGCTAAACGAAAAGTGCGCTGTAAAGATTTCACGGCAAATTATAAGTCTGGAATAATCTCATCTGTCTTCTCCGGCCATACAGAAGAATTGCACCGTGCGAACAACAATTTAATCACAAGCTGTTACTTAAGGCACGAACTCACGTCCTGGAGGAAAGAAAAAAAAATTAGATTTGATTTATATAACTTCATAGCTTCAGTCCCTACTGGCGTGTCAGAATTTCAAACGATTATAATTTCAAATTTAGGTTGATATTGAAAGCAGCTTTCAATATCAACCCAAATTTGATATCATAGTCGCGGATTTCCACCAATTCATCATAGAGAAAAGATTATAATTTCACTCGAGACCGATCATCAAAACGCAACGAATTCACAGTGCAAGGAAATAAACCTCAAGATCAAGCCGTGAGAACATCAAGGCGTAAGAACCAAGCACCATTCAGGATGCAGTTGGCGATTTTCTAATCTGTTGACAAGAATAAATTCCTGCGTCACTAGCAGCTGTGACCAGCGAGAATCACACCAAGAACTCGACACTTCGCCAAAATATGAAGCCGGAGGTCGACTTAAACGTCTCATCTAGTTGATGCTCTCTCCCGGTGGGAGGAAGTAGAACGATTTATCAAAAAATAGAACTATATTTTTAGTTTTCAAAAACTAAGTACAAGATAATAATTGCTCTGGCTGCTCACAAAGAGGAGTACTTGGAATGAATTTTAATTTGGTTACATTCTACCTATTCTTCCATGAGAACATTTTTAACACTGGATATAGATACTGTTTCTCTATAAAGAAAGCAAAAAGTGATTCACCACAATGTGTTTTTAGGCTGAGCGGTCTGAGTAGTGGTATTCCTGCAGAAGTTCATAATCAAAAGTTCCTTCAACTGGTGGCATTCTAATTATTACGATTCTGCAAACGAAAGGAATCATAATTTGGAATCACACAATCATTTTATACTGGTGAGGAAGAAATACCTGTTTGATATAAATTTAGACTGGAGTTTTAGTGGCTGCGAAACTCATTAAAATCGATCTTTCATAAAACTAGGAAAAGAGCGTGGACATTTTTCTACGAACTGCTTAAATGTGGATTAACTGCAACTAGTACGAATAGTTAAAAACTGGTAAATAATTTAGTAATAGACATCAATATCCCAATGGTTAAAATTATTTTCGAGCCGTTTGAGAAAGCCAGTTTTTAAGTGAATGCTAGTGAAGCTAAACTTTTTTTTTTTTTTTTACTTATGGCTTTATGCCTCGTGCCTGGAATGATTTGGGGAAACCATGGAAAACCCAAATCTATCTGGATGCCCGGACGGGGATTCGAACCGGCGTTCTCCCGTATGCGAGTCCACTCAATCACCACGCTCGGTAGCTACACGTGTGTACGTATGGGATACCAGGGAAGTTTGGCTGTGACCTTGTTGCTTAGGTGAGAAGGCAGTGTATTGACGCTAACATACCAAAGGGGAAGGGTGGGAAGGAATCGGTTAGCTACAATACCTTGACGATAAAATTAAGGGGTATTGTTACCTGGCATAATTTCTTGCTGAAGACGTGCAGTTGCCTCAAGTACTTCTGAAATTACCGAGCGAATCGTTGAGGTCTTCTGGCAAAGGGCTCCTACTTATAATCGTAACTAGCGTAAGCCAGTGATGATGTGTGTGTATGGTCAGGGGTCTAGACTAATTCTGGTTTTTGTGGTCGACGCTTATGACCAGCTGACCTGATCTGGTCAAGATTTAATAAAATCTTTCAATTTGAAGGTACTCAAAAATAATATTAGAAGTATTAAACACAGACAGAGATTGTGACATTACAGTAGTCATGTAATCCTTGATTAATGAATATCGGTGCAGATATCGATAATCGATATACAGCGAGAGGCTACTCTCTGAGCTAAACTCGCAGTCAGTCAAGTGTTAACGCGCGTAGCAGCTACCCGGGTAAAAAGGTATGGTTGTGTGTAAGTGAACTGGTGTATTCTCGAAGACATTTCGGGCATATGGATACGTAAAACGTGCTTCCGCGACGGGAAACTAATGTTGGCGTTCGTGACATACGCCAAACGGTGCAAAAATACGCCGCTACTTGCTTAGAGAACTGTGAAAGTGCTATTGTGTATTGGTAACTGTTTTACAGACATTCAACATATTTCTGATTGGAAGGAGAGTATTTTGTGATTCAACTTTTCACTCCTAAGAACTTGTAATCTTCGGAAAAGTAATAATTAATTCCAGTTGGTGGTCGGCGTACGGATGTAAGATACAAACTGTCGGAATAAAAAAGTTGTTCTACTTGTACTTCCGATGTGTGAGTGTATCTTTTAATGGTTGATTTCTATGAACTTGTGAATATTCAAGATTTCCAGTACGTTCGACCGACAGCTGGTGGCGACTGAGACAAAATAATAAAAAACTACGAAGTATCGATGCCTCCAAGAGGTAGGTCAAATCATAGTATGGTGGTAACATCACTATCTGTAATTGAACTTTAACTCCAGTAAAACAAAATTAAAACCTAGTAGTTTTACATGGCTCAACGTGACAGGACTCGGTGCAGGTAAAACTGTTAATTACTGACAGTGAGTAAAACAAAACGTGCAAGTAAAAACCTTGTAGTTTTACAAGATGATGTCACTAAATACTTAAAGATGGCAGATTAAATTGTGTACTAAACCAGCTACAATAAGCCCACATCAAACACAAAAAGCAAGAAAATTTCCATTAAAAAAATCATCCACGTTTTTACTTCTAATAGCAGAACATAAAGTCTGATAACCAATGTAAATATTTACATACTTACGAGTAAAATTGGACCAGGGGCGTAACAGAAGTGGCCGAAAAATGGCAATGGTGGGAAGGACTTCATAAAATCATAAACCACAATTTTATTCCAGCCGTGAAGTTGTACCATATGCTTTAATTAAATTGTCGCATTTAATTTAAAATGAAATATTACGAAAAGCAAATTTGATCTAAGTATTCTGATAATTTATTTTTTCTCAGTTGCTTAGCTATTAAATTGCGCTTATAACCTTGAATTTCTCTTAACATCTGTGGCCGCTGTTTATTTTCCAATGAAGGCCGAGTACGTGACGTCACCGTCAGCTTCAGCCAATAGCTAACGAGATGAGTGCGGAGTGAGCCTACAAAATTATATAGAAGAATGGTTTTGCCTTTTTTTCCAGAACTCTTTGAACATTACAGTGCCTGCTAATTCAGGGAGTGGGAGAGCAACAAATAGTGCGCTTGAAGATATGGAGTGAAAATGGGAGAGAATTGTTGTCAAACGAGGAAAGCCTGCTACTAGGAAAAACGCTAATGTTGAACAATTTTGGCCTATCGCATAGCAATTTAATTTACAGGATCGGCTGACTGGATAACGACAATGGAGAGAAGAGAACCAGAGTCTTCCTAAAGTGGTTTGGTTTTGACTTTCATCTAGACCAGCGGTTCCCAACCTTTATTGGTACACAACCCACTTTTAAGTAAAAAAAAAAATTCGCGACCCAGCTAATATGAGAGTCTATCTAATATCAGAATGGGAAATGTTGTATGACCTCGATACGCTATCGACTATCCTATCCTACGAAAAGGCAAATTTTAGTACAAAGGATATACTATCAACAAAGCAAGAATTGATAATACATAAAACAACAAACATATTATAGACCGGGAGGTGGCTGCACAGACCATCACCTCATCAAGTTGACTGCTGAAATTCCACGATTAAAAGTAACGCGATCAGCATATTAAAATGCAACTGGTCTGCCAAGTCGCTTTTTGGTGGAAACCAGCTGCAGACCTGAGTGTAGTGGTTGATTGGTAGCTTAATCACTGTGTTTTACTGCACCCAAATGTATGAAAATATGGAATACTGGGAGGAGCAGGATAAACAGAATGGTAAACTTACCAGTCAACCATTAAAATGGTTGTTGTAGGTGTTTCCCACCAAGATATGACTTGGCACATCCATGTCATTTTAATTTGCAAATCGAGTTTTAACTAATCCTGGAATTTCAGCCGTCAACTCGATGAGGCGATACTTTGTGCAGACGCCTCTCACTTATTAAAAAAGATAATGAAAAATACGTTTAATTATTATAAAACCACAACTTAACAATCAGTGAGATTTCTGGCACTGGTGTTTGTTGATGAGGGCATGGATATCAGGGTTAACACTGATTAATTTTAACCTTAAGTCACTTTTTACACATAGTTTATTTCTTTATTTGTTTTTCAAAACCAATAATATATATTTTTGTGGTAAAAACTTCGATTTTTCCGCGACCCACCAGTGGGTTGCGACCCATAGGTTGGGAACCGCTGATCTAGACTGTTGGTGTGGACTTGCGGCTCGACACTTGAGGGTACGAAGACCTCATTACTACTCGCGGCCGTCTGTATGCTGTTCGTGTCCTGTAGCTGCCGTCGTCTGGCAACTCCTCAGGTCAGCTCATATCGCTGGACGGGAGGCATCGTTGTCGAGCCGGCACCGGCAGACAACCTCTCGCTAGTGGACGGTAAAGAACTTAATTCGTGGTATAGTGTTTCGAAAGCCCTGTAACAAATGTGAGAAGTTTCATGCCCTCCGATTAGCTCAACCATTGTGAATCGCTAAGACTGTCGTTTGTAATTAATAACTTCAATCACGTTTGGATTTCCACATTATTTATATTTTTACTTACGTTCAGAAATAAAGTTTCTTCAATTAAACGCTAAATACTCTATTCAATTTATGGGTTTTTCACTTCTAATATGATAATATTAGCCATCCTTTCTTCAAGCCTTATTATTTTATGTACTAGCTTCGATCCCGTCAAAGATGACGGTTTGAACGCAATATTCTGGCAGTTCATATTATTATTATTTTGCAGTTGCTTAATTATATTGAATTGTTATTACATAATGCTCATAATCTTGATTTCGTAATGTTCTACATATTTTGTTTGCAGTTCACATAGCAATACAGTAGTAACTTCTGCTCTATTAATGACGGCGGGATTATATAACCAATTAAATTAGAAATAAATTAGGAATCCCAAAATGCTATATTTTGCTATACCATATAATATCAGTTTTATTCCTGGTTCAGGCACAATTCAGCTCAATAAATATGGAACTACTTCCATCCGTATGAAGTAATACCTCCAGTAACATAGCGCGAATGAAAGCAGTTTAAATTGTTTAAAAACTGATTTCAGAGTGAATTATCCTGTGACAAAATGTGTCTGTTACGATTCTCGTCAAGTTAACCATAACCTCCATTAACATCATATTAAAAAATCACAGCTTCGATTACCCTTATATCATATGAATAAATGACGGGTATCACCTATGGTGGTAGTAGGAATTTATTCTGGAAAAGCTTGTCAGGAAAAACGAATAACGATAATTTTTAATGATATTTTTCGTGATATGAGTACCATACTGTGGTTAGATTATCGGAGTATTTGGCCAATATTTATTTAAATAAATGCATTTTACTTTAAATGACGGAAAGTATAATATAAAAACTGGTAACTGTCATTTATTTGAGTGATACATTTCGCTATTCGTACGTTTCGTGTAATCTTTCTCTGAGTTTTTGACAAACTTCATTGTTTCTTATCTTCTGGCAAAAAAAAATTGTTAGGTTATGTTGTAGCTTTGTAACGTATGACTTAAAAAAAATCCCTCCTCTTTCTATGTTTGTGCAGATACTTCCACAACAGACTACTACGTTTTATCTGGCATCGCAGTTACGTCATAGCAGAGAACATGAGAAATTTAAGTTTCTTAAATGTTACTTTCATTAGCGACATGTTAATGAAAAGTACTCGTAGTTCCACGTTTTTCAAAATTTATTAAGACTAAAATACTACGAAAAGCAAACTTTATGGCTGTATTATGGCAATTAATTTCATAGCAGTTATACATAATCTCTATTTTCTAATATCTCAGATAGCTATTATTTTGCTGCAAGAATATCGTTGTTGAATTGCTATTGATAAATTGAGTTTCACATTGCTTATACATATACGCTTAATCATATCCTTGATGATTTATATCTACATAAAAAGGTAAACTTATAACTCATTTAATAGCTATCACATGTATCAGTATCATGTAAGATGGTAGCAGGAATTTATTATGAAAAAGATTGTAAGGAAAAACGAATAAGAATAATTTTAATGATATTTTTCGTGATAAGAGTACCTTACTCTGATGATCTGAATATTTGGCTAGGATTTTTTTTTTTTTAATGAAATGCATTATACTTTAAATGACGGAGACCATAATTTATAAAAGGGATTACTATTATTTACTAGACTGATTCATTTTGCGATTACGCACCTTTCGTGTAAACTTTCTCTGAAATTGTAATAAACTTCATTGTTTCTTATCTTCTGCCAAAAAAAACTTCTTAGGTTATGCTTTAACTTAATTCTTATAACTAATACAGATAATATAGCGTAAACATCAAATACTCTTCTCCTTAAATGAATTTCTGCGTGTAGTTGCAGCAAATAAACAAAAAACAACATTTAAACGAAGGTACGATTGTAACTTCACTGTGACTGTTGATTCGCGTGTGACGGCTGGCACGTGACCTTTCTGCAGCCAATACCTATCGATGACGATCACAGTCCCCAAATAACGCATTTTATACAATAGGATAGCTTTATGTAGTTGCGTACAGATTGTACCCACTGGCATCCAAAGCATAATTTAAACCATTTCTCAAATCACGTCATAATTGAAGGAACACTTCAACAGCCAGTACATGTATTTTACAATAACACGCAATAATATACATTTATAATATCCTAAGTGTCATTTACAAAATTCACTAAATCGTTGAGTACATCCCAAAATCCAAATCAAATAAATGTATCACTGCTTGACATTGTAAGATTTACGCATAAACCACAATTATATCCTGGTGCAGATATTGAAC
>JARYHS010008074.1:91884004-91977044 GCA_031002005.1 Vandiemenella viatica | reverse complement strand
CAAGGACTTCATAAATCACAGAACACAATTTTATTACAGCCAGTTGTACCATATGTTTTAATTAAATTGACGCATTTAATTTAAAATGAAATATTACGAAAAGCAAATTTGATCTAAATATTCTGGCAATTTATTTTTTCTCAGTTGCTTAGCTATTAAATTGCGCGTATAACCTCGAATTTCTCTTAACATCTCTGGCTGCTGTTTATTTTCCAATAAAGGCCGGGAACGTGACGTCACCGTCAGCTTCAACCGATAGCTATCGAGATGAGTGCGGAGTGAGCCTACGAAATTATACAGAAGAATGGTTTTGCCTTTTTTTCAGAACTCTTTGAACATTACAGTGCCGGCTTATTGAGGGAGTGGGAGAGCAGCAAATAGTGTGCTTGAAAATATGGAGTGAAAATGGGAGAGAATTGTTGTCAAATAAGGAAAGCCTGTATTACGTTCTTCGGTGGTTTAATTACTATATTGATTAATTAAAAAAGTCCACCAAAAAAGGTTATGTTGAAGAGTTGTTTATTGTTTTCAAAACAAAGTCAGCGATATTCACATGCATAGATACAATACAGAGATGCACTTCTGAACAGTCGCAAAGATAATCTCTGTGAACTAAATGAATGAAACTCTCTGTAACACTGAATACTGATTGATGTCAACTAACTGCTCTGTCCAGCATATCTGTTTATATAGTCTCTATCGAAATTACGAGAATTCTTCAAAGGCATCCGCCCGATATTTATCGATCATTAACAATCACTCAAACAATCAAACATATTAAAAACAATCGGAATTAATACAAAATTAATTAACAACATTACAAAATGATCAGGAATGGTAATTAGAGATACTTAAATACAAAATTATTTACAGAAATCCTTTCAAACGGTAGAAAATTGTCCTGTAGAGATCGTAACTTACATTAATACATGGAATTACAAACATTTAAGAAATTCTCTTGCACCATTCGGTTCTTAAACATATTAAATGGACCTTAAATAATTTTCTTACATAAAACAAAGTCTATATACACTGATTTACAAGAAATTACAAAACAAACATACCAAATCACTTTCAAGCAAACTTTAGCTCACTACAAATACTTCAAACAATACAATGCTATTTAAAATTCAGGTATGAGAGCTGTTACACCTGCTACTGGAAAACGCTAATGTTGAACAATTTTGGCCTATCGCATAGCGATTTAATTTGCAGGATCCGCTGACTGGGCAATAACAATGGAGAAAAGAGAACCAGAGTCATCCTAAAGTGGTTTGGTATTGACTTTCATCTAGACTGTGTTTGTGTCAATTATATCATTGTAATCCTGTGGTTGTGAGAAGCACTCTACTGGGATGAACGGATTCATTTATTTATCATTTCAGCTGTAAGGGGTACGCGCGGTTGAGCTCCTTCTTGCAGTGGTACTCGTGAAAAAATAATTGGGAACCACTGATCTAGACTGTTGGTGTAGACTTGCGGCTGGACACTTGAGGGTACGAAGACCTCATTACTACTCGCAGCCGCCTGTATGCTGTTCCTGTCCTGTAGCTGCCGTCGACTGCCAACTCCTCACGTCAGCTCATATCGCTGGACGGGACGTGGTTCCGTGCCTGACCAACACGACATCTCCCGCCACATCAGCTGTCCAGTGCGCATCGTTGTCGAGCTGGATTCACGCACCGGCAGACAACCTCTCGCGGCTCCCACTAGTGCACGGTAAAGAACTTAATTCGTGCTAAAGCCCTGTAACAAATGTGAGAAGTTTCATGCCTCCTATCAGCTCAACCATTGTGAATCGCTAAGACTATCGTTTGTAATGAATAACTTCAATCACGTTTGTATTTCCACAATATTTTATATTTGTACTTATGTTCAGAAATAAAGTTCCTTCAATTAAACGCTAAATACTCTAGTAAATTTATGGGTTTTTCAGTTCGAATATGATAATGTTAGCCATCCTTTCTTCAAGCCTTATTATTTTATGTACTAGCTTCGATCCCATCAAAGATGACGGTTTGAACGCAATATTCTGACAGTTCATATTATTATTATTATTATTTTGCAGTTGCTTAGTTATATTGAATTGTTATTACATAATGCTCATAACCTTGATTTCGTAATGTTCTACATATTTTGTTTGCAGTTCACATAGCAATACAGTAGTAACTTCTGCTCTATTAATGACGGCGGAATTATATAACCAATGAAATTAGAAATAAATTAGGAATCCCAAAATGCTATATTTTGCTATGCCATATAATATCAGCTTTATTCCTGGTTCAGGCCAAATTCAGCTCAATAAATATGGAACTACTTACATCCGTATGAAGTAATACCTCCAGTAACATAGCGCGTATGAAAGCAGTTTAAATTGTTTAAAAACTGATTTCAGAGTGAATTATGCTGTGGATAAAATTTGTCAGTTACGATTCTGGTCAACGTAATCACAACCTCTATTAATATGGCATTCGAAAATAACGGCTTCGGTACCCTCATATGAATAAACGACGGGTATCACCTATGGTGGTAGTGGTAGTAGGTATTTGTTCTGGAAAAGCTTGTAAGGAAAAACGAAAACGATAATTTTTAATGATTTTTTTCGTGATGTGAGTACCATACTGTGGTTGGATTATCGGAGTATTTGGCAATATTTATTAAAATAAATACATTTTACTTTAAATTACGGAAAGAATAATATAAAAAACGGGTAACTATCAATTATTTGAGTGATACATTTCGCTATTAGTACGTTTCGTGTAATCTTTCTCTGAGTTTTTGATAAAATTCATTGTTTCTTATCTTCTGCAAAAAAAAAAAAAAAAAAATAAAAAAAAAAATAAAAAATAAAAAAAATAAAAAAAAAAATCTTAGGCTAAGTTTTACCCCAGTTAACATCGAATACCCTTTTCCTTACATGAATTTCTGCATTCACTTGTTGTAAATAAACAAAAAGAAACATGTAAATTTAAACGAACGTACCATTGTAACTTTGTAACGGACGATTTTTTTTATTTCTTTTCTTTTATTCCTGCTCTTTGTATGTTTGTGCAGATACTTCCACAACAGACTACTACGTTTTATCTGGCATCAGACACCATGAGAAATTTAAGTTTCTTAAATGTTACTTTCACTAGCGACTTGTTAATTAAAAATACTCGTAGTTCCAAGTTTTTTTCAGCCGAAATGTTTTTACAAATTTACTAAGAATAAAATGCTACGAAAAGCAAACTTTATGACTGTATTATGGCAATTAATTTCATAGCAGTTACACACAATCTCTAGTTTCTAGTATCTCAGATCACTATTATTTTGCTGTAAGAATATCTTTGTTCAATTGTTACTGATAAATTGAGTTTCACATTGCGTATACAATATCCATGATGATTTATATCTACATAAAAAGGTAAACTTAAATCTCATTTAATAGCTAGCACGTGTATCAAAAACTGTGAGTATCATGTATGATGGTAGCAGGAATTTACTATGAAAAAGCTTGTAAGGAAAAACGAATAAGAATAATTTTAATGATTTTTTCGTGATAACAGTACCTTACTCTGATGATCTGAGTATTTGGCTAGGATTTTTTTTTAATTAAATGCATTATACTTTAAATGACGGAGGCCATAGCTTATAAAAGGGATAGCTGTTATTTACTTGACTGATTCATTTTGCGATTACGCACCTTTCGTGTAAACTTTCTCTGAAATTGTAATAAAATTCATTGTTTCTTATCTTCTGCCAAAAAACTTCTTAGGTTATGCTTTAACTTAATTCTTATAACTGATACAGATAATATAGCATTATACTCTTCTCCTTACATGAATTTCTGCGTGTAGTTGCCGCAAATAAACAAAAAGGAACATGTAAATTTAAACGAAGGTACGATTGTAACTTTACAGTGACTGTTGATTCACGCGTGACGGCTGGCACGTGACCTTTCTGCAGCCAATAGCTATCGATGACGATCGCAGTCCCCAAATAACGCATTTTATACAATAGGATAGCTTTATGTAGTTGCATACAGATTGCACCCACTGGCATCCAAAGTATAATTTAAACCATTTCCCAAATCACATCACAATTGAAGGAACACTTCAACAGACAGCACATGTATTTTACAATAACACGCAATAATATACATTTATAATATCCTAAGTGTCATTTACGAAATTCCCTTGAGTACATCCAAAATTCCAAATCAAATAAATGTATCACTTCTTGACATTGTAAGATTTACGTATAAATCACAATTATATCCTGGTGCAGATATTGAACCCATTATTGAAAATTCACAGTTGAGAATGTTTCACGTAACTCATCCTTTTGATGTGGCCAAGTGCATAATGTATGTTACTTTAAAAAAAAATCAAACCTAAACAAATAGATTTAGAACTGCTCGCAAAAAATAAACGTTGCGTGCTAAAATCCAATTATATTCTCGTACTGATATAACATTCATTATTTAAATTTTCAAATAACATTATTTCAAATTACTTATCGTATTTGAATAATAACATCCGCTTATTTTAAACCTAAGACCACAGAGTTTTCCATTAAGAAATGAGAAAATGGGGGGGGGGGGGGGGGGGGGGGGGGGGGGGGGGAAACAAGAAAGCCCGTCAGTGCACCTTTCAGTTAAATGCTTCACAAAACTTTACATAAATATGTCCCATTAGCGTCAAAAGTTTACGCACGGGACTATTGATTCAAGAACGGTAAGGTTTATATCAGAAAACGAGCCTATCTGCATATTTAGAAGTGAGCAAATTAGAAAGTTTGAAATTAAATATGAAGATATCATGAAGGAACTAAGTAACCTAAAAAAACGTAAAGGGGCTGGCGTTGATAATATTACTACAGATGTCTTAAAGGTTGTAGGATGGGGACATTGTAGTTGAAACATTATTTAAATTGAGTCAGGATATTTGTTGTATACCAGATGACTGGAAACGTGCAATAGTAGTTCCGGTCCATAAAGGAGTGGTGATAAATAGGTTTGAAAACTATAGGCTAATCAGCTTGACATCGGTGGTAGGAAAATTATTGGAGAGATTAATATGCAACCATATCAGACGTGTCTGTGGAGAACGTAATTGGTTTTCAAGTTGGTAACATGGCTTTAGAAAAGGATATTCATGCAAATCTCAGTTACTAGGCTATATGCAAGATATTTCTGATGAAATGGACAGGGGAGGTCAAGTTAATAGTGACGCACTAGATCTTTCAAAGGGCTTTGACAGAGTGAACCATAAAATGGTGCTAAATAAGGTAAAAAATATTGGAGTTGATAAAAAGTTGATTTGCTTAGAAGAATTCCTAAAAGGTAAAAATCAAAAAGTCAGGGTAGAAAATGCAGTATCAAAAGAAGTAGGAGTGAACATGGGAGTACCACACGGTAGTGTATTACTATTAATTATTGTAATGAATGATTGTGTTAATGGTTTACTGTCAGAGGTTAGATTGTTTGCAAATGACACAATGTTATATAAAAGGATCAAAACAAAAGAAGACTGTAAATAGTTGCAGGGTGATCTAGATAGGATAACTAGCTAGGTGAGTCAACATGGGATGAAGATAAATGCAAAGACGAGTTAGCTTACTGGGTACACTGATAAAAAGCTTAAGGTTGGTTATAATTATTAAGATGGGAAGGAGCTACTTATTGAAGACTCGAAATGTAAGTACCTCGGCATAACATTTGATAGCAGACTTAACTGGGCAGGACACATTGGACAGGTATTAGGAAAAGGGTTCAAAATCCTTCACTTCACTTGCTGGAAAGAGTGATGAGGGGATGCACTAGAGAAGTAAGGGAATTGCGGTACAAGACTTTTGTCATACCACTGCTGGAATATGGTGGTGTAGTATGGGACCAACATTTTGGGTATCAAATACAGGAGTTGGAGGCAGTGCAAATAAGCGCTGCCAGATTTATCTTTGAAAATTACCGCAAAACACAGTTGGTAACTAATATGATTAAAGGAGCTGAAGTGGGATTCTTAGGAGGATAGAAGGATGATGAAGAGACTCATGGGAATGTACAAGGCCTATATTGGTGATGAAGGGTGAAAAAATATTGGTGAAAAAATTAAGGGAGATGCTTGGAAGGGTAAAGATGACCATTACCACAAGCTGGCACTTGATTTCAGGTATAAGGGTGTGGGAAAATTTTCTTTTATAGGAAATTGTGTAAGGGATTGTTATAAATTGCCAGGGGAAATGATGAATATTTTGCCGAAAACACTGAAAGAATTTAAAGTAAAAATTTCTGAGCACAAAATTGGGCTAGAGGAAAAAGTGGTGAAGGATGGATGTGTAGGGAGATTGCCACTGGAGCATGTGCTCCATTTTATCAATTATTATAGAGCTGTGACGGGACGTCATTTATTATAATAGTATTTAGTATCGAAATCATGTAAGTTTTCTAGGTGTCACTGCAGCCAGACGTCGAGTAAGCACGTCCTGTTGTTCTACTTTCTGCCTATCGACAGTTCAGGTTGCAAGCTACACGTGCGGTGCTGAGCATGCAAGCCAATACTTTTCCAGCAAGCTAGAATACATTGATCACTCTCACTTCTTGACTAACGATCTACAAGATAACATCTAGGCCTCGGAGATAGATATTCGCTGCACCAAACTTACCATACTGTGTTAATTGTGAACTGTAGGGCTAAGTTTCATCCCTAGGGTCAGTAGTATGGGTTACGGAATACCTCAAATCTTGTCCAACATCGACTGTAGATGATTTACGGTTCCGTGCAGATTAAACGGGTTTCCAGAAACATTGTTTCATTTCAAGTAGCTCGTAGCTGTCCGCTCCCTCTCCTAATTACAAGTTACCCTCGATGCTCATGTTTATTTGGTAGACAAGAGAAGAAGAGGATAGATTCAATAGAGAATACTTCAAGAGCAGAAGATACGAAGAAAGTCGGTGCAAGTCATAGGGCATCGTAGGTTAATCCCTCAGAACCCACGTGTCAGTCATCCTGGCACACCCAATTAATAGTCATAGCACGATCCTATACATATAGGGTCAGCAACAGAGCGATTGCATAAAATTGGGCTAAATTTTAATGTTTTGTAGGCTTGATACTATACTTGGACCCTTTATTAAAAATAATTGTTGTAGCGAGAGTGCTTACAGATTTCGAACAGCTGTTGTCGACAGCAAATACTCATGGTTTCAACTTAATATCGTCACGATCTGCAAGATCTTTGATTTTTTTAGTTCTTTCTTTATTTGATTTTGACAGTAATGTTTTAAACCTCATCATTGGATTTTTTTTTTTTTTTTTTTTTTTTTTTTTTTTTTTTTTTTTTTTTTTTTTGAAGTTCCTAACAGTTACCTCATTGATCAATGTTATGATCAGCTTCCTTTCCAGTCATTTTCGATATTGTCACTCATAGACATGGTACAAGTTATAATAATGATGGTGTTATTCTACTCGCAAAAAAAGCATGCCATGCATTTCTAACGCCATATGCAGAAGGAATCGGCATTGATTGATATCAGTTTCGTATTTCAGAAATGAGTTGCTTACGTCTGTATGACATTCCTTCTGAGTACCAATCAAGCACTGACATGTGCATGTGGTTCTCAAATGTTCATTTGATTTTTTGTTCCGTGCATTGAAAAACGCAGAATTGATTTTAAAGAAGTAGTTGAGTAAAGAGTGTCGGAAAACATTTCCCCGCATGAACCGATTTTTGTTAATGTGGCCTTCATAAACGGCGTTAAGGTTAGCTACCACGATGATTCATACTGAGAATAGTAATTGAAAATTTGATTCAGTATCAGTGATTCCTCCTCGCTGCGACGTGTATCGCAGGTGCCTGTACTAATCATGTTACACAGAACGTATTCTCTAACGAGAAATGCTGATTGGTTTCATATTCCTTTTGAATGAAGCAAAATGAAACGAAGGACGACGCGCAACAGAATTGGAGTTATTTCATTTGCTTCTAAATTATCAGCAGGAATACTAACGAAATTGCTCTTCGCTTGTCGCCGTCGCAGCAATGCCAAATTAAGCCAGCTTTCGTTGAGTTTGAAAACAAACGTTGCTGCAGTTTAATTTAGTTCCAATACCCTTGTTGTTGTATTGATGATGTTCGGCGCCTGCCACGAGTTTAACTAATTCGAAACCTGATGTGGGACGAATTTTTCATCATTCGGAGGATGGCGAACAGGGTGGGAGAGGTAGCATTGACCGATTCGTTATCACCAGACTGTATTAAAAAAATCTCAGTTAAATCCCAAATCTCTCCGCGATGTGTTTGGGAGTGAGGATATGCGATACTGTTGCTAGTCATACCTCAGTCAAATCGGGACGTTATTGCTGGTGGCACCCCTGTGATTTTTCTGAAGAGTGGGATCGCAAGGACTATGCTTTCCCTCTCTAGTCCACGTTTTAAGAAACACAATTCAGACCAAACACTGTACTTCATAACAGTGCTTTACACACATAAATCAAAACTTACAGGTACAGTAGAATGTAACTTTACCTGCATCTACGGTACAGAATTATTTCTATTAAAAGTCTCGGACCTACCAGAAAAACACATTTAGGACAACGGGTAAACTATAGTTTCTTACCTCACCTGTTTGGTCTAACTTACGAAAGCTCCGCCATACCACACACTCTTAGGTGCAAAGAAAGTGTTAAAGGATTGGGAGCAGTAAACATGAAGTAATTCGTTGAAATATCCCATTTGCCTGCATTTTTTTGTCGAGAAAACATGGACAGCAAAAATCATGATGAATTCGAACTAGCGATGTAACGGAGCTCCGCATCCACAAGTGCGGAACTTTCGCGTGAAATTATACCTCCGCTTCCGCAATTTTTAGTGCGAATGTATAACGGAGGTTTTGTTTCCATCACAATACATATTATTCTTTTCTCTTTATACGAGATTCGGTCCAATGTGGTCGTTTTTTCATTACGATCTTGCAATAAAAGTAACAATGAACTGAACGGTGTTATTGTCTAAGCGACGAATTTACAAAATTTGAACTTGGATGCAGAGTAAAGCATCCGTCTGAAACTACCGTAGGATGCGCTCACCCATTCAAGCTACTAGAATAGTTCTAGCAAATTGTCCCAAGCAATCCTTTCCACTCACACTTTCTCACGGCCAGTGTCTTTATCACATACTCGCAGGATGATTCCTCCAATCATGATCCAACGCCATGGTTTGTCGGACAGTAAGGACGCGTGATGCTTGTATGGGAGCCCAACAACATCCAATACGTCTTACATTTAGTCCTGTAACCCCTTTCACGGCCCATCAAGAGTCATTTATCGGAAAATCGAACCATCGTCGGTCCTACAAGTTGGACTGTAAATGGGCCGTTAGAGCAGTGGAAAGGCGGGTGGCGGGCAGGGAGATGTGAGGCAGCGTCGTCTTGTTCTTGACATTTGAATTAGTGGAGCCGCGAATATTTTTTTAGACGCATGCATAGTTATGTAAATAATTTAATTCACTTGTGAAATCATCCCACGATTTTTGTTGTTGAAAGATGAGGCAAAAATAAATCAATAAGGCAGTATTATGAGGAAATAAACTTTGCTCATGAAAAAATGTAGAATTTGTGACTAAAAATATACTTATTTCGATTTTAATTTACTTTTGATAATATATTAAAATGTAAATAATTATAATTTTATTTTTCCTCCTCCGCTTTCACAAAACATCCGCTTCCATGGATGTCAAGCAGGGAACTTCCGCATCTGTATCTGCATTCACAAGGATGGCCTCCGTTACCACCCTTATTGGAACCCAGGTTTTCCATACCGCCAGACCCGAGCGTTACCGCTCATCCAGTCTGCTTGAAGGTATCCAGTAGTTTGTCAAAGTATATTTAGGTGTCATGAACCGGTTTCAAAATGAGTTCAAATCCTGCAGATGTAACAATGCCATTCATTTTTACAACGCAAGAAGAAAAGTATCGTCCAGGAGACACCAATAGGTAGTTCTGGCTACGAATGCCTAGTGATGTTCCGACACCATCAAAGTATCGATACCTACTCAAATGAGTAGTACTCAAATTGTCTTACGATACTTACTCATATGAGTACTGTAAATTATCGATACTTACTCATATAGATACTTTTTTAATTAATATCGAAATATAAAAATATATGTGACATGTTCTAAATTATTTATTTTATCTGCCTAGTGTAATGAAATCAAATAACACTCATTAAGCATTTTAATTTATTTATTAAAATTATAATAAAGCTCACATTGTAAGCATACTTTGATGGTTTCTTTCTTATCTTTAAATATTTATTTATTATAGTTTTAACACCCTTAAACAATAAAAGTCCGCTTTTGGAATTATTCCCAAAAAAGCAATTGTTCCAGATATTTTGGGGACAGCTTGTTTGTTTTGTTTGTCATTGTTTCACACGCATTAGAAAACAAACATTCACCCAATACTGACGTTGCTACAACAAAAAGTTGTGCGTATTTATACAGACAAGGAAACAGTATATAAGTTTCATTTCTTCCCACTGTGTAAATGGATTGCTTTTTAGAGACATGTCAGTGTTTGACAAGTAGAGAGAGACTTTGTCACTACGGTGCATTTTCTTTGTGATGTTTCCAGAAGTGATATTCCTGTGAAACGCTAGCTGAAGCAGCTTCTTCTTCCGATTCACATGGGCTACTTAGTTGCTTATGAACCATACCTTTTAGGGACCATGCACAAACTACGTGGCTCGGTCCAGGGGGGGGGGGTTGGCTGGAAGGCTACGCTAGGCTATGTGGGGGGAGGGGGGGTGGGGGGGTTCCGAGCCAGGCCACGTAGCTTTCCTTTCATAACATTTTTCACAGTTAAAATGAGGAATAGAACTCACAACAACATGTGAATATTTATTTCCCTCAGTTAATTATCTCCGTATGTAATTTACAATAGTCTGACAAGAGAAAACCGTTCAAAATGTCTTCTGGAATCAAAAAGGGAAAAAGCTACGTGCTACGAGAGGGGGGGGGGAGGCTAGAGGCAAAAGCCACGTAGGGCTACGTGGGGGGGAGGGGGGGTTCACAGGAGGCATAAATGGAGCTACGTGATTTATGCACGCTCCCTTAGTTCTTGTGCGGGGCTGCGCGGGAGCGATCATTGGCCAGGTATAGCGAAATGCGCGCTAAGTAGAACGTTATTACAATGAAATAGGGACCTAAAACAAACTCTTTGAGATTAGATTGTCTATTCTAAGACTGATTCTGTTTGATTTTTCAATGCTGCCAACTTTACGTCACAGGAAATTAATTTGGCAGTGCGGCTGAGTGGCGTAGCAGGGTTGATGCGTTTAGAATTTAACATCGGCGCGTTTCGACGCTTTCGATTCGATACAAGTACATTTCTTCCGATACCGAGTAAGTATCGAATGAATTAATTCGAATACGCAAAGCACTCGGTATCTAAACAAAGTATCGAGTACTTACTGGTATTTACTTGTATCGAATCAACACTACGAATGCCAGAGTTATGATTTGCCGAGTATTGCCCCTCTGTGGAACGAATGAACATTTACAGCGTACTTCACTTTTACAAAGAAGGGGGAAAGTAAAGTTAGGTGTGTGTTAAAATTTGGCAAACACGGAAATTTGTAACTAGATTTGTAGCTTGAACTTTAAGTTTTCAAAATATACTACTAACAATGAAGTATCGCATATTTCTAACGTTAATTATGCATATAATCTTCATATAACGGCAATTTTACCTTGTATTCTCCTTTTTACGGTTGCATATGAAGGTATCCTTTGCATTTGACGCTTCTTTGCATGCCAGTAATACATATATACTTCCTTAATTTCAGTTAGCAAGTTTCTTCTTCTCTTGTCAGTTTCCTCTACTCATTTAACTTTTTTTTATATATAAAAAAGGCTTCAATCCTCCCAGGTAAAGACGGGATTCTAGAGAGTCTCAGGAACTCTTTTCAACCAATCTAACTTAAAAGGGAGGGAATTCCCTCCATTCATCACACTTTCCATCCACAGATGAAACAGAAACATTATTAAATGGACTGGTTAGAAAATATATCCACGGCTACGGTCAGAGACTCAACGTAGCACAACATCTTCCATAGTTCATAGAGGGGTTTTGAGAACCTTCCTGTTGCTGATATTCGATAAAGATGTTAACTAATAGTATTGTGCTCATTCAGGTTTTTTAATTTAATTTTATTTATTTTTAATGGCATTCGGCAACCAAGACCACACAGCCAGCTTAATGTGAATCAGTTTCTCCATTATATTTTAATTTCTAAGTATGGACACCACAGGACGGACACGACATTATCACACACAACACTTAAACACCCATGCCCTAGGCCGGACTCGAACCGGCGACATTCGGCACGCGGGTCTACTACTCTAGCCCCTACGCTACCGAAGCCGACGCTCATTCAGATGGTGCTATAATACACAGGCAGCAAAGTGATGTTTGTACATGGCTACCAACAAATCCGACTGGATTAAAATACATTTCATAAATTGTTTGATAATTGATAAAACCAATCACACGGCAAAAAAAAAAGCTGTTTCCTTGAAAAATTAATCAAGCGTTCTACGAATACTTCGTTTGAAATCCATAACACTGTTAAGTATAATCAGTAAAATGGAGTTAATTTACAATTGCAGGAAATGGACAAACCACTTTATTTGATAATGCGTGATTTAAATTAATGTAGGAGGGCACAGTGTTTAGAATCTCATCGCCAACTTCGTACGAGAAAATATAAAAGACTAGCTGGCGTTGCTCGGGGAAGTTGAAAATCTGATGGGTTTTTGTAAAACACGTGCTGACAGCATTGTTTACTTTAAATATACGTGTGTAAAATTTCACCATGATCGAAAAAAATGTGGACCTGTGTGTCGCTTCACCAATTTTAAAACCATTTTTAAATTACAAATTAAAATTTCTCGGTCAGTAATCGTCCGACAGGAACTGATCCAATGCCAATAAACAGGACATATTATGGGCTTTCAGAATATTACCATCACTTTGGACTATTTCCCTACTTTTTTTTTTTAGATATTTACAAGAAAGTCAGCCGTTGATGTGTAAATTTTTCTTTAGGGGGTGATGGGGAAGACAGAAGGGTTTTTGAATACAAATGTAAATAGTTATTTTTTCCTTGTTTTAAAGCTTACGTGTGCAAAGTTTCATCGAGATTGGACAAAAACTGTGGATTTGTATAAATATCATACAAATATATATTTACACACAAATCCATTTTTATGTGTAACGTTACAATAGTTTATTTAAGGATTTATTTGAATGTTTTTATTTATTTATTTTCAAATACCCTATGGATAATATATATATACAGTTACAATTCATACATCACATTATAAATTAAAGAGAAAAAACAAACAACGTGTTAATTTAATTGAAACCTTAAAAAAAAAACTATTACAATCTCTCTCCTCTATACATTTACCCAGCTTTTCTCTGAAACTTGCAACAATTCTTGTGTTTTTTTATTTCTTCAGGTAATTTGTTATATATTTTTAAACCTTTGTGCAACACTGTTTTCTGTGCTTTACTACTTCTATTATAAGTCGAATGGAAATGATTTGGTCTTATAATTATGTACATCATTATTCTTTTGTACTAATCTAGACATATATCTTGGTAATAATCCACTTTCCATCCTACATACAAAAGTCATTACATGTCTAATAATTTCCTTTTCAATATGTAAATATCCTAATTCTATGCATCTTACTCACATTTTCAGTTCTTCTTTTATTTAGAACAGCCCTCATTCCCTTATTAAAATTATTTTGCAATTTCATAATTTATCTTTTGCTTGCCATGATTAATAATGTCGAGCAGTATCTTATGTGAGGCACATTGGGCCACATTTGGGTAATTTAGTGTGTGGTGCAATGATTTGAGAAAATCGAAGAGACAAAGTAGCTTCAACGGTGCTTAGTGGAAGATGGCACCTTATGGAGGCGTCGGCTGGGTTTCACAATATCCCGAAAGTGTAAGATGTCTATAAATAAGGGTGAGCTGCAAGGAGTGCCGCGTTTCATCGCCGAACGCGAGTGGACGCGTATTTTCCGTCTCGAGGAGAGAAGTTATGAAACCTGCAGATTTCAGCTTGGAGTGAAACGTTGTTAGTTTTGTTTTTTGGTATCTGAAATCTGATCAACGTTTTTCGGGGAGTAATTGAAATTGGACGAGTGGTGTATAAGTGTTGTAAGTCTCTGAGAAGTTTTGACAAGGGCTCATAATATTTTTACTGCAGAACCAATATATTAAATTCAGTGTTTTGTTTGTTTGTTTGTTTTTTTTTGTTGTTGTTGTTGGTTTTTTCATGTTTTTTAAGGGCGACGATAGTATAAAGTGTTTTTTGCCACCATAGAAAACACCCCTAGAGACGATTCAGCCAAATAATTTTAATATTAAATTTTAGTAAGTTTCGCGTCCAGCGAAATAGATTTGCATGTTTCAGTTAAGGGTGAGGTGTGGAATGAATGTAAATAAATTTGAAGGGAACAAATTTGATTTGAAAACTCTTCCGTTACTTACAGCAAATATTTGTTTCGGACCTTTCTGATGAGAATAGTAATGTATAGAAAATTTAAAATGTGGTGTTATGTTTTTGGAACTTAGTGGCGGCGGGAATCTTCTGATAATTTATCTTTAAATTTACATATCCGTCGGTGTCTCGTTTGAAGAGAAAGGACAGTTTGAAATAAATTCTCAGACCATTATAAGTATATTTGTTTTTCTATCGATACTCAAAAAATAAAAACCTTTCCTATTTTTGTATTGATAATTTGAATTGCAGGAGGCTGAAGTTTTACCTGAAGTTTAGGTTACATTGCAGTCGCCGATCGTATTTAAGATTAGCTCCTTCGAATACACCACTGTCTGCAGGGGTTAAATGAGTCTTGAAGATGTGAGGGAGTGACCGATTGCAATTATTGTAACAGTAATAGTCTTACAAACGGAAGAGAAATTTTATGTGTCAAATGATTTTAAGAATTCCTGTTAAGGAAAGTGGTAATGGAACAGAAAGTAAAGGGTGAAACTTAACTAGGATGACGTCACCGTCTGACACATAAATGCGAATCGATGGTTGTCGGTTTATACGAGGTCTCGATAAATAAAGTTGTGTAAGGAGAATCCAATGTTCGGCATCATTGGTATAAGGGAAAGACGCCAACTCACCACGTTGATTTGAGAGACGGCCAGAATTTGCAAGCCCTGCCCGGACTCTCCTGAACAACTGCAAATCGAGAGCTCATAGAAGGGTGAGAATTTGGCAGGCAGAAGAGCTCGGGTCACCGAGTAGAGTGAAAGAAACACTTTAATATGATCATCTTACAGAAGAGCCTGATAACAGATGATATCGCCAGCAAAAGGTTCAACCGTCATTTTAAATGCTCTTTAAACCCCTCGTAGGTCAGTCTCCAAAATTAAAAGTAATAAGTTATGAGTAAATGTCGCAAGGACTGATCCACACAATTTCGACCCGTAAGCGCCATGAGTTTAACATATTTTCATGCTCAATGTAAAGTTTTGCTAACCTGGTATTGGATCATATTGAATTCATAATGTTATTCAGAGTAACCCTTTTTATTATTTGATGCAAATTTTATTGAAATTAAGTTCAGGTTTCCTTTTAATAGTTTTGAAACGAAATAAATTAAATAATGTGTGAAAATTCATTTTAGGAATACCTTGTAATAAATAAATTAATAATTCATAAATAAAATTAAAATAAATATTGATCTAATTAAAACTTTTATACCCATGAGAGGGATTACATTAAGTAATAATAGAACAGCTAAATTAAGTAATACTGCTAAATGGATAACACACAATCAGTTGGTGATAACGCAGTGCTGTGAATGACGCATTTATTCTCTTCCTCTCCACCGCAAATTTGTACGAGAAGTAATATTTCCAGAGACTTTATAAACGAGGATACCATCATTTGCGTTTACCGTATTGCGATTCCAAATAAGGCGCAAGAAATAATTTCCTGGTTCGTACAAACGGAAACCTAGAGAGATGTTTAGTCGCAGCAAATGAGAAGTGAGACCGAAAAATATTTTACAACATGGAATACTATTGATGCTATTTCTCTCATTAATTAAAAGATGATAGGCTTCTGAAATGATGTCTGCAGAGTCTGTCAAGAGAAAAGTGGATACACGGTATGAAAAAAGTAATTTCGTGAAGTAGAATTGCCTACATGAGTGTCCTAATTAAGTTATGCAAAACATATCCTGTGACGAAGAGTGTTAATTGGCTTCATATTCCTTTCCGATGAGGCAGAATGAAACGAAGGACGAAAGCGAGGCGTACGTCGTGTTATTTCATTTGCTTTTCAATTTAGTTTTGGCAGAGATACTAATTAAGTTTCCGTGGCTCACTGTCTATGCTCCAGCAAATGAAACGGAAATTCGTCGTGTTTTCAAACAACCGTGTGTCCGTTAAATTTACTTTCAGGTATACCACATCTACAACTCCATCATAATTGTAATTTCACATTGCAGCCAATAACGTTAACGCCAGAGGGAAAATGGCATTTTGGATATTTTTTCTGTTTTAAATACAGTAACAGAAAATAAAAATCTTGATAAATAATGTGTATTTATTAAGTTGAGAATGTTTCTGTTATATCTGAAGATGCTTTTTCACTGTTTACTTATATTTGGAGTTATTTTTTAATCTCTGACAATATGTTAACGAAGCACAATCACCAACAGAATAATTTGCATCTAAATGTAGGCTTCTGGTAACCAAATACATTGTAGCTGCGTTGAAAGCAGTTTGATTTACAAAGTTGGGTTTAATGGATCAGGCCAAAATGGCAGTCTTGTCTTAACTCGATGCCAAACTTAGTCATGATATGAGATGATATACTCATTGACATTATTCTATGAAATAAGTATTTCATTGAATTAAATGTACTTACTAGCTGTCAAAAATGTTAAAGCAGTATAATAACTTGCAATTTTATCGCAGTTTCACTGCATTCAGTAGCAACTTTTAACTAGGGGGAGAATCAACAGGCAATACAATATTGAAACATTTTAGCATTTATTTTTTCTAGAAGTGTTTCAGAAACGCTATTTTTCTTCAAACCAGTCATTGGGGAATTAAAAATAATTTAAAATATAAATGAGAAATAATTTAATTTAATTGCGATGGAGCGCACACCCCAGTGGCACCCATTTTTACCCCCCTTCCTGTACCCACCTACCTTTGCTCTGTACAAATTTCAACTTTAAATTGTTGCAAAGTTTTTGTTAAACTATTCGTCAATTCTCCTGGTAGCTTGTGCCAATCCCTGACACCCTTTCCTATGAAAGAAAATTATTCCACACCTTATTGCCTCAAATCGAGTACCAGCTTTTGGTCATGGTCATGTTATCCCTTTCATGCATTACTTTTAATTATTACACCAATATCTTTCCATGCCTTATCATCAATAACACGCCTTGTACACCCTCATGATTCTCTTCACCCTCCTTCTGTCTTCCAATGAACCCCATTCCAGCTCTTTTATCATATCGATTTCTGATTGTGATCTGCGGTAATTTCCGGAGACAAATCTAAGAAATGGTAGTAGGTTATATGTGAAAACCTCTGTAATTTTATTAAACTTGCTCGCTAACCGTAAGAATTGTCATGACATTCCTCGTCATTTAACATCGAAAAATGTTAGTTGTAGCGACAACCGCATGTCAGTACTGTAATGTCCCTTGGTGACGGGAAATTTATGCGTGTGGATTCCACGTTTCTTTGGCATCGGCGAGAGCCAGGTGACTCATACCTGCGCTGAAAGACCGAACGGTTTATGGCAGGCCGTAAAGTTAAAAGCTTTTCGCATTCAATGAAATTCAAAGGACAGTATAGGGACTGAGCCGAAATGAGGATTTCCTGGTACAGTAGAAAGTTGAAACTAGAGAAACGATGCTTCGGAGAAAAAGTCAGGTTGCGCAACACCTCTGTTGGGAACCAGTGAATCAAACTGTGTTACGAACTTTTAGAAACCATAAGTTTTTTATGTTGCATGAGGAGCGCCAATGGAGATCGTGGACGACCCGCCAAACGCTGCGACTCATTGAAATTTCCCGCGTCTGCTAAAACTCGGGAGCCTGCAAGTTTTCAACGGAGCGAACAAGCGGGAGAGAAGACATTCTGTTTCTGGCCAGCAAACAATCCGCACCGGCGCACCACGGGAGATTGCCGGAGAGGTGACTACCTGCGGGGAGCTAGCTCGCCAAGTGACCTTGCGCCCAGCTGGTCAACGGGGTCCGTCTGATTTCTCCGCAACTCATCTGCTACGGTAAATAACGCCGACGATGTATAGACACTCTTGCGTTATTCAACCCTAGGCAAAGCTCTGAGATGAGAATCATGCTCTAAATTGTTCAAAAGAAACTTTTAATATTCAGTTCTGTTCAATAAACCAATCAATTTTATATTCAAAGAAAATAATAGGTGTTGTAAACCCTGCTTTCAATAACTTCCTTTCCAATCAATCAGTATATCATTTGAATAGATGAAGATTTGTGTTATTTAATGGTATTTTAAAAGGAATTGGAATGTCGCTTCTCTCGGATAGAGAACACTTCCATTCTTTGCGCCTACCCGGGATTAATTTTGCAAATTAATTTATTAATTAATGCATCTTATTTTTTTTTATTCTAATTTTAATAACGTCACAAACTAGACGTTACAGTACTAAATCATGAGAGAGGTTAGCAAAAGCCGCGATAAACCTAACGTAAGTAACAGAGAATTCAAAAATTCATTCATTGATGAAAATAACGATAGCATGCTCACTTTCCCACGCCGTGTGGATTTAGAGATGGATTCGTTACGAATATATTCTGCAAGTATTATAAATCAATTAGAGAACGATGGGGAAAAGTACCGTTTGCTGATGGAATCCCAGTAATAGTATTTGCAGAGTGCGAGGCGGTAATCTGACCATTACTGTCTGATATATACTGCAAATTCTGAGAAAAGAAAGAACCTTCCGACTGGAAAATCGCCCAGGTAACTCCGATTCGAGATCGAAGAGATACCAGGAATTAACGACCCTTATAAATATATCATCTGTTTGTAGTATAGTTATTGAGTCAGTTATATGCTCGAACATTATGAATTTTCTGAACAAAAACAATTTACTTACACCGAACCAACACAGATTTCGGAAGAAAGATCATGTAGAACACTGCTGGCCCTATTTACACATGACATAATGAAAAATATTGATGCAGGTTCACAAGTTTATGCAATCTTTTTGAATTTTCAGAATGCCTTCGACTCTGTGTCACACAACAGCCTTAAACGAAGATTCGAGTTAAAGGGTTTTATAAATGGTTGGTCGCAGTATGTCGTCATTCAGGGAGAAGCCTCTTCTAATCTAGATGTTTCATCTGTTATATCTCAAGGAAGTGTAACAGGACCACTTCTTTTCTTAATTTTTATAAATGATCTTGGAGACAATGTGAATTGCAGTTTGAAATTGTTGGCTGATGATGCGGTCATCTATAGGGAAGTAAGGAATTCGGTCGATTGCTTACAAATTTAGCGTGACCTGGATGTTATTTCGGCATTGTGCGACGAATGGGAACTTAAATTGAATTCTAAAAAGTGCAAGGCAATATGCATAACTAACAAAAATTATCTGTTTATTCAGAAATAAAGAGTAAACTGTTCAGTTATTGATACGGTTGATTCAGTGAAGTATTTGGGCGTAACAGTACGAAGAAACATGAAATGGGACTTTAACATCAATTCTATCGTAGGTAGAGCTAATTCTTGACTGTGATTCAAACGTCAAACCTTGAAAAATCGTAATGCACAAAGAAGATAGTGTACAAAAATCTCGAGCATCCACATTTTGACTACTGTTGTGCCGTTTGGAATCCGTTTCATAGGAAGTTGGTTGATAGTATTGTAACGTTCCAGGTTGTGGACCGGGATAGAAAGAAGAGGGTAAAGAATGTAACCCAATTAATTACTGAAAAAATGACAGTACAATTTATTTGACTGATAATGAAATTAATATTTAGTGAACCATCAAAATGGTAACAGACTCCCTCAACAGGACATTAAGCAACAGGGTAGCAATGAAATTCTAATCAGGGCGTTCTGGGCATAATCCAGTCCAGTTCCAGGATCTTGTTGTGGACGGCAGAAATTGATGACGTATTAGCGGGTGGATGAGACGGCTCGGGCTGTTGCATCGTCTGAGGAGAAGCAGCACACAACCAATAGAGTACTCCGTCGGTACCTAGCTCTCCGTACTGCAACGGACAGCGAAACTGGTGGGCAGGGGATACCTCGCCGACCACCAGCAACCAGCCTGTCCTGGTCAAGAAACCCACAGCCTCTCACTTGGGAGGCTCGTACCAGTGTATAAGCGAGACCTATCGCTCTGAAGACTCACACACGAGTGTCCACACCATCGTCGATCCTCTAAGGCCGCAGACATCTGGTCCTCGTGGTATGCCATCGAAAAACAACAATCCATTAGTCTGTAACCACCCCAATGCACGCCCCCGGCGTCTGGCATTCGTCCCACACATGAGCACACCCTTGTCAGAGTGCGCAGGCAAAAAACTGTCACCCGCGGACTCACCGCTCTGTTCTGACGAAATTAACTTTATTTATAATGTCTCTACGAAATATTTTAATGTGTCAAATCTGACACATAACAGTATAGAGAATGCACAGAGAAGAGCCGCTCGATTAGTGACTGCTATAGGATGCTCCAGGAAATCTCATCTAGGAATGAGTTACATAGATACGACAACGAATGCCATATGAATCAGTCGTTTCGAGTTAAGGGGACCTGGACGTGAAAATGACTAAAAAAATAGTTTTTTTTTTTTTTTTTTTTTTTTTTTTTTTTTTTTTTTTTTTGCCTCTTTATGATAGAAAAAATTCCTCCTGTTTTCAAAAATGTATGGATCATCAACTTTTAAATTGTTAATTTGGTTCTAAATGCTCTTTGAAAAAATGTCTGAACACTAGCGTAACCTTCTTTCAGCTCACTGTTGCTATGATTTTCTCAAAACTAAATTTTCATAACATTAGGTACATATATCTTCACAATGATTTGAGCTATGTTTACCAAATTTCTCCCAAGCTAAGAATGGGACAGTCTGCTTGTGTTATGTCTAATACATTGCAGAATTTTTTTTTTTTTTGTCATCATGCATATAATTTTAGTGTTAATTTTGAAACAAAATAATTTCGTGGTTTGATAAGTTTTTTTTCTATTTCCCCTGACGTATTCCAAACTACAAAAGGAGAGGCATAATGAGTTCCTAGGAATGTTGCCTGTAGTCTGACACAGTTTGATCGCTAATAGACTGATGATGCACTAGTAATTGGTACCAGAATGCGAATGTTTGTTATAAAACAATCTACTAGATAAGATATTTTAATTTTTAAACTATAACAGATAATTAAATAAATTTATATACACACGTTTAGTTAATGTCATTCAGAGTTGGTACAAAATTGCAACTTCTTCCGCATTATAGATCATGAGTAATGTGCATTTAAACGAGGCGTAAAAACGCAGTCTGTTCACGTCCAGGTCCCCTTAAACACGCGGAACAGTGAGTATCAAGAATTACGTGTGGTTCATATGAGGCAAAAAGTGAAATTTTTTGTTACTTTAACAAAGTATTTTTTTATGCGTATTACTGTTTAGTAAGATCAATTTATTATCTTGTTACAATTTAAAGCTTAAATTCGCATTAATGTATTCGAAGTTCAATTACGATCTTTTTATATATCAGTTATTACAGTTTTTGTAAATTTTTGTTATTATTTTTCATTGTTATACTAAAAGTACTTATCTTCCAGTTCCATAGTTACGGGTGTGGCATTCATCGATCTCACGGCGGCGTTTGATTCAGTCAACCATAAAATGTTGATAAGTAAGGTAAACTCCACCACAAAAGACTACCATCTAACACAAGTCGTCCAGTGTTTACTACGAAAAAGAAGCTTTAACGTCACCCTCCACAATTAGAAAAGTCGCTGGAGAACTCAGAAGAATGGCCTCCCTCAGGGTAGTGTGCTGGCCCCGCTCTTGTACAACATAATTACAAATAACCAACCAATTATTCCTGGGACAAGAGCATTCATTTATGATGACACAGCAACTGCAGCTCAAGGCACAAACTTTGAGGCGATGGAGGTAAAGCTGACAACAATTCTTGCGGATATGGCCAAGTATTATGATGCTAATCACTTGAACCCCAACCCTGGAAAAACGCAGGTCCGGGCATTCCACCTGAAAAACAGAGAAGCCAGAAGGAAGATGAATATCAACTTGAGAGGACAACTATTACATTGCGATACTCCAAAATATCAGGCAGTAAAGCTTGATCGATCAAATCCCATTGTGAGGATCTGAAACTCAAAATATCCGCCTGAAAGAACATCATCCGAACACTTTCAAGTACCTCCTGGGGAGCACAGCAAAATGTGCTTCGTACATCTGCCCTGGCGCTTAGTTTCTCTGCAGCAGAATACTCAGCACCAGTTTGGCAAAACTCTGCAGATGATAGGCGGGTTGATATAGCACTGAATGATACTGGTCGCATTGTAAGAGGTTGCCTGAAATCAACTCCTGTCAGCAAAATATACCAAATCATGGGTATAGCACCACCTGACATTCGAAGGAAAACAGCTGCAAAGATGGAGAAGAGGAAACAGGAAACAAACCTCAGACATCCTTTGTTTGGACACGAACCTCAACCCGCAAGGCTAAAGTCAAGAAAGAACTTCTTACAGTCAACTACAGCCATAACATCTTCACCTGGAGCACGCCGTGTGGAACTATGGCGAAATTCGTTGCCTGAAGGGCACTGAAGGAATATCAAAGAGGCACCGGCCATGTGGTGTATCAGCGATATGCCATATGGAAGGCACTAAATAGATTAAGAACTGAAATGTCCCGATGCAGATCTAATATAAGAAAATAGGGTTACACTACTGAAAACGAATTATGTGAATGTGGTGAGCTGCAGGACCCACACCATTTTCTGGTATGCAGGAATCTACCTGAAACCTTCACTATCGACAACCTTTTTAGGGGAAATGAGAAGGCGATCAGGATTGCGGAATTCTGGTCACATTCCATTTAATTGTGTTCTATAGTCCATAAGCTTAATATTAATTGATTAATGTTATTTGTTTTGTTTAATCTTGTAATGTTATGTACTGGACACGAGAAATAAATAAATAAATAGTTTTGAATTATAATTTATTATTTTCTAAATTTAATAAGGTTTGCAGTGTTTACAGCACATTCATTAACAGATTTCATGAAACGCTGTCCAAGTGTGTGATCACTGAATGTATTTCAAAGGTTTAGATGCGCGAATGTACTCTACTCTTAGGGTTCTTCAGAATATTGTTGGACAGTCTGCTTTACATATTAGCTGTACACCAAGAAATTTATTTTCTGGCAATTTTTCGCAGAAAGCCGTTGAATACAATTCTGTCATAGATTTTTAACCGCATGAATCTGTATTTTCGGAACTACCGCTTCCCTCATTCTGACGACCACCTTCCAACGAGGTATTTTCTGTTACGCCAATCACAATATTCCAAAGCGCCATACTGTATTATGCCTTGGCATTTTATAGATAACGCACACAGGGCTTTAATGGTTTAAACTACACCAGCGATACCAATAAAGTGGTAACGTATTTAACAGTAGACTATTTCTTATCAACCGAGTGGAGTCAGTGAGCGGTAACGCTCTGGACTCTCATTCAGGAAGACAGAGGTTCGAAACCCTGTCCGGCCTTCCAGATTATGGATTTCCACAGATTCCCGGAATCATTCCATGGCAAAGCCGTGAAGGTTCCTTTAGAAATTCGTGGCAAATTTTTCCCGCTCCTTGTCAGCAGTCCTTTTCCTCTTTCAATGCCGTCATAGCTTAAACCCATAAGCAGAAAATTCAAAATACATAAAATAAAAAAAAGAAGAAAAAAAAGTGTATTCCTTATAGACATTAATCTATACTATTTTTATAAATGCGAAAGTAATTCTTTCTGTCTGTTTGTTAAGTTTCTTGGACATATACCCTAATAGTTAAATCTCTCAAATGAAAATATCAAAGTCATTTAACAGTCTGACCAAAATTTTGCATACTATTTCCTTCACTTCTCTGGTATGTTACCTCAATACCCTCTCCCATAAATATAGGATTTTGTCACTTCTTCCCTTTATCCACGTATAGTGATTAAATAATGTGTAACTATGGGGCGAAAAAAGTCAATTGTTATGTTACAGTAGTTGCATAGCTATTTTCTTACAACTACAAGAATGTTCCTTTTCTCAGTCAAAGAACACAATGAAACCATAGAGCACCAATACTGAAGATACGCAACTGTTGTAAATTTTTTTCGTTTTTGAGTACTACTCAGTTAATTGTCGTCTTTAAACAAGATATCACTTCTGAATTTCTTACATTGATAAAATAATAGGTATAATTAGCCGGTATTGTCTACAAGTGTGTTTGTTTCATATGCTTGTATTATTATACGTATTAAAGAGTCCTTTCAGCTGTCTGTAATGATTTCAAGAAACCAGAAAGTAAAAAATCAAGCTCGTATATTCCTCGTCCAGAATACCAATAATCTAAAACGGATGTAGCACTGGCATCGAGCACAACTTCCAAGTAAGCCGTTCACAAGTGTTTGGGTATGGAGAGCGCTCTCGCTTCACGAGTAAACCCTCAAACCAGAGCCGTTAATCCTCGCAGATAGATATGGGGAGCGCAACGCGAACTGTTGTATGTGCTACCAACGTTGTACCAGACTTCGCGACATGGAAATTCTGTAATGATTCTGGGAATTACTGAGTATTCGTGAGATCCCTTGGAAGCTCATGTCTGAATGGGAACCGGATAGTTGATGAATGGCTGTGCTCACTGCAGAAGCTTGTAATTCAGACGATAATTTCGTTCACAAATGGAGAACACCGTTCGCAGAAAATAACACTTCACGGTGTACTAAACAGTAAGAGGTTTCGCAGTAAGAACGCAGAACGGTTTAATTGACTGTTATACTGAATAGAACATTAGTTAAAAATGTGCAGGATTAATACCACATATTTTCCTTTTAACACGTCTTGAACATTGTTCTTTTCGGTATCCGATATCTTTCGAGTGTTTCCCTGCAAAGAAATGATGTATACTGTAACATTATCACTAACCACCCAATCATTTTTTATTATTAACTAACCACTAAGCTCGTCAGAAATGACGGGTGAAAGGAATTGATATTGACTAAAAAAATAGAATTGTTGTTATGTAATACTCATAACATTATTTTTTAATTTGTACATAATTCGGTTTTAGTTTACACAGCGATACAGATGGAACATCTACTGAATTAATTATGTCGGAATTAGGAAACTAATGAAATTAGGAATCCAAAAATCTTATGCTATAGTGCGTGAATTTGTTTTATTTTTGGTCCAGGTCTCATTCAGCACTATAAATGCGGAACTACTTCCATCTGTATGAAATAATAACTTCAGTAACTCGGAGCTTGTAAAAGAAGAATAAATTATTTATAAAATTAAATTCATTGTGAATTATTCTGTAAAAAATTGTATCAGTTGTCATTCTGCACCTGTCTGCATTTCGACATAACCACAACTTCTACTAATATTGCTGTTCTAAATTAATAGCTTCTATTAGTCGTGTACGAATACTTTCCCTGTATTGCGATCCAAATTTAACCAAGTGGAAATATTTACATGTGTCTGATGCAGTAACATCAGTAATAAAAACAACTAATAATTAATATATTAACTTAAACGCAGTACATACTTTTATTTCAGTGTTTCAGTAAATTATTTCTTAGAGTATATTATAACAGTGAATTAAAAAGTTTAAATTGGATATAAATATCTTGTAAGCCCATCAAAAATGTCGTGTTGAACGCAGTATTTTAGCAATTAGTTTCTTCGTTAACTAAGTATAATTTTCATCAAATAACACTTATATTTTTGGAAATAATATAATGTAGATATTTCTTAGCTTGCAGAACAAAAGTATTGCTGTAAAGAGAGTATAAGAAAAATCTACATCGAACAAATTTTAAATAATAAAAAGCAACTAATAATTAATATGTCCATTTTTACGAAATACATTAATGGCAGCTATTTACTCGTGGATGTTCAGCAAAATCGAACTGTTATTAAATAACGGGCATAACCTTGAATATCTCCTATCGCTGTTGGTTGGGCAGCGGAGGCTAGAAGCTTGACGTCATAGTGTGACAGACAACGGTACGTAATGACCAAGAATACCGTTTTATACAGATAGAAGATTTACTGTTATTGTTAATATTGAATTATATTGTATTTATTAATTATAATAAGAATCCTGAATGATTGTATTAATGTTTGTAACTTGATTTGTAATGTTTCTGGATTTCCACAGACTGTAGTTTGTTTAGTAAACCTGGTTGGCATAGTGTTGTTATATTTAAGTAACAATCTTTGACGCTGGTCAGCACAGCTGGGGGTACAGCGATTGCTGATTAGTCACCAGCATTGTAGCTTGGCAGAGTGAGATGTATTGTGTGTAGCGCGGTCACAGGTTCTTCTTACAAAAGCTAAAATAGCTTGTGAAATGTATGAAAAACTTGTTTCAACGAAACATAAGTGTCTTAAAAGCTGTATCAATGAAAGGCATTAATTAAATTCAATACTATTTCTACCAGAACAGTGAGTTTTTCATTTCTAGACTATGTGAAAACACCTGTCAATTTGTTTATCCAAGCTAACTGCTTGCATGTGTTGAAATAGGAGAATTTATGTCGTTCTCGTCTAAATAACATGCCGTGGTCCCCAAAGGGAGTGCTTGGCTTACAATTGGCTAACCAATTCTCAGGATAATTGGTAGCTTACAATATGAGTATCCAGATTAATGGATGTCTTAGGTAATGTTTTGCTCTAAATAAACGATTCTTGTTTGATAATGAAGCTTGGAGGAAGCAGGGATTTAGAACTAATTTCGCGTTATATATCTCAGTTTTAAAATTTATATCTTTAAGTGGTACCGTTACGTTTTTTCAATTGGTTATTTGAGGTTCACAGACAACAAGATTGGAAACGTTTGTCAATTATGAGTTAGGAATGGAAAGAAAATCTATAGTTGCGTTTATCTGAACATTTGAAAGCATCCTCCCAGATGCGCTGAAAACTGGCCCACAACTGGTAGCAACAATGCTGTAAACTTGTAACGCCCTCTAAAAGTGATCTCCGGTAGATAAGAATTTCTAGAGAGTGGAACTAAGGCATTCTCGTGAAGGTTCCTAAAGGCGATGATCTATATGATTTAATAAAATGAGGAGATATTATCTTAATGCTCGTACCTATCAAAATATGACAAGGATAATCCTGAATCGGAGTAAGAACGGCTAAGATCGTAGGAACAGTTAAATTACCTGTGGCAAAAAATCATCAATTAACAATTTGAAACCTCCTAATTTCATGTTCGTGAATTTTGTAATATTTTTCCCTTTGTAGCATAATAGTAGAGATATCTATAAAAATGGAAACCGGGTATATTTGTGTCAGAAAAAATTGAAACCTACTGCGAAGATTTCGATGGAGCTTCACCGTTTTAAAGCTTAGAATATCAACTCAGTTGTTTGGCATGTCTTATTCTACATTGCATAACGCCGGAACATTAAATGAAATTTTGATTGTATAGTGAGAAATACCACAGATGGAACCACTAGATGCAGCATGCTTCGCGCTAAACACACAATTACAATGTCTCTGACCATAGCCTTCAATGAAAGCAATAAGATAACTTTACAATAATAACTATTTTGCACATTAAACAAACCTTGAAGTATTCTTTTCTTTAATTCGGAATATTCAATTTTTAAACACCATAGATAGCCGTAACTTCAAGTATTATTTCCTTTAATTCTGGATATTCAATTTTTAAACGCAATAGATGGCCGTAAAAACAAAAGAGATTTTCTTTAACCACGATCTCTGGTAGTAGGCCTACAACCATATTGTCTCTGGCCATCAGCATTAGTCTTCTGTATGAATAAAATCATTTATTTACGATAATATTATTCTGGATTCATTTTTAATAATTGTATAAAAGGCTGAATCTGTGGAGTTAAAGTATCTGGCGTTTCGAGCAAAACGTATATCCATTCAATTCGTAATTGAATCAAATGTGAGTTTCTAACATAATCTAGAGTTGTTTAGTAATGTAATTTCTTAACCAAATTAATGAAGCTTAATGAATCTTTTCGGACGAATGTAAATAGTATACGAGCAAATAAACTTCAACCAACCCGTTTCATGGTAGGGAGAGTGTGAATATAGGTTTGCTTTAATTCCGAAAAATGTTGGCGCGAATTTTATGAATCTTTGTACAAATGTTTCTCATTGCGGGGATAAAAATAGCGCACGGGTAAATCTATGCCAACTATACCGGCAACGCCGGGAACTCCGCTAGTTGGAGCCAAAATGAAAAAGTATCAGCTAATGCGTGGAACAATGAATGAGGTTTCAGGAAAGAAAAGGAGCAGAGACACATAGTAAACAATTTACAAAGTGACGGCAGTACCTATGTTTCTCTATATAAATGGTTTGTAGATAATGAAGAGAAAGCATAACAGTCGCGTACAAACAGTGACGATAAAGCTCCTAAGATCTGTTCAAAACTTTATCTTATAAGAAATGACGCAGTTAGAAAGGAACGGAAAATATACGGTATAAATGACAAAAGAGAGTTTAACAGGAATGAATGTAAAGACCATCTGTTCAGAATAAATGATGAGCGATTTTCGAATGCAACCATGCAGCATAGGCAGGGGAAAGACGTGATGGGAGCAGTCCTTAATGCCTAAACAACTCAGCAGGCGTTACCCGTGTATACGAAGAAGAATTTGAAGAAGGAAATCGATTCCATTAAACGAAGCAAAATTTGAAAACCTACTGACAAAGACAATGTACGACACCTACGCGTAACATATTCAACATAAAGCACATAAAGCTTTGTTGTATGAGGATATCGGTGTAAACAGGAGTAACGCAGGGATGTCTGCTTTGACTTATTTTGTTCTTAACGTTACTCTACGTTGTTAACAACTAACCAACATGAAGTAACCAAGGGATCTAATGAGACTAATCATCTAACACAAAAAGACTCCTTGCAGAAATGATCTATACCTACTTACCGAAACTTTCCTAGACATGTCAGTGAAACTGGAATCTATAAACAGGAAGCCAAAGCTGCCGCGTTCAAAACTAATTGCACTAATTTCAAACAAATAATTATTACCGATTTAAAATGATATTTAATAACATTGTTCTTAACTTAAATACAAGATACGTTGGAAAAATAGCAAGACTTTTTCCGTTAAAAAAGCTACTTCTTGCCGTAAATACTTCGTTGGTATTGTCGTTGGGAGTTTACCATTTCAGATACCACACATTTTACGCAATATTCCTTCCAACATCATTTCCTCGAAACCTCTTTGCTTAAAAAAAGTACTAATTAGAGTAATGTCTGAGAACATTAATCCTGCAGAAAAAGCGATTGCCTTTTATCCAGGAATCTCTGGATCAAGTATGACGTTACCTTATTTATTCCACCATCAAATTAAAACGTACATGTACTGTATCACGTTGAGAAATGGTTGCCTAATGGGGCTTGTCCCAAATGTAGGTTGGTGCATAAAAATAAAAATGCCTCTCTCTCACACACACACACACACACACACACATATATATATATACTTTTTTTGCTGTCATCAGTCTGTCGACTGGTTTGATGCAATTCTCCATCCCTTACTGGCTTCCGCCAATCTTTCCATCTCAACATATCCCTTACAATCCTGCATGTCTCAAAATATGACTTACCATCCTATCTTTTCTTTCTGTAAGACTTTTCTACAAACTTCTTTCCTCGCCCATCATTTCCAAAACTCGTTCGTTTCGTACTTTATCTGTCCACTTAATTTTCAGCATCCTTCTATAGAACCAAATTTCAAATCCTTCAATTTTCCTTTTATCTGGTATTCCTAAAGTCCATGCTTCGTTGCTATAAAGTGCTGCGCTCCACACATAGAGTTTTAAAAAGTTCTTTCTGAGTCCTAGATCAGTATTTGAATCTTTTAGATTTAAATTTTACATGAAAGCTCTTTTTGCTAGTGCTATGCTGCTTTTAAACATCATTCCTGCTTCAGCCATCGGTTGTAATTTTACTTCCTAAGTAGCAAAATTAGCTAACTTCTTCTATCGCATCCGACCCTATTTTTTATTTAATCTACTATTATTGGCATCATTTCTGCTACTTTTCATCACTTTTGTCGTTGGTTTATATTTAGTCGAAAATCTTGTTTCAGTATTTTTCTCATGATATGACTTCTTAAATTCCTCACCCTGTTCTGCCAACAAGACAATGTCATCAGCAAATCGTAGCATACTAATTTTTTTCTTCTTGAACGCTTACGCCACATGAAAATTTTTCTTTTACTTCCTTTACTGGTTCTTCTACATACAAATTGAATATTAATGGGGATAAACTGCTGCCTGGTCTCATACCCTCTTTAACCGATGTGTATCTCTCATGGTTCTCTACTTTTATTATAGCTACTTGATCCATAAAAAGATTATAATGTATTCACCTATATCGATATTTTAGACCTCACTTCTTCAAAATTTTGAACATCTTTTTGCACCTAATATTATCAAAAGCTTTTCCTAAATCAACAAACGCCATAAAAGTATCTTTGTTTTTCTTGATCCGCTCTTCAAGTATTAATCTTAAGGCCATAATCTCTTCTCTTGTTCCGCGGTGTTTTTCCTAAACCCAAACTGATCTTCACCTACTATCTATTCTACTATACTTTCATTCTTCTCAGCATGTTAATGAAGTTTAATTATTTGCTATATTGAATATTCTTTTGAGCAGTACATGGTTTATCCTTCAACCAAAACACTGCTCTTACTATTTCAAATTATCTAGGTGTGAGAAGAAACAACTATTCTGACTCAATTAAATAGGATGAATTTAATATTATTAATCGTTGAAACTTTACCAGTATACAGAAATATGTCAGAGTACAGCCAAATAATAACTTCAGTGACAAGTAGAAGCATACTGATCTCAGCGGAAATTTTACATCTTGATGTGCAGATGGACTAGAAGTCGCTCGGAATGAGACAATCCTGAAATCGATCAACGACGCCATCCAAAAGTAATGCAGAATTTCGTTTGAGGAAAATAGACTATGGCTGAAGGCCAAACTAAACAATACACTGCCTATTGACTTGTCAATTATAAATTATGAAGACGAACTGGAATAAAATTAAAAACATTCCTCACATGAAAAAAAATTTGAACACGTTTTGAACACAGTTCTTATGAGTACAAAATTAGGTTAAATATTGCTCTGTTATGATAATATCTCTATCCCACAAAAACAATTCTTGTAAAAATAGGTAAAGTCTCGTGTTCATGTAGTGACAAAAAGTTATGAGACCTTGTTCTGAGCCAAGTCTACACCTTACAGTGTGTATTCAGTTCACTTTGTGAAAGAGAATGGTTTCTCTCTGTGTCAAAGATCGTTTATTTAGGATAAAAAATCTGATGACTTGGCCATTATGCACGTCATTATTTTTACTGAAATTTAGGGCATAATAAATGTTAAATTTGAAAAAGAGCGTGGGAAATAATAGCTTTTCAGTATTTATAAGTTTGATAAAGCAACACAATTAAGGTATTTACGAGGCGCTTCCAGAACGTAAGTTCCGTTTCGTAATAAAATGAAATTGTAGACAGATACAGAAGAAATTTTTATTGCACAAAATTCTACAACTCTTAAACTACTTTTCCACATAACTGCCGAAATTTTGCAGGCATTTGTCATAGTGTGGCACCAGGTTTTGTATACCTTCTTCATAGAAATCTGCCGCCTGTGTCTTCAACCAGTTGGAAACAGTTTCTTTCAGCTCGTCGTCATTGGTGAAGTCATGACCGCCAAAGAAAGACTTGAGATGTAAGAACAGATTAAAGTCGCTAGGAGCGAGGTCAGGGCTATACGGAGGATGGTGAAACACGTCCCAGCCAAATCCCTGTACGAGGTTTTTCGTCACGTTTGCAGTGTGTGGTCGTGCGTTGTCGTGAAGCAAAACAACACCTTTTGACAGCAGTCCCCGGCGCTTATTCTGAATTGCATGGCGCAATTTTCGAAGTGTCTCGCAATAAGCATCTGCTTTGATTGTTTGACCACGCGGTAAGAAGTCAATGAGTAGGATGTCTTTCCAGTCCCAGAACACTGTGCACATCATTTTCCGAGGTGTCATGATTTGCTTCGGCTTAACCTTTGGTGGGGATGAAGTGTGCCTCCATTCCATTGATTGCCGCTTACTCTCTGGGGTGTCGTAAGAAACCCACGTTTCATCTCCTTTGACTATCCGTCTCAGAAATTCTTCTCCGCTTTCAGCATAACGGGTCAAAAACTCAAGTGCACTACCCATCCGTTGTGTTTTATGTTGCTCAGTGAGAATCTTTGGTACCCAACGTGAGCAAAGTTTACGGAATTTCAGTTGTTTGGTAACAATTTCATGCATCAGTGATCGTGAAATTTGGGGGAAGTCCATAGCGAGAGCACTAATTGTAAACCTACGGTTTTCCTGGATCTTGTCATCAATCGCGTGAACCAGTTCTTCTGTAACCAAAGGTGGACGCCCACTTCGTTCTTCATCGTGCACATCACTACGCCCGCCATTGAACTGTCGGAACCATCTTCTCACCACCGAATCACTCATCGCATTTGGTCCGTAAACATCGCAAATTTGCCAATAAATTTCACTTGGTTTCACTTTCCTCGCATTCAGAAACCGAATCACAGACTTTATTTCACAGGCGGTTTTCAATCAACGCCGACATTTCAAACAAGCACAACAAAGTGTACGTAACTGACAGCGGTCTCCAAATGGCGCACGTTCTTCCCCTTGATACACATCGTCTACAGCGCATGTGCGGAACTGCAATCGCAGCGCTGCAGCGGAGATAAATTGAAACGGAACTACTTTCTGGACGCGCCTCTTATATAGGTTAACTAAAACAGGGGGGGTGCAAAATGGCCAAGTAATCACATTTTATTATCCTAAATAGACGATCAATAACACCGAGAGCAACCATTCTGTTTCACAAAAGTGAACTGAATACTGACTGTAAAGTGTAGACTCGGCTCAGAAGAAGATCTCATAACTTTTTGTCACTACATGAACACGAGACTTGGCCTATTTTTACAAGAATTGTTTTTGTGGGATCTAATTTCTTTTTATAAGTTTATCGATTATTCTGGATCGTCGCTCAAATGTAATGATTATATTTGAATACCGGTGAATAAGAACATTTCATAATTTAAGACATCAATATACCTTGCCAACAATGCCCCACTCTTTAAAAGCAGTGGGTGTGCGCCGTAGCCGAGCAATTTCCGTTACTTTCACTACCACCATAAACAAAATTACTAGTAACTTCCAAACTATGCATAGTAACAAAGTAAAATTTAAGGCTTTGGTTAAACCTGCTCACCTCTATGTAGTATAGCAATATCAGGTTCATAGCTTCATCTGGAGAAAAACAATTAGGCCGCAAATATGTGCCAGAGTTTTTCATGTTTGGGATTTTAATTAAATAAATACGGGAAAAACTCCGATATTAGATTTTTCTTATAATTTTGGGATGAAACCATATATGTGTACCAGAATACTTGTTTCTAGGATTACTGGAAGTACAGTGGCATTTTGATGTCGGGATGTCGCGCCGAAATAAAATTTTGAATTTCAATAACTTCCACAGTGATAAAAGGAAAGAAGTAAAATTTAACATAGTAAGTTCACTCAACAGTTAAAAACTGAGGTATATAAAGTTAATAGTGTAGAAAGCTATTTCCCGTTAGGGGTAGGTATATGGAAATTTACGAGTTTCAGACTTTTCTTATAACATGTAGGTAAAATTTTATCTGTGTACCAAATTAAAGCTTTCTACGGCTTCGGAAAATGCCTTATAGTTTTGATGATCAAAAATGGTCCGAATCGCTTCGAGAAAAGGGTAGGCAGTGCCGCCGTTAACTCGACTTCGAGGGTGCACTGCCGTGCACCCAAATATAAATTTTTAAATGATTCAATTATACTTCAGTCAATCCGAAAGATAGTTGTTACGGTAAAATGTAGCCACAAAATTCAATTAGAAGCAAGGAAGTATTCTGCAGTGTTTCGGGGATGTTACTATCATTCTACTCACAATGATACAGTCACGACATTACTGCAAACGACGGTTATAGCTATTATTCGAATATATTTATGTACTATATTTCTATGTTCTCTCCTGTAGGCAAGAAATCTTGATCATTTTTAAAATATGTAGTGTTATCGGATTCTTCTAGTTGTCTCGAGTGTCACAGACAATTTAGTTTTATCATACTTATAATATGCAAAATATGGGAGTTAAATCCAAATATTCCTATAAACCTATCGTGTAAGGTATCATTTTAAATAAATTTCAAAGACCATTCAAAAATATTCTATGAATAGTAATAGTTGATTTTACACCAAGGGGACGAATATAAATAGGCGCTTTGCACTGACATCTATGCTGAGCAGGGAAGTGCAGAGTGTGCAGAGTTTTGCAACCTTGTCGCAAAGCTATTGGCAGTCGCTTGGATTTGTGAGCGAGAGCTGAGAAAATAATAATAATAATAATAATCCTTGTTTTGTTATTGTTTTAAAAACTTCATTGAGAATCACCTTCTTCTCGGATACGAGAGTTCTGAGTCTGATTGTCGCTAGCTCATTTAATTAAGTTTTCGAAGCATTTTACCGAGCATGCTCTGGCCAAGCATTCGGTAGGAAGTTGACTCGAATCCTCGTCCGGCCATCAAGGTTTGGGATCTCCATGGTTTCCCCAGTCCACTCTAGGAGAATGCCAGACCTTGAAAAGGGCAAGGCCGAATTCCTTCGTGTTCTTTGCCCCAGTTCTTTCTCGCTTCTAATGACCTCGACGTCAACAAGGCGTAAAACCGGAAACAAAATAAAAATAGTTAATACAGTCTTGTTTTTTTTTTGCGTTATTATTCAAATTTGTTGTTGACAATATCTCGAAAAATCGGAAACTCAGCACGTGCAAATCTAAGTTCGCGCAATTGGAGTTCCTTAATGTCATGACCTTCATACGTATCTTGTTCGTAGTTCAGATTCGCTTCGAACAATCATTATTGCTTTACCCGTTTTCAGGCAGCAATGTTTTCCATGCAGCGCCTTGTTACAGCTTGCATCACTAAGTAATTGTTCGGTTCCAATATTATGTATTACGAGTGCAATATATCAATCAATATCAATGAATTCTCAATCAAGAACAATTTTCAATAAAATTGTATTAATATACGAAATACCTCAATGTAAAACTTTTGCTTGTCCCATTCGTATGATAGAAATGTATTAGATGGAATTGTTTTTAGTATTTGTCATTGAAATACGAGATATAATTAATATTGAGGATGAACTTCAAGTTCCTGGGTAATAACATATATTAGTTTGACGTAATGGCAAAAAGAACCTAAATTCGGCAACTCTGATGGCCACAGACGTAATTTTTTTCAAGTTAATTTTTTTTTTTAAATCTAGTTCTCTACATAACATCTACGACACACACCAGGGTAGAAAAAAGTATTTTCGGTATTCTTTATATCTGTATAAACCACGAATGATGTAATTTTACAAAAAAATTTAAATATGATGTTTTATTGGATCAACTAAACACATACTGCGAGCAAATTTGAAGTCTCTAAATTGTTCGTTAACGTGCAAGAGAACAGACAACAGAGCGTAATCAAAAGCGCTTGTTTCCCGTTTGGTCTCAAGGCCTGTAAAGTAAAAACTGAGTCATCTTAAACCCAAAACAAACTCTATAATACAAGGGAGAATACATCTCAATATTATGGGGACCTCTTGTCAATTTAAAAAAAAAATGTATGTATATATAGGTGTAATGAAACCATAGATGAAGCGTTGCGTTGCGTGCTCGTGTGATAAGTAAATATAGGTCCAACATCAATGGCTTATAATAGGATTAGTACAGCCATTATACTGTGTGATCATCTTTACGATATTTTCAGTAAATTAACTGAAATATTTTTATATCTGCGAATCAGAAAATATCATGTGGATATTATGAACATACTTACAGCGGGTATCAACCTGAAATATTTCTTCATCAATTATAATAATTACCACACATTTTAATTACTGTAGGTATTCCTATAATAATATACTGAACGAAAGACTTATTTATCACAAAAACTCTCATTAGTAAAAATCACTGATGTTGAAGAGCTTGTTTTTTAATTTTGGTCACATTTGGAATCGGATATTTTGTTTATTTTTAATAATGTATATCATATTCTGCATCTTATTTCCTCTTAAAACAGAGCCGATGGATAAGCGATAACTATGAGACCAGAGATTTACCTGCTACGGCCGGATGGTTTTACGGTTTCACGGATTTCCAAACTCATTTCGACGGTTCACCAACGGAGAGAGGCAGAGTGAGGTTTCTACACCGTCCCTTGTCAACCACACTCCCTCGACTATAATTTTCTCTCTGTAGAGGAACTGCAAAGTATTAAGTTAAAAATTATTAAAAAGTACCCCGAATTTCGTATTCATGAAAAGAAGATGAATGCAGATTAAAGTAATAAATTTTAAGAAGCCAGAAAAATGGAAGTTTGTAGTTTCCTGAAGGCGACATAGCCGAGTTAGCTGCAGATATTACATGTGATTTTTTTTTATACAGATATACAAGCCTATTACACGATTTTTAGTTTTGGAGGTAGTTGCAAATCCTTCAACGATCATAACTAAACATTTAAAAAAATCACTTTACAGCATTCTTTAACACAAACATTTATTTCAGACATTTTATTATTTTTACTGCCCAAATTAAGGATCGAATTTATGTCAAGTAAAATGTTTTAGTTACGTGGACAAAGACAGCGGCTAACACGTTTCATTCAGATTATCACTACACAACTTTATGCAGAGAAAGAATTTCGATCCACAACATTTAAGTTTCAAGATTTCAAAGAATCAAGTTATAAAAAAAATAATAATAAAGAATCTTTATGTCAGATGTCACATAACCATCTGAAGCCGTTTTATACGATTTACGGCATTATATATTCCTTTAAGATGGATTTTGTGATTCGCAATAAAAGAAAATTTTGTCATACGTTTTGTACATAATTCGATGTCGGTTTTTGTACACCAATTCTGAGTAAGTTGTTTTATCTAATTAATATAAGTGTACAGTTCGTGAACAAAAATGATAAAATAATTCGATTCAAAGGTTTGATTTGCTGAAGTAGCTAATCACATATGTAAGGCTATATCATGAACACTAATAACTCTATTCTATTTTTTACATGAGTATTCTATTACAAAGGAAATACTGTACTTTACTAATCGCTATGGTTTTGTAATTTATATATTTTTATTGGCATTATTACTACCAAAAATAAATTTGGGTAATCACTTTATAACTTCTGTTTATGGAGAGAGAAAAAATAACAAAAAACAAAAAACAGAATTCAGGTGGTTCTACGGGAACGAGCTCAGGACCAAGCGTAGAAGAAGGAGAAAAGTCCAAAACGAAATCTTTCAGGCCCTAACAGAGTCTGGGACGTCTGTTGCTTCTTTGACCCCAAACACTGCGAAATACTGGTAGATGAACAAGGTCCCATGCTTGAGCTGTATGTAAATGAGGTCCTATCCGAACCGGGGAGGATAAGTTAAACAGGTAGGGTAGCTCCTATACTTCAGTAAGACATAAATGGTTATCACGCTAAGAAAGCAGACTTACTGCACATAGCATGGTCTATACCTGTGACCAAGGGACACATTTTAGATCATTTCACCACCTAGTGCTGAGAGCAAACCACCTGTACAGGAAAGATCGAGCGAAGGAGATAGTGAGCGCGTTTGTCCAAAACATTGTCCACTCCGAACCTATTGCTTTAACCTCAACCTTACAAGCAGTTACAGCGAAAACAAAGGGTCCCACCCAACTGACCATATGATACATTTACGCACTACCAGTGCTCCAGGCGTTTACAACAAACTGGCGAACGTTTTTCCGCAATTTACTAGGCTTTTTCTTGTTATGAAAGACTTCAACGCCGGTAATACGTTGGAAGGTTCTGCAATCGATTGTTCGAGAAGTCGAGTAGCTTGCATATTAATAGAGCGAGAGTGGTATGCATCTTGCACATTGGTCAAATTACGCATTTCACCAATATTTTCAGTTTGGTCTCGGCCATTGATCTTTCGCTGTGATCTCCTTCAATGGCTGACTGGGAAGTGGATCGTCACCTTCATGGAAGGGACCACTTCCAAATATGCATGCACGTAGAGTTTGGACGTGGTGTAGGAAACACCAGACGCACTTGGAACACAAGCAATGCCTACTGGCATCTGCTCCACTGTTCAGTTATACTCCAGCAGTATCACAACACATTCAAGATGGTCAATCACTTAACGGAAGTGATTCACCAGGCGGCTGTTGTTTCCATTTCAAGAAGCATACGAACGCTGCGAAGAACAACTGTTGTCTGGTGGAATGATGAATGTCGTTCTGCAATTCAGGGTCGTAGACGAGCGTTGGGTCAATTTAGCTTACAACCTAGCAGTGTTCCGAATTGTTAGATCTGAAGGATGGGAGAAAACTTCATGCAAGCACCATATACCAATCCACATCATAATCAATAGTATGGGAGTCTAATTCTAGTTTACCAGTATCTGGATTACGGGTCCAAGATCTCACAGCCGGCGACGAACGAAGCATCGTGCAGCTAATGGCTTAGTCCTTCACTGTCATCGCTTTGTCTGCCAGTTTTGACCAATGTGCCGAGCAACGAAAAAATATTATTGAATGGTACGCTGTATGCTTCGCTTCACCGAATACATAGATGTACAATGTACAATATATCCCTACATCATGGGAGCTGCAGTGGGAGTTTTTTTTTTTTTTTTTTTTTTTTTTTTTTTTTTTTTTTTTTTTTTTTACAATAAAACTTTATTATAAATCATTCATATGAAAATCAGCATAAGACAGTAACAATTTACATAATAACACTTCATCGATAAAATTAACAACTACAGTTCTCCGTTATAAACACACACCACAATCATCCTCAACCAATGTCCACCATTCCCAAACAGGCGTCTCGAACTAACTATATCCGAGAACTCAGAACCTTCATCCGCTGGTCATCTCTTATTTCTCTCCCTCTTTCGATGTCGAGGCGAATCCACAAACTGTAACCCTTTTCTTGTCTGCTACTCAGTAGCTATTGTAGCATTGCCTTGTCAAGTTGTGATGGGAAGTCGGTAGTGCAGATGGTGAACCGCCGTCAAGTATGGTGTATTGATTCACAAAATCTGCTGAGCCGTTTTCAGTGTGGATTCAGGAAATACAGTTCAGCGGCGATGCGTTGAGTGTGTGTTTTTCGATCAATATAACGCCTACGATACCACCTGGCGGCAAGGAATTTTAAAGCAGTTCCACGAATAGGGTTTTGTAGGAAACCATCCCAGTATTTTACAAACAGATTTATCGCAGCGTTACTTCCGGTACTCTGTCGGTTTTGAAGTATCACAGCTTTTTATCTAAGAAAACGTTGTTCCTCAAGGATCAGGTTGGTTGTCACGCATTTTTCCATCTTCATTAACAGCATTTCATCAGTGATAAATATCTCATTCGATATTCCTCGTTTCTTGTCGACTTCGCTATTTTATGTTTTTGATCTAGCTTGCTGAGAAGCAATTGTAACTCACTCTAAACAGGCTGGTTTAATAGTCAGTAAGCGTTGGTACCGAACCTTTCAACATTTGTTCAAGGACAATTTTAGTGTAGTATGGTTATTAGCTGCCAAATTTTTATCACCAGGTTGGACTAAAAAGGCCCAGAATTTTTTTCGATCTGTCACGGTACATGAAGCTCATTAACGGTGACATTTATTTAATAAAATGTCTAACGATGTTTTAAACCAGAATCACACATTTTCTCCGGTACGGATGGGCCCAAGCAGACTAACAGTGTAAGTTGCTCCGTGGTTTTCTCTCGGGCGTCTTACAAACAGGATAACAGGTTTAGCTTACACATCGTAGAGTGTTACGCCTTACTAAAATCCCTCCAGCATTTGAAAATAAGTCACTCCATGTAGTACATCATATGCTGTGATTCCGTCAACTGCATTCAGACATTGGGAACTATGTACCCAGCAGACTGTATAGTGCAGACCATACAGGACGACTTCCACTTTCTCCATTCTTGTGCAAAGGAGATTCTATTCTGCTGAGTACTTGGCCTGGTGAGAATTAATGCAAACTAGGCAGCCGATGAAGTTGCCAAGCTAGTCTGTAGCAATGGTCTGAATCGACTTAGTACTGTTCTTTGACACAAAGTTGTCTCTTTCGCCGGGAGGACCAATAGGAATGTGGTGCTTGTGAGGTAGCTCTGATGGTTAGGGTAGATATTAGCCTGTCCCATGATCTGTCCCTAATTTTAAATAATGAGTGTGACTTATGTGTAGTGGCCGGTCTTTTTCCACTAAGTTTGGGTAGACCGGGTTAGTTTTTAAGATGGATGCCTGCCCAGTATACAGCTACCAATCTAAAATACCATGTTTTAGTTTTTTAACCTCTTGGTTGGCAACTACAGTTAGCCATACCTTTTATTACAGTGGATATTGTGGTGTCACGAGACATGTAGATGTGATGAAAGTATAAATAATTATAATTTGGGACTCTACGGTAGCATTCAATAACTAATATGAAATATAATTAAGGATCTTAAGTTACAGTAGCGGAGTGAGGCATGGGTCATATCTTATCATGGAATTTAAGCATTCTGTTATAGGTCAGCCATTATGGCAGGAAGACACCCCCCTTCCCGCCATCCATTTTGGTGCAGAGAGGAGAGTACACCCATCGCCAACACTCGGACATAAAAATCATCTCTTGAGAGGGGTATTATCTGTCGATTCATCCATAAGGTAGAGGGATTGGAAAACAGTAAAAGAAATTCGTGAAGTCAAGGTTGGTAACAACAACGTGAGAAAGACACAGAGCGATCCAAACTACAGTTACACGAAGTGTATTTAAGGCCCACTGAACACAGCAGGACCCTCAGGTTTTGCTCATTGTGATCGTTTGCAGTGACTGCCTGCACCGGAAGCCTGCCTAGCAATGGCATAAGTACATTTTTCTCTCTCATGTTCTGTACTAATGTTCACTCTTGCTATGGTGACTGGAGAGGAAACTTATGGAAGATTTCTGTGAACATGTTTAATTGAATACGTGTTCTAGTTGTGATGTCACGGGATTAATAATTCGGAAGTGGTGGTCGGTGCGACGATAGTTAATAATAAAGAATAACTTAAAAGAAGGAAGAAAAATTGAACTTAATTGAGAATTGTAAGGATTAGTATTAAGAATAATTAAGAGCAATGTTTTTGGTATATGTGGAGAGAGGAATAAGGCAATATAGTTAGATAATATAATAAAGGTGAAGCTTCAGTAAAAGTTATTTTAGAAGAGAAGCTTATGTGGCAGCCATTATGGTTTTGGTGGGTCGTTCTCTGAGACGTCAATCACCAGACGTATAGGCACCTTGACCCATAGCAGCCAACTAATCTTGGAAAGATCTGTCTAGACCAGGACTAAAATGACACCCAATAATTCGCTCTCCTGAAGAATACCGTTTGTCTGGCGTTAAAACGCACGTGTACTCAGTTTCATTCCTCTCATTCGTCTCGGTGTGCAGGTTCATCCAGTGTAGAGTGCTCTGGTGGCTCAGTGGTTAAGACGTGTGACTGGAGATCGAAAGGTCTGTAATGTCCCTTGGTGACGGGATATTTATGCGTGTGAATTCCACGTTTCTTTGGCATCGGCGAGAGCCAGGTGACTCATACCTGCGCTGAAAGACCGAACGATTTATGGCAAGCTTTACGCATTCAATGAAATTCAAAGGACAGTATAGGGACTGTGCCGAAAAGAGGATTTCCTGGTACAGTAGAAAGTTGAAACTAGAGAAATGATGCTTCGGAGAAAAAGTCAGGTTGCGGAACACCTCTGTTGGGAACCAGCGAATCAAACTGTGTTACGAACTTTTAGAAACCATAAGTTTTTTATGTTGCATGAGGAGCGCCAATGGAGATCGTGGACGACCCGCCAAACGCTGGGACTAGCTGAAATTTCCCGCTTCTGCTAAAACTCGGGAGCCTGCAAGTTTTCAACGGAACGAACAAGCGGGGGAGAAGACATTCTGTTTCTGGCCAGCAAACAATCCGCACCGGCGCACCACGGGAGATTGCCGGAGAGGGAGTAGCTCGCCAAGTGAACTTGCCCCCAGCTGATGTCTGATTTCTCCGCAACTCATCTGCTACGGTAAAGAACGCCGACGATGAGTAGACACTCTTGCGTCATTCAACCCTAGGCAACGCTCTGAGATGAGAATCATGCTCAAAAGAAACTTTTAATATTCAGTTCTGTTCAATAAACCAATCAATTTTATATTCAAAGAAAATAATAGGTGTTGTAAACCTTGCTTTCAATAACTTCCTTTCCAATGTATCAGTGTATCATTTGAATAGATGAAGATTTGTGTTTTTTTATGTTATTTTAAAATTACAATTGCTTTGATTAAAAGTATTTCAGAATTGGAATGTCGCTTCCTCGGATAGAGAACACTTCCATTCTTGGCGCCTACCCGGGATTAACTTTGCAAATTAACTTGTTAATTAATGCATCTCATTATTTTATTCTAATTTTAACAACGTCACAAACAAGACGTTACAGGTCCCAGGTTCGAATCCCTATCTCGGTGGAGATTTTCATAGGCACTTAACTCGACCTTCACCTCTGACACAGCCTGCTGTGTAATGTGAAGTACATCAGAATGCTTCCGTGGTTCGGATTCCACGTTAAACTGTAGGGTCGCTGTATCTGGCAGGCTCGCCGGGTTAGGTTAAGGCGGCTGCAACGGGCAGAATGCGCAACCGACAGAAACCCTATCACCAGGTCATTACGACCACACGCAATTGTTATTATCTCATTGTTTTAGATCATTTACATCAGTGCAGTGCAGTTACTACGGAAGCTGCGCCATGACGACAACCTGGCCATGCTGCAAATAAGACAAGTGATACTCTCTCTCTCTCCCCTTGTGTTTAAACTCTCTCTAATACTGCATATGTGCAGTGATAACATTAATGTGCATCTTATTGTAAGGAAGATGTTTAAAGATAATGAACTAATCAGGTAGTAAATCCTATTCAAAAGAAAAGAGAAGTAAGCTCGTGAAGTTTTCAATAGAAAAGTGATGTGAAATGTTTTAAAGTTTTTTATAAATTTGGAACTTGATCCTAATAATTAATTTTATTGTAGTTCTCTTTTTGTTTATAATTGTTCCTGTCACCATTTTTCAAGATTTCATAAACTGTAAGCAGACAATCTTCAGTGTGAGGTCCGATCGATACAAACTGTTTTTTCTAGAATTTTACGCTATATGGCCTCTTTAAAGCCAATGTTTTACTGTCTTATTTTATTGTCTGTGTGGCGAACCTCTTCCTAGTTGGTCATACAGTTGGGATTTATGTTTGGAAAAGCAACATTGCCATATCGGTTTTTGTCATTGCACTAATGACCCCGAAGTCGACACGGCCTATGGCTCAGCAGCATCAACAACAACAACAAAGTAAAGCATTTCCTTACATTCCATAATAAACTCCAGGGCAGTTTTAATTCCAGGAAGAGTTTGAATATAATGGATGTAATTCTATACGGCAAGGAAACTTTGCTTGTAAGTGTTTAAATTACCAATATAATTTTCATCAGTTGTCGCACAGTACTTGAACTGAAGACTATATTGTCGAACATTTTGAAGAAATCTTTCACTTCTTTAGCGAATGTGTTAAATCTAGAGGGGAAGCAAGAAACAATGAAAATTTGTTAATAGATATTTTCACAAGAAAACTGCGTAAATGCTCTTAAATGTTATCAAACGGAGCTTTTGCTGTTTGATTTAAAATGTTAGGAAGAAAAAATAAGATAGAATGCTTGAGGAGTTGGTCTTAAAGCTATCTAACCACTAATCTTTAATACAATCTCATAGATGTAATAAACAGCATAATATGTTTAATCTTACAGTAAATTGTGATCTCATTTATACACACTTTAGTTTTATTTCTCGAATTTGGCTACTATTTGATCGAGTTCCAGTTGGCAATATTTGTGTCAGTGCGCTAAGAAACACAATGTCGAAGCTTCCTATTGTCATAACAAAAATCGAAGTAACTTTTACTTCTGAAGTATTGCTAAATTTCTACCTGATTAGTATCCCATACATTATTTGTAAAAGGTGTTTTTTGTCACTAGCCATTATCTTCCTTCATACCTAACCCAAATCGATAAATAATGTATCATTTTAAAGATTACGGTATCCGCTTTGAGCACATAATATGTAAGAAAGTAATTTTTCCAAATTCGACCCTTAAAGGGCAAAAACATCAATGTTTCTAAAATGCGGATTTTTGTGTCACGAGCCCTGGATACCTAACCGAAATAGATGAATTAGATATTATTTAAAACATTAACAGGAAACATTATAAATTAACAACGAAATTTTTCGGAATTTGACAAAAGTAATAACTGTGAAAGTCGCGCGTTAGAGACAGTTCAGAGCCATGCCGTTAGACAGCAGCAGCACATATTACAGAGATATTAGTAAACTGCTTCACTGGCGTCGACTTTCGTTACATACCTATTACACTAAACAAATACACAATTGATACAAATGAGGCGGGTCATCTTTAATACTGTTACAAACCACCAATCTTACTATTCACCGTATTAGCGAAACTTTCGCACGGATACTCCAGTATATATATATATAAAGATGTATTAAAGCACCGGAAATATACGAAGAAAGTTCTAAAGGCAGAAAATTGTTATCTTTAGTAGATAACATCTCGTGCAGAGGTTTTCACATCGTAGAAGTACATTGGGCACCCATCCACCCCCGCAGTTGACCCGCCGGCCATATTGCATTGGCCGAATATACAATACGTCACACCGAAATGAATAGCCCACGATCCCGACTCGTAGATAACTAGGCGCTCGCTGTTTCACAGCCGGGAAAATAACGGGACCAGTATAGGCGAGGCTTTTTCTGAGCATTGCCCGCTGGGAATATATAGCCTGCGCGGACACAGAACTCGAGTTTTTTGGGGTACTGGCGCCGGACGCCAGAGTACTGTACTGCAGAACAAGAGCTTCAGTCGGCGCGACATAGTAGTTACAACAGCTGAAAGATTCTAGGATAAAAAGGTTTTCTTCTGAGCTTCGTTTGCACCACAAACCATAAGACTACAGCATACTTCTCCTAAGCTTTACTACTAGCAGCTCGACGTTTATCTTTCTGGTGTTAGTTTTTAATTTTCCCATTTCTTGTTAGGTGTTCTGTGAATCTCAACATGCGCGTATCCCAGTAATCATTTTATTTGCCCAAAATTTATCCGACGAAGAGCAGGTTCAGATCTGCGGTACCTGACTTGGAATCTGGTAGCCCTGACCTAAAAAACAAAACAAAAAACACACACACACAAAACACACACAAAAACCACATGAAACAGAAAAGTCTTTCCCAATTGTGTTTTTTGTTTCTGTTAGGTTCCTTACTGCTCAAAATTATACATGCGTCTATAAGATTTTCAGACTAGCGATTTTTTGTGTTGATTTTAGTGTTTTTCTATATGAGTGTCATATTGAATAAATAAATGTATTTTTCTTTCAGGGTTTACATTATTCAGATTTGTTTTAAGACCCCATATACCACATCGTAACAACAAGTTATTAAAAACAACGGTGGTATCACCACTGTGATAAGTGTTTTCTGTCATAGGAGCTATATTCACAGAAGAATTGCTGTTTGACTTTTATCAGCATTTATAAATACTAGACGACACGTGCGAAAATTTCGTGAATATAATAAGATGAATAGCGGGATTGGTGGTTTATAGTAGGATGAAAAAAGAACCGCCTCATTGTTTATTTGTCGATTGAAATAGGCACGTAGCAAAAAATTTACATCGTCTTAAGAAACATTTTGAAACGATGAAATGTTTGTCTAACCGAAATAAAAATATCCGGAAAGGTCCTCACTGTAGAATGTACACAACACAAATGTTTCCTTGACAGCAAAAATATCCGAAATGCTTCTTACTGTAGAAAACAGACACTGTTTACCTATATTGCTCTGATAACTGCTGCTATCTAGCGGTAATATATTAATCTTAATCGATGGCAGCGAAGCCTAGCGACTTGGCTCTGAACTGTTTGATGCGCTTGACCTTAATAGTGCCCTTTAAGGGCTGATTTCCGATAAATTTCTTCCTTAATTTATGATATTGCCAAAGTGGAGACTTTAATCTTTAAAATTATATTCCATTTATCCATTTCGGTTGGGTAGAACAAAGATAAGTGGCTAATCACAAAAAAACACCTTCTAGAAATAATATATATGATGTTAGTTTGATACTCCTGCAACTGATCTCGACGGTGTAATAGTAAGTTGTCTGTCATGAATTACTCATTTCAAATAACAAAAACAATAATTAGTAGGTGCACGAGATTCTGCAGTATCTTCAAAACGAGGAAACATTTATAACATTGCAGTCACTCCTCTCAATGGGAAATAAATACATCGTAAATTCCTTAGGTGTTGCACAAAAGCGCTGAGTTGTTCCTTTCAAACAACAGGCCACCCCCTATTTCATGTTAATCACGGAACTCTGCTACAGTTCCGCAGAATGTTATGGAACTACTGCCTGCCGAGATATATTAACACCAGCTTGGGCACGAGTTGTTAACCAGCAACTACTTGCGGTTGGGATCAGCTGGTGAGACAATGGATTACTGGTCTACGGGAAGTACAGCCATTACAGAAATTCAACTGACTAAGCTATCGTACCGGCCAGGAGGTACAAGGAAACGAAAATGTTTTAGACATTATAACCAGAAGTAAGAAACAACGAACACATTTCACTGTGCAAAATTGTACCAAGTTCTAAGGTGACTTCTCAATGGCTACTGCAATTATAATACGACGATTTGGCGGCACGATATTTTAAAGCATCTGCGTGATTGGAGTTTTAGGATAAATCTTACGTGTTTTTTGTGATCGTTATCATCACAGCGTTGCCTCCGTTTCCGTTTTCTTTATGAAGTATTCTTATAAAGGAAAACTGTGTTCCCCAAGAGCCTGTTGTAAGCAGTGAGTCTGCTTTCGCATTGTTATCAACAGCACATCACGAGTCTCATCCGATATCGATTATTTGTTGCTGACTATGATATTCCTTCTACGATATCTAGCCTAAGAGGTGCTGAGAAACAATTAAAACTCTGACTGAACAAGCTACATAAAGTGTCATTATGAACAGGTTCTCCATTTTTTGTTGAGAAAAGCTGGTGTGTACGTTTAACTCGAAGATGTAGACTTTTAGCAGAGATACGTCTTACCTTGAGGAACAACGATTTTATTTTTAATTAAACCATTCGTTTTGTGGGCCTCATTATCGATGCAGCAATTAACTACAAGTGATAATCGCTACGTTATTCCAGCTGGCATGTGTATAGTCTATACACTGAGCTGCCAGGAATCAAATTTCATCTTCAGTTAGAATTACCACTTTCCGTCATTTTACGGCAGTTGTCTGTAACAGGCTACTAATATCTGTTTTTCTTCAATCTCATCCCAATTAAGACCTTTGTTCTTATTATGTAACTGTGTTCCAATCTACGTATACTATGGTAAAAATGCGTATGGTTTTGTTGTCCCCTATATCTCCGAAGTGTTCTGGCACCGACTGAAATAGTTTTCAATTCGCCGAGCATGCGCCTCTTGTCGTGGCAACCATAACATAACCTGGTAATTCTACAGTGTACAGTAGACCTACCGTTTAATGACGTACTTCAGAAGTGAAGGTCGGGTTAAGATCTCAGCCAAAACATGGATTTGAACCCTGGGCAGTCAACTTAAACACTGAACCACCAAGTCTTAATGTGGGTTCTACACAACTCCACCATATTCAAGCAGTGGTCTGACCAAAATTTTGTAACCCAGTTCTCTGGTACACTCTCATATCACCAACTCTGATAAATGAAGGATTTTCAATCCTCTTCCTACCTCTTGCCCATTTGGGTTTGCTATCAAAAGTTGTGCCAACATATTTACAGTTAACATCTTCAACAAACAATTTCTTCCATACCCTATCATACCTACCAATATAATCATTGAAAATCTTTACTTTCTTATCCATGCTCATTATAAGCTGACTTATCTTGACATTTATTCTCATTCCATGTTTAACTACCCGACCACATATACTGTTCAGATTCTCTTGTAGCAGCACTCAGTCCTCTCCTGTTTTGATCCTTTTGTATAGCATTATGTCATCTGCAAGTAATCTAACTTCTGTCTTCAACCCAGCAACACAATCGTTGATTAGAATTACGAACAGCAAAGGTCCCAATACATTACCATCTGGCATTGTTGTATTAACTTTACCACTTTTGATACTGCGTTTCCCTCCCTCTTTGCTTAAGCATTCCTACATCCAGCAAAATCACTTTATTATCCACTCCACTGATTTCTACCTTATCTACCACCATTTTGTGACCTACTCTATCAAGTTCTTTGTATAGATTTAGTGCTACACTGACAACCTGGCTTCCCTTGTAATTTCTTCTGCAATATCTTGCACGTAGCCCACTAACAGATATTCACATGAATATCCTCTGTTAAATCCATGTTGCTGTTTTGCAAACCAGTTCTTTCCTCACAAATATTCCAGATTAGATTGCATATAAATCTCTCCATCAACTTTCTCATCACTGATGCCAGACTAATTGGTCCATAGTTTTCAACTTTATTTGTCTCACCCCTCATCGGTACTACTGTAGCGCCTTCGAGTTCCCTGGTAAGCAGCAAGTCTTCAAATTCATACTTATAATAATACTAGATAAGTTACAATGTTATATCCCACTAACATTAATGCACATGTAGCGATACAAGTTATACCGGCCTTCAAACCCAGCCTTGAATGAAATTTTATTTTAAGAATTATTTGTAGCAACCTAGAAGTTGAGTAAATATGGTTTTGTATATTTTTCTTGCTATTAATAGTGAATTTGTGTAAATGGGCATTGTTTTACGGAACGAAATTATGTTAATACTATTTAATATGTTCAAGGACAGTACTATGCAAGGAACATTGGTTAAAAGATTGTAATTAGATGTATTGAAGTGAGCTACAATGTTCAGAGGACAATTTGCGACTGTTTGGACTGATTTATGTGGATAATTTTGTATTTAAATACCTTTAATATTTGTTTTTGTGCATTTCATAATGATTGTGAATGATTTTGCATTAATTCTGATTGTTTTGATATGATTTTAATTGTTTAAGTATTGTTAGAATTCCAGAAACGTCGGTCAGATGTCTTTGAACTATTCTGGAGTTTTCTGTGAAACCTACACAAACGATCGGTAGAGACAAGTTTCAGTATTGACAGTATTCAGTATTCAGTGTTCAGAGAGTTCTTCAGAATATTGTGAGCTGTAGTTGTTTGAATGTCATAATCGCTGGAGCATGTGTTTACGTTTGCACCAAGTCTCTATTGAGTTCGGTGCCTTAGTGGAAAATAAATAGAGTTTAAATTGAATCTTCTTGGGATCCGTTATTTTCATTTTAAAACGAGATACCTATGAAAGTCTATTATAGCTGTCTTATATTACCCATAATATACTCGTATTTCTCCATTACTGCTCCGGTAGCATAAGCAACAGAGTATTTACATGACATGCTCTCGGATAATTAGCCTTTCCGCTGCATCCGGCACTTCACCAGAAGATGGCGACGGTGTATGTGATCGCCGAAATATCGTGTGATAACATTTCGTTAACTCGGCTAGTTGCCCGAGAGCATTTTATTAACAGATGTGATGCCACAAGACGATTTAAAATTATATATAGGAACTTTAGGAAGTAGGATTTAATTAGAATAAGAATAGCATTAAGGAATTTTAATTATGGTAGCGAGAGTGACGGAGATAGATTTTGTTTAAGATTTTCCGCAGTCGTTTGCAGACTGCCGCTGTGGTCGGCGCGCAGAACAGCCCAAAAGTAGGCCGGTTACACACTGGGCGGTTTCGTCCGCTCCGGAAATTTCTCCGTCGCCGCCGTTCAGGTAGTGGCGCAAGGGATCAAATGGGAGCTTACACACTGGGCGGAGGGGAAAACCCGCGGTAGCGCTGCCGTCGACGGCAGGTATACGACCGCGCGCTGCCACTACATTCGACGGTTGTTTGACCGCCCCAGTCCAGACAGTGGCCCAAGTGGCCAGATGGGCGCTTGCACACTAGGCGGATTCTAACCGCTTGTGCGTTTTCAGTCTGTGTACAGTTATCATTTCTTGAATTTAAAAATCGTAATATGAGTTAAGTGGTGATAGATAATGATCTTCTTATTTCGTTAGTGGAAGCTAGACCAGTTTTAAGAGGCAAAACAGTGGGTTTTTTTAAGATCGGGACGCTAACAGGAACGCTTGGAAAAAAGTGTGCCTTGAAAATGGAATGATTTTGACGAAATAGAAAATTAGGAAAAATGCATTGGATAGTAAACTTTTGATCACGTATTTACATAAATTTTTACACTTCAACTAGAACTTGAAAAATATTGAATCACATTTTATAGAAAGATTTTGATGTTTAATAGTATATATCTTAGACATTTGTCAAGGAATACTTTCAACATTCAATATTCTATCGCTCGACATTGTGAGATTTTTTTTTTTTTTTTCCTTTTTAACACAGCATTGACGAATACAGTGAGACAAGCTGTTTAGTAAATTCGGCATCATCTTCTCCATTTACTTTCGATTTTTCTTTGTAGAGTAATAATTTTTAAAACACTCAACATATTAAAACTTAAGCAAAAATGTTTAACTAATCGATTGTGCTTGCAAGAATAAAAGCAATATAGAATAAATTCAACAATTATGAGTCGATTACACAGTGAAGTATATGTATCAGTTACAAATAAATGTAAGTATTAGCCATTATATGGCATAGTGTATTTTTCAAACTTGTCTTGTACACCTATTCGTATTAACCTAAGGGCGTTTTCACCGTAATTAATATAAAACAAATATAGGGGATTGGAATTATATAAAATTAAATGTTTATCTATAGTAGTTCCATGTCAAATCTGCTTACTTCAAGGTGATTGCCAGCATTTCCACACGTTAAATACCATTCATCAACTGGGTATTTCTCCTTTAAATGCCGTACTTTAGTTTCACAAGCAATTGTCGAAATAAACATCTCAAAATAACTGAAAAACTTGGTGTCGTCGTTCCTCAAATATTCTGTTCTCCTTTGGTTTTACATTTTCCTATTTCTATGGCGACTGAACCGTCAAAATAACAATTTTAAAACCGAACTACGAAGTAGTAAACACCAAATTAACTAAATTAACTTCTAATCTCACAAAATGAAACTCGAGTCATCAAAAGCAAGGTACTAACGCCCGACCACGTCATCTTTTACCAGCTCTTCATAGCTTCGGAGGTATTACCGCTGAAATAGCAGCGGACGTTCTACCGCTGAATGTGTAAACACCTCAAATTCTATAGGCGGCAGCGGTTAAGTCTTCGCTACGGGAAAAACCGCCTAGTGTGTAACCGGCCGTACAGTTAAGCGGGGGGCGGTATATATACGACCCCAAAGAGCATATCACTCCTGTCGCCGTAAGCTTCATCACGGTGGCCTTCAACGAAATTATGGCGAGTGGACAATTCCCACAAGTATGGAAACAGGCCGAGATAGTACCGGTCCCTAAGTCAGGCAAGGATAAGAGGTCTCCTAGATCTTACAGACCTATTAGCCTACTGCCCACAATTTCCAAGATCTTTGAGAGACTATACCTCAAAACGTTTCTTAGGGTACTAGAAAATGAACAAATCCTGCCCGATGAACAATTTGGCTTTCGAAGGAACCATTCGGTACCGCAACAACTTCTCAGAGTGGGAGCCATGGACAAGAGGGAGTACTTTGGTGCGGCGCTCTTTGATGTATCACGTGCCTTTGACTCTGTCTGGCACGCTGGCCTTCTATACAAACTGTTGGTACAAGGGGTACCCATGACACACGTGAGGCTCCTCAAGAGCTACCTCTCTGATTGGACTTTCCACGTTATACTGGACGACGCAGTCTCCTCAGTGAAGTCCATCAGAGCTGGAGTGCCACAGGGCTCAGTATTGGGCCCTGTATTGTACAACATCTACACCTCGGACCTCCCTAGGACAGAACAAGTCGAGTCTGCCCAATATGCTGATGACACTGCTGTCTTCACCAGAAGTATCCGAGCCACGCACGTAAGGAACAAGCTTCAGCGGGCGTGCAACAAAATCGAACACTGGGCAACCAAATGGCATCTAGCATTCAATGCCACAAAGAGCCAAGCTCTTATAGTCAACAGAAGGACCATTCCTTATCTGCAACCCCTCAACTTGTTTGGAGAAAACATCGAGTGGACTCAAACTGCCAAATACCTAGACGTCACTATGGACAGGAGACTGACATAGAAAACACACGTCAGGAATCTCCGTAACAAGGCTATGGGTAGAATGACAGTTTTATACCCCATTCTGAACCCCTCATCATCGCTAACACCGCATCTTGGGACACGCCTCTACATTGCCCTGATAAGGCCAATAATAGACTACGCTGCAGTAGTTTGGGGTAGTGCTGCTGACTCACACCTCAATCTACTACAAACCATACAAATCGAGCCACCAGATACGATTATAAAATGCTGCGGGAAACTCCAACATTCCGTCTACACGAAATCAGTGGACTACCGCGGCTCAAAGACAGATTCCGCCAATTAGCTGCGAAATTCTACAAGGAATGCAGCGAATCAGGTAACCCGCTTATTGCCAACCTGGGTAACACAGTCCATCTAAACAACAACTTAAGATGGCCTGACAAACTACTCCGTGAGTTATAAGCTCCCACAAATACATGCCAGGATAAGACTAATCCGCTAATGACACTACCGATGAGAACAGCATATTAAAATGGAAGGAGAAATATTTTTTATGTAAGAACTTCCACAAAACTCTGGGATAAAGACACCCAGGCAATTTAGTCCATGCCATAGGAGTCCCAGTCTTGCTCAAGTTCTATAAAGGAGCACATCAGACACAAAACCCTCCTATAAACAAATATCTCAAGTTACAACAATACATGCCATAACCTGAAGACAAACCAAATATGAAGCCTTAACAGGTCGTAATTAATGGAAGTAAATGTCGGAAGACAAAAACTTCACTATACTCTACCCACTTAAAGAAATGGGTAGCAAATGGTATGACGACGATTGTCTTGCTAAGTTCTGGTCAGTTTTTGCTCAGTGGCGGAGTTGAAGTTCGCGGAGTCGCTCCGTGCGGTTGCGCTGATGTAAGTCCAATTCATAATTTTTTCTCTCTGTTTCTCTTTCGATCTCACTCTCGCTACAGATTTATAGTGAAGAAACTAAGAACATTAGAACTAAATATATAATTGGCTTATAACTATGATGATTTGAGGACTGAATATACGTGTCTGAAAGAGAGTCGATTGTGAATCATTGTACAAGTTCTTAGAATACAATTTTATGTTTGTGCGATTCAAAATATCCACTTATTTTATTTCTTTGTGACTGTCTCACCCCTTTCACCTGGTGATTAGCTAATAGTCATATAGGAAAAGAATGCAGTCAATCTTCGGCAAAGAAGTCCGATGATAAATCATTAATAAAGTAGCCGAGAATAATTAAAATTTGGCGGTTGGAACGTATTTACTGACTCCTTTCGTGATCAGTCGGTGTGACAGCCCGACGTCGGGTGGAGTGCTCCACTCGGCATGCCCCACGGTGGGTGAAGAGCGCTGTAGGCCGAGGGATAGCGCTAATTGGATAGACGCGGGTGTGACGCACATGCGTGTTGCGTGACGCAGGCACTCGCCTGGAATTACGAGTCTCAGGTTTATCACTCGGGACCAGCCCTGACGGGAGGCAGCTAGCACAGTGCGACATGCACACCAAACCGGCTATAGTAAAACTTGTGTGTTTTGGCACTACGAGTCAGAAAGGCAAATGACAGCATCCTACTACGTATTCCCACATTACCTTTTAATACTAGTACTTGAACCTTCTTTAAGGGAATAAAGGGACAAGACCTAGTGAATACAAGAATCCTACGCTAGCCTACATAATTCTCGGTTTCCAAATCTGTCTCCGACTTAATCATCGTTTGTCCATACGCTTCGTTTCCAGCTGTGATCACAACAGAGAATCTCAACAGCGTCCAATGTAGATCTGACAAATTAAAAATTGTGGGTACATAATAGTTGGAGCCACTTCTGCAAGGGTTGAAAAAAAACGTCTTTCCTCAGCCAAATAGCTAATGAAACAACAAATGTTGCTTATTTCATTTAGAAAAACAAGAGAAACAACTTGTAACGTTCCTACTCTCGTTTCACGTCTTTTAATGAACCTTTCGAACGTTGTCTAATTTTTACTTACTTAATATACTACAGACATATTAGTACTCTAGGCCGTGTTTCGCTACAATTACAATTATTTCACATTACCTTTTATAGCTTTTTCTGTATCCTCTTACTAAAGACATCTGCACAGTCTGCTTTTCTTTGTCCAACTTCTGACATGCGCTCTTCATTCGTATTTTCCGCCAGCAGTATTTGCAAGTCAAGTCAACGGCGGCACTGCCTACCCTTTTCTTGAAGCGATTCGAGCCATTTTCGATCCTCAATTTCTTCGGTAGTATTTATGCTACATGTCTCAAATTTTTGTTGTGCATAGATATCAGCAATCGTAGCAAACGTACTAAATTTTATTTCGTTACTGTTCTTAGTTCAGTTGTTATTAGGATGCAAACAACAGCGATTCTGTCACTTACTCACTCACTGACATGATCATCAAAATTCTAAAGCACTTCCCGTATCCGTAGAAAGCTAAAATTTGGTACACAGATAACATTTTACCCACATATTTTAATAAAAGTCTGAAACTCGTAAATTTCTATATACCTACCCCCTTACCTACCCCTAATATGAAATCGGTTTCTACCCTAATTACTTCATAAACCTCAAATTTTCACTGTAGAGTTAGCTTACTATGTTTAACTAATGTGTTTAATTTTACTTCTTTCCTTTTCTTACTTTGGAAGTTATTGAAATTCAAAATTTTATTTCGGCACAACACCCCGCCATCGAAATTCCACTGTACTTCCAGCAATCCTAGAAACAAGTAATTTTGTACACACATATGGTTTCATCCCTAAATCACACCCCGCCATCGAAATTCCACTGTACTTCCAGCAATCCTAGAAACAAGTAATTTTGTACACACATATGGTTTCATCCCTAAATCATAAGAAAAATCTGATATTGTAGTTTTTCACCGTATTTATTAAATTGCAAACCCAAACATGAAAAAAACTGGCACATATTTGCAACTTAATTACATTGCTCCGGATGAAGCTATAAATCTGAGATTCCTATAGTATATAGAGGCAAGCAAGTTTAACAAAAGCCTTAAATTTTACTTTGTTCCTATGGTTAGTTTGGAAGTTACTTGTTATTATTTGAGGTGGTAGTTAAACCAGCGGCAATGTTCATTGATCAGCTAATTGTATGCAGAGAGTGGGGCATTGTTGGTAATGATTTTGCTGATTTTCCCCTTATTTGTTGATAGGCAACCCAAAGCAAGAAACATTCCGGTACTGCTTTGTTCTGGATGAAGCTATATGCTCAAATCGTCTAACCTGTCTCATGAAGAGAATGAATTTCCAAAATATTTAAAAACAAAGGAAGGTGCGGTGATATATGTCTTTTTTTTTTTTTTTTTTTTTTTTTTTTTTTTTTTTTTTTTACGTTGCAGCGATTGTAACACATTGTTCATCTGAGAAATACGATTGCCAAGTCATCAGATTTTTTTTATCCTAAATAAACGATCTATGAAACCGAGAGAAACCATTCTGTTTCACAAAGTGAAGTGAATACATACTGTAAAGTATAGACTTGGCTCAGAAGAAGATCTCATAACTTTTAGTCACTACATGATCACAAGAATTGTTTTTGTGGTATTTTTTTACCTGAAATGAAATAATCATACTCCAACTTATCCTATTCTCGTCTACTTAGAGAGATTCATCCATTTGTTCACTAACATTAGTGAACAAATAACTTAGTGTTTATTCAGCAACTGTACACAGTATATTCTTCAATACAATTATACTTCTCGTATCTTTATGTCCATTTATATAAGATTCCTTTGCAGCTCCCATTGCCTTCTTCAAAATTTCATTTCTGGCATCATTCTTTTTCTTTCATTTCTTTTCTTGTTGCAATATAATCTCTTTTTCATCGCACCTTATATGGCTCACTTTACTCCTTCCTGCAAATGATGCTGTGGAAACTTTTTTTATCCTTTGGCTTTACGCCTCCTCGACGTTGAGATAGAGGTCATTAGAGGCGTGATGGGACAGGGAACAAAGAACGGGAAGGAATTCGGTCATGCCCTTTTGAAGGAAGCATCCCGGCATTCACCTGGAGTGACTTGGGGAAATCATGGAAAATCCAAATCTGGATGCCCGGATGGGGATTCGAAACGGCGTCCTCTCGCTCTGAAAACAATACTGTAGCATATGACCATACGCCTCGTCGGTAAAGATTTCGGCCATTGCCTTTTGAAGGAAGCGTTTTGGCATTCACTTCGAGTGATTTGGGAAAACCATGTAAAACCCAAATCTGGATGCCCGGGCGAGGATTCGAACCGGCATCCTCCAGAATATGGGGACAGAGAGTTACCGCTGACCCACCACGCTCGGTGCTATTATTATATTTATTCATAAAAATAATACATGTAATAAAAATTAATTAATATTTACATATACACTTGCATTGGCGTGATTTACGTTCGCTACAAAGTAGAAAGTAACTAACTAATAAACTTTTTATTTAGGTACACTAGAGAAACAATTGCTCAGTACACAAGCGTTATAACAAGTGTTTTAAATGCGTTTTTAGAAGTAAAAATATAACTTAATATTTTAGTCGTGTACGCAAGGCAAAAGCACCTGCTTGTTACTTAATTGTTATGCGGGATAGTCGCAGGTAGAGGAGGAAGATAAACTTAATCCTTGACGTAACCCCACAGAAAAAAAAATTACATGGGGTTAAATCTGGAGAACGAGGTGGCTAAGCCATGAGCATTTGGTCACTGTCGGCTCCGCGTCCTATCCATCGCTGCGGCAATTGTTCGTTGAGAAATGTTCTGACCTCCGGATGAAAATGAGGTGGAGCACCACCTTATTGGAATATGAAATCATCCACCTCTTTCAGCTGAGGCAGCAACCACTCAGAGACCATATCGAGGTAAGTTAGTTCTGTTACTGTCTGTTCATTGAAGAAGAACGGGCCGTACACTTTCGCCTTGGAAACAGCAGCGAATACACACACTTTTGGAGAATCACGCTGGTGTTCAATAAAAGCACTGGGACTTTTTGTCCACCAAATCTGCACATTATGCTTGTTAACAAGTGAAAGTTCGCTTCATCACTATACATGTGTTTTTACAAAACCCTTCTTCCATTTTTTCTTGCAATTTATGTGTACAAGAGAATCTTTTGATCGATATTTAGCTGCTACAATATGACTATCAGATTTACTGAAATAAAAATAGCCAGGGTGACTATCTGGGGCCACTGAGATATTCGGGGCGATCCACGCGCATTGTTACTGTAACTCTCTTCTCTGTATCACGGAGTCTCACTATACTCGTGTCCCTCACATGGCTTTCTATCGTTGGCTTTCTTCTTGAAATGGATCTGCTTCAATTCTTTGTTCCGCTGGTTCTTATTCCACTTTCTTACTATATTGTCTGACATTTTCGCTTTGAAAGTGCCGCAATTTTTCGAAATTATCTTGAGAGGGTCTTAAACTGCCAGCCATAGTGCAATTTACAGGAAATATTATTATTTTTCATCAATTCACGTGACAGACGAGCGGGATCCATCGTCTAAGGACACTAGGTATGTACTGATTTGACGATCATAGACCCACGGATCCTTTTCATAGCTCCACATGGCTTTCTATAGGTCAGATTTCTTGTTTAATCAGTATTCCATGAGATGTGCTTTACTTCTGTTTCCACTTCGCTGGTTCTAGTTCCAGATTCTTACAACATAAGTACTTTAATGTGTGAACGAGGGTGTAGTCGGCGTGTCGCTGAGCAACGGAGCGGAGTCCTGGGGAAGGGTAGCAGCGCCAGAGACCGGCAGTGCAAAGCGTGAGAATTAGACCTGAAGATGACGGTCGAGTACACCACTGAAAGTTCGTCTTTCATCGACATTTTTAAACTTTTTTTACAACTTTATAAAAAACTCAATATTCTTACAATGACTTCTCAGTATATATATTCTCTCATGTGCTTTGTCATAGATCATTGTAACCTGTTTACTTCGAATTCACAGGTACACAATTTCAGTACAAGAAACAGAAATAACTTGCACAAACCACAAACATCTCTGTCGTTAGTACAAAGAGGAGTTAATTATTCTGGTATACATCTGTTTATTTAACTTCCCAAGAGGATAAAACAGTTCGCAGAAAATAAAGATATATTTAAAGAAAAACTGAGAGATTATCTTATTGGTAACTCCTTCTACTCCATTCAAGAATTTGAACAAAATAATTAATTGTATTCAATATGACTTTTGCAAAATTCAGTTGTTAAAATTAATGCTTATTTTTATTCTCTTTATTTGTCTTTGTAACATATAATTGTTTTTACTATGATTATGACTCATATTGTATGCATGTATATTAACCATGACATGTTTCACATCCCAGAGGTCCTTCCTCAGCAGGGATCCATGAAACAAGACTGATAAATAAATAAAATAAACAAATAAATAAATCATCCGACAGCCAACCAGCAAAGATTGTATTTCAACATGCTTTGATATTTTTACTTACAAAGTGTCACAATTTGTCGATTATTATCTTAAGTTGGCCGCCGTAATACATTCCAAACGAAATGATATATTTTTGCCTCAGTTCACGCCTTAAACAAGCAGAGAGGTATCTTGACACGCCGGTGTTCTCGTTTCATTAGTCTTTGGTTAATAACTGTTTCAAACTGGACAGTTTTGATGTCACTCGTAATTCTGGTATCCACCGAGTGCCGAACATGGAAGACGAATTCACGTTAAAAGCGACATGACAGATTAGAGTAAGTTACTCGCTTCCAGGGTGTGGCATCAGTCATTTCGTATGGAAAAGGCCGGGCTGAGGTCGTTGACCCCGGAATCGATGAGTGCCGGTTGTTTACAGCGGCAGGCGATTGTTTTCCGATAGCACCCCCTCCCCCCTGGAGTGGACAATGGTCGCCTGGACGCCCCTCAGCCGTGGCCCCAATCTCGGGAACACATTACCGGGATTGTGCTCTTGCCGTCGACAGTGTGTGCTCGCTCTCGTTGGGAGATGGGTTCCGTCTTGTTGTAGCTAGGCGACAGTATCGACCCTTGCCGTAACACCTTGCTGTCGCGATGAATAGGGTCAGCCGGCTGGCTTCACAGCAGTTTCAGGTATACTGGTCCTGTAAGCGGGTTCCGCATTAGGGCGGAGTTTTAACTATCAATCTGCATGCGAACAGTAGAACTCAAAAAATCCGAATTCATTACAATGAGTTACAGCCGCGACACGTCAGTGGTTAGTGATTGTGTTTAAGTCTTCTGTACTTCGCTTGGGATGGGGGAATTTTTTCATTTCAGTAATTTATACTACTTACAAAAGAAATTCTTTTCTGACTTTCCTCATCTCGGTCGCTAGTGAATTCCAGGAATCGATATGTCTGTACTAAAAATAAGAAACGTCTAAGGGTCTTCCTAAACCAAATTAATATAATCAAATTACAATAAAAATAAAAATTCAGTTGCATTGCAATAATATTACTTAAACCCTGTTCCGTTCCTTCATTTGCGCGGATCTTGGTGGGCATAAACAATGCGTCTTTCTTTTATTTCTGTTGTAGTAGCAAACCGTTTTTAAACCTTCGTGATGAAGTATCTTGTCCGTAAATTAAATTCCGCAATTTAGTTACTCTTATTGGAGTGTTAATCTTGGATATAGAGATTTGACTTACTCGACTATACTTGTAGCTTTAATATTTATTACCAGTGGTGGACCTACGAATTTCCTGAGAAAAAAAAAAGAAAAATAGTCGCTGCTACATAAATTTGATGTTCATTTAAAAATTATTTTGGTGCTCCTATGAATATTCCGCCCAGAACAAGTGCCCCGGTTCTTTTTTTTTTTTTTTTTTTTTTTTTTTTTTTAAAAAAGTTTTTTTATTAGCGGTATTATTATTTTTTATCAATTTAGTAATTCACATTCAGATGGTACAATTCCTTTTTGCCAGATCAACATCTAAATTAATAAATACACAATCATAATACATAATCCAATAAATCATGGTTTCGCTAGTTCGTCTTGTTATCGTTATACCACTTCGTCATTTCGATACGCGTAATCTTCCCTTGTCGCAGGCCAAAGATTCTCCTTCACCTAGGCTAGTATTGCTAACCACAATATCGTTTAACTGCCTTAGAATCAACTATTTTTTTTTTTTTTATTTATTTATTTATGTTGGCTTTTGGCCTGGTCGGCCATACTGCCAGGTTCTTTACATTTAATTTTACAATGGTTTATGTTTATTGTTTAGTTAAATTACAATTTCTTATCTTTTATTTTACAATAGTTCTTAAGTCCTATGACAATTTCTTTATAAAATATATTACGTTGTTACCTTTACAATTGCACAGTGTGAGTCGACGCCAACAGCACAGGGGCAGCTTTTGTACATATATTTCCACCACAATTCAAAGTTCGTGAAATATTTCCTGTGGTTGCCTGATCTATTTGGATCCTTTGGTGGGAATAATGTTGCGTACTTATATTTGTATCTATTGTCATTGGGTGTTGCTTTAGTGTGTATGTTCTAGATAGAGTGTAGTATTTGTGAAGGGTTAGTGTATCTACTTAGTTTATGGTCTAGGATTGGCTTATCAGCTTTTTCTTATATTTGAATATTTCCTTCTTTAAAAAACAACATTATGGTTCTGTATATTGAGTGGTTGTTGGAAGAGAGTAGGATGGCTAAATTAGTTGGGAAGGGGATCTTGCACCTTGTGAGTTCCTTCAGCATTTTGTTTTGGATGTAGGTGTATTTTTTGCAGGAGAATAACAGGTGGTTGATGTCCCCTATTGCTCGGTCGGCACAGTCACATCTGGGGCTATCTCTTAGTCCTATCCGGTTCAAGTGGCTGGGAAAGTTGCCGTGGTGGAATCTGCTTCTGATTATATTAATTAAGTGGCGTCTGTTGATTTTCCAGCTGTAGAACCAGGGTTTGGAAGGAATATATGGTTGGATGTGTCCGTAGAAGGATCCTTTGTGGTGCATCGTATTGTTCCAATCGGTTTGCCATCTATTTCTTGCTCGCTGTTTAATATCGTGTGCATATGCTGATGGGGGTAGTAATAGTTCTTTTCTTTGTCCATCTGAGATGGCTTTCTTGGCTAGTGTGTCCGCGATTTCATTGAACTTAATCCCGTTATGAGAGGGAACCCATACTAAACTTGTTGTGATGCCTATGTTGTTGCTTATGTGTATTTCATTTAGTATTTCTATTAGTAGTGGCGCCATCCTATAATTCCACTTTGGTTCTGCTATGCTTCTGATGACGCTCAAGGAGTCGGCTATTATGACCACCTTCTTAGGTCTTCTGGTCCGGCCGTATCTTATAGCTTCTAATATCGCTTCCGCTTCTGCCAAATATATTGTAGTTTGCGGTGGTAAGGAGTATAGGGCTTTGTACTGCGTTTTGGGGCAATATAGTGCGCTGCCGACTCGTTCTCCTGTATTATTTTTTGATCCATCTGTGTATATATGGATTGAATTTAGGTCTTGGCTGGCGAGCAGGGCGTTCAGGGCATAGTTGGCGTTGGTGCCCGGCGTGTGTTCCAAATACTTTACTTGTATGTCTAGACTTCGGAGCTGGTAAGGAGCTTGGAATATCGGGTGTGTCGAAAACTTCGTTATGTTAACGCTCTTTTCCTCCCACGTATTATACATGTTAAGTAGAAGAATGTTGCTTGGCGCGCCAGACTGTTTATTTCGTTTACAGTGTTGGAGGTTATCTAACCGTTCCTTTAGTGGGTGTGTGGTGTTGCTAAGTTTTTCGATTATAAACTTCTCTGTAAGTAGTTGTCTTCTTATGTTGAGAGGCATTTCGCCTGCCTCCACAAGTAAGGCGTTGGTTGGTGTAGATTTGAATGCTCCTAAACATGTTCTGAGGCAGCGATGCTGCAGGGAATCTAATTTCCGCAATGCGTCTTTTGTGGCGTTGGCGTAAAAGACGCTGCCATAGTCTATGATAGATCTAATCATTGATTTGTATAGGAGCAGAAGTGCGTTGGGGTGGGATCCCCATCTCGCTCCGGCCACTGCTCTTAGGATGTTAAGTCGTTGGTCTGATTTGGCTATTATATGTTGAATATGGTCTCTCCAAGTTAGTCGGGAATCCAATATCATTCCTAGGAATCGGCTCTGTTTATGTACTGGGAATGAAAAGGGACCTAGATGTATTCGAGCCATATCGGGAATGTTGCGTTTTGAGAATATGACTATGGATGATTTCTCAGAAGATATGTCTAGTCCGTTACGGTGGGCCCACGTGATGAATGCATGTATTGCTTCAAACAACTGTTCGAAGACGTCTTCTATTAATGAACTCATGGTGTATATAACGATGTCGTCCGCAAATTGAAGGATTAGAATACTTGGGGAGAAGATTTTTTCTAAGTCGTGAGTGTATATCAGATAAAGGAGAGGACTTAATATCGCTCCTTGTGGGAGTCCATTGTAGACCCAACGGGGGCCCACCAGTTCCCCTGAGTTTGAAATATATATAACTCTTTCTGATATGAGCGAGTGTATCCCTGCTACAAACTCATGTGGGATTCCCAAGTTGGAGAGCTTTTGCATCAGAATGTTAATAACAACATTGTCATAAGCTGAAGTGATATCTATGAATATTGCCCCTAAGTAAAATTTCCGTGCAAATGCAATATTGATATCCGTAGTAATTATTGCTAAGTTATCGAGTGTACTTTTTCCTTTCCTGAATCCAAATTGTGATGTTGCTAGAAAGTTGTTTTTTTCCATCCAATATTCTAGTCTGTTTTTTACGATGCGTTCTAGTGTTTTGGATACACACGACATCAGGGAAATAGGTCTATACGATCCTGGTTGCTTGGGATCTTTGTTGGGTTTTAGTATTGGTATAATTATCTGAGTTCTCCACTCTATGGGACTCGGTTGCATTCATCCAGATTTCGTTAAAGATTTTAGTTAGGAGCTGAAGGGCGTTGGCCGGCAGATTATACAACATCGAATAATGTATTCTATCTTTGCCTGGTGTCGTGTCAGAGGACTGTTTAATATTTTGTTCCACTTCTTTAACTGTGAATGGAGAACACAGTTCGTGTTCCGAATGTTGTTCTGCGTTCGGTGAAAATCTAAAGTTTTTATGGTAGACACTATCGGGGGCAATTCTTTCCGCTATGGCTTCTATACATGAGTTGTCTAACTTAATGCTTGAAGTGAACGTTTTCCTGTTCTTCAAGTTTCTTATTTGGTGCCAAATGGATGTAGTGTTTGTATCTTTCCCCAGTTTCTCACAGTATTGTATCCAACTGAGACGTTTCTGAGTTCGCAATATTCGTTTGGTGTATGCACATGTTCTTTTATAGGTTAAGAATCTTTCTACTGTCGGTTCCTTGCGATAATTTCTGAGTGCTAATCTCCTTTTGGCCACTGCTTTAGAACACTCCATATTCCACCAAATTGCTGGAGGATTGCTTGTAGATTTACGTCGTTTTTTAAGCGGTATTGATTTGTCTGCAGCTGTTGTGATGGCTTGCATCAGCTGTTTGTATGCCTCCCTGCCTGAGATATCCGTGGGGATGTTTCTCACTTCCTCCTCTAGGTGTTGTTTATATAGTGCCCAATTTGCTTGGCTGGTGTTCCAGTGTTTTGTGGGGTGTCCCTTCCACTCGAAGTTGGTGTTGCAACCTATCGTGATTTTAATAGGTAGATGGTCCGATCCTAAACTGTCGGTTAAAGTTTGCCACATAGCTACGGATGCAATAGATGGGGAGCAGAGTGTTAAGTCCACGGCTGATGGATTCCGTCCTATTCTTGGGATTAGAGTTGGGGATCCATTGTTTATTATGACGAGGTTTTGGTCTTCTATTTTTTGTAATATGTCCAAGCCAAAGGGGTCGTCCTGTTGGCAGCCCCAGCTTCTGCTGTGGGCATTGAAGTCGCCTGCTATAATGTAGGGGGGGTGTGTTTGTTTAAAGAGATGGTCCCAGTCGTTTCGACTTATTATAGTTCGCGCACAACAATTATGCATGTTTAGCTTAAATAACCTCCAGATATACTGCATTAAAATGAATAGATTAATAACAAAATCTAGGTAGTCAAAAAATACTATAAAAATTCAAAGACCGAAGTGTTTATCTGTTTGTCTCGTAAAGGTGAGTTCATATGAGGTACAGTGTGATCTGTGGCTCTTATTTGTTTTCGGTTTGAACGTATTATCATCCCCTGTTCGAAGGGAGAACGAAGGCTTTCACACCATACGGCGAAGACCCGCGAAGACTTCATATCACTCCCTGTTCGGTTCCTCGGTCACATTCAGTCAAAGATATACCAAAGATTTTAAGCTAAACCATAAACCTGCATCCAAAGAGGTTTGGAGGTTTTACATGACGCCTGGACAAAAGGACGGACATACGCAGCCAGCTTACAGATTTATAATAGTAATAGTGAAATTTTTTTGTGTATGGTCACGGGTCTAGAATACTTCCCATGTTTAGCGTCAAAGTTTATGACAGATTGACCAGATCTGACGCAATACGAACTTGACCTGTGTTTCCATATATGGGATCTCTGAAACAAAACTTTAATAAATTCTCTTGAGCTTGAAGAACTTGAAGTACACAGACGGAAAAAAAAATCCCAACACCAAGAAAAAATTATTGTAGAGTAATGAAATTTGGACAATGCATTTGTCAAGTTAACATGTTTAATTGATTAAATTTTCAAGATCACAGGTTAATTTAAGCTCAAGAAAATGCATTTCAAATGTGATATACTGTTAAATTAATAGCCGGTGTAACCTCCAGAATTTTGAATGCAAGCCTGCAAACGTGAATGCATTGTGTCATACAGGTTTCGAATGTCACTTTGTGGTATGGAGTTCCATGCTTGTTGTACTTGTGCTGTCAATACTGGGACGGTCAGTGCTGGCTGTGGATGATGCTGGAGTTGTCGTCCAATGATATCACATACGTGTTCAATTGGAGACAGATCTGGTGATCTCGCAGGCCAAGGTAACATGTCGACACTCTGTAGAGCACGTTGCGAGACAACAGCGGTATGAGGGCGAGCGTTATCCTGTTGAAAAACTCCCCCTTGAATGCTGTTCATGAATGGCAGCACTACAGGTTGAATTACCAGACTGACGTACAAATTTGCAGTCAGTGTGTTTGGTATAACCACAAGAGTGCTCCTGCTGTCATAGGAAATTGCTCCCCAGACCATGACTCCAGCCCTGTAGCGTGCATTCCACTGACTACAAGCCATCGCCGTTTGCGACTCCAGTGGTGTCAAGCCAGAGCTCATTGGAGGACGGAGTGGAGATCTGTTGTGTTTTCTGATGAAAGCAGGTTCTGCCATGGTGCCAGTGATGGCCGAGTGTTGGTCAGAAGGAGGCCAGGGGAACGCCTGCAACCAAACTGTCTGCGGCCTAGACACACTGGACCTACACCTGGAGTCATGGTCTGGGGAGCAATTTCCTATGACAGCAGGAGCACTCTTGTGGTCATACCAAACACACTGACTGCAAATTTGTACGTCAGTCTGGTAATTCAACCTGTAGTGCTGCCATTCATGAACACCATTCAAGGGGGAGTTTTTCAACAGGATAACGCTCGCCCTCATACCGCTGTTGTCTCGCAACGTGCTCTACAGAGTGTCGACATGTTACCTTGGCCTGCGAGATCACCAGATCTGTCTCCAATTGAACACGTATGGGATATCATTGGACGACAACTCCAGCATCATCCACAGCCAGCACTGACCGTCCCAGTATTGACAGCACAAGTACAACAAGCATGGAACTCCATACCACAAAGTGACATTCGAAACCTGTATGACACAATGCATTCACGTTTGCAGGCTTGCATTCAAAATTCTGGAGGTTACACCGGCTATTAATTTAACAGTATTTCACATTTGAAATGCATTTTCTTGAGCTTAAATTAACCTGTGATCTTGAAAATTTAATCAATTAAACATGTTAACTTGACAAATGCATTGTCCAAATTTCATTACTCTACAATAATTTTTTCTTGGTGTTGGGATTTTTTTTTCCGTCTGTGTATTAATAGATATATACTGACAGAGACGATCCCACTCTCGTATAATTGTTTGAAAGGTCATGGTTGCTAGACTCGAACTGACTGAAATAAAAACTTGTTAACTTATTGAACGTAAGGTAGCAATTAAATTCATAGCAGTTACTTGACTATGAAACAGTGCAGATAAACTCTAATTCCTAATAATATCTCTGGTTGCTGTTAATTTCTGAGCGAAGGCCGTCGTGTGACGTCATCGTTCTCCAGTTATTAGCTATCGAGGTGAGTGAGTGAGCTTAACAAATTACAGATATATTTAATTATAAAAACTAAGTAATTTGCAGTTGAGGAAATGGTTCACACTATCCAGTTATAATTTCAAGCCGTTCATTATCAGCATTCATTTTTAATCGTATCTTTGCGTATCTTAATGACAACGAATTTAGCGAGAGGAAATATATTTTGGAAACGGCATTTACATCGAATTACGTATCATATGAGCCAAATAAATTGTATGTCAATTTTGTATTTCAAATAGCATAATGATTGAGCTAAATAAATTTAATATTGACTTAATGAGTTAGTTACAGAGATTCGAGTTGTACACCATCCTTGTCATGCCTTGATCTAATCCGATATTCCCAGTGGTAGTTAGTGAACTACAGATTAAAAACGTTTGTAGCAATATGAACTAAAAAGTTAAAAATATTCTTTAAATATAAACATTATGTTCGACACCAAAAGGATCTCCCACAGTTCAATATAACATGTTTTTAATAAACCTCAAATAATAATAAAGTCAGTGACCAAAAATTAATTTCAATGTAAAATAAGGGTGAGGTGCCAGGTATCAGTTATATGTATGTGTGTGTGTTTTTGTGTTTTTTATCGCTAGCTATTGATAAAGGTAGAATCATTACAAAAAGTTAGTAGTGTGTACCCCACACTTCTTTTTTACATTTAAGTTAATTCTTTGAACAATGACATTATTATCGTTTGAGATTTATTAAAAATATAAGTAACACTTAACTGTGGGACATCCTTTTGGTGTTAAATAAAATGTCTATATTTGAAAATTATTTAATTATTTATTATTATTTACTTCACGCTTACTCAAAAAATTTAGTTTGCTGAATTATGGGACATCGTATCGCTGTTGAGAAAAATCTTAATATTTAAAAATTATTTTTAACTTTTTAGTTCACTAAAGCGTGTTTTATTTTTATTTTTTTAAACCATATAATTTTGTTAGTCTTAAAATAAAATTTATGTAAGTTGTGGGGATATTCGATACTTAGAAACTTAAAAATATTTCGTTCATTTTCGCGTAATCTAGCCATTACACCTAAAGCGTCAATATTACATTATATTATCCCTGTTAGCTTGGAGAAATCAAGTTCTTCTATTTGAAAATCATCCATTGACTTTAAGCGTCTGATAGCTATATAAGTCTGTTCGGCAACAAAGAGTCTAATTCAGGGGTCCCCAAACTTTTTATCACATCGACCCCCTCACAGAAAATTTGTCTTCTCATCGACCCCCAGAGTAAACGTTTAATAAAAACCAGTGCCGGATCTGGGGGGCGGGGGCGGGGGTGTACACCGGGGTGCCAACTTGATGGGGGCGGCAAAATCATGTTTGAAGGGCGGCAATTTAAGTCGCGGAAACCCTTTTTTAGCTCTACTAATACACCGAGCGGTGACAACAATGAGTTTGACCAAAAATCGGGGCGGCGACAACAATGTGTTTGGCCGACAATCGAGGCGGCGACACTTGCGGTCAGACGGCAAAAATGGGAGCTGCAAATAACGTTGCAAGGGGTGGCATTCTTACAGTTTTTTGCCCCGGCTAGAAAAATTCCTGGATCCGCCACTGATGAAAATTTTAATTCATTTTTAGCATTTCTGATTCCAACAATAAGGAGACTTGCATAACAACCCAAAGAAAGTATTTATGGTTCCCACACCTTAAAAAATCCACCCAACAACACTAACGGAAAAAGGAGATTTTTACACTGTTATTATAATGGTAAAAAATAATAACAAAATTATAGATAGATAGAAACTAGCCTATAGCCGTGTCATAAAATGTAAAACACAAAATAATCATTAAACATTTAAATGAATTATATTCGATAAAAAAAAACATCTGCCATTTTAAGACTGCTATTGAATACATTAAAAATATGTTAACATACCTTTTTATTAAAGTAGCTGATATTATTGAGATGGATTGGTCTGAAGGGCAGCAGCAAGATTACTGATGTCCGGTTGAAAATTGGTAAGTTTTAGTCGCAAATCACCACGGTTTTCCAAGTTCAGTCTGTTTCTCTGTTTTATCAAACTAGCGCTAGCGTGGCTAAAGCCAGCTTCAACCATGTATGAAGTTGGGAATGCAGGTAAGAAAGGTTCAGGTTTCGGCTTCCGCTCTGAGCTTGGGGTACTTTGTAGCAATATTGTTATTGCTCCAAAATTCGCTGAGGTTTTTATTTTTAAACAACGCTTTAGCTTCCAGATCTACGCATAATTCAATCAGTTCATCTTCTAAGCCAGGTTCATTACCGTCATTATCAATTTTAACATCAAATGGAGAAGCAAACCATTCAGGAACATGCATGTTCTCCAAGTCTTCGAAACGTGCTTTGAAGTCTTCTCTTAATTTATCGAGATGTTTAGTATATATCACAGTCGGATATCTCTTAATTTTCTTTTAGTAGTCGAAATTTTGAAAAATATTTAAAATCTTTACGTGCCAGTGAAGATTTTAACAGGTCCATGTTTAGTTGAAAGGCAATTATAATTGTTCGAGCTTGAACAATTGTAACATTTTTTCCTTGCAAACGCTTCTGTACTACCTTAAATTTCGAATAAAGATCTGCCAAATAGAACAGATGGTTCTTGCACTGTTTTAACTCGTCACACAGTAATGGATCCACATTCTTAAGAAACTCTGCAGACGAGTCGTACAAGTCAACAAGCCTCTGCAAACTATCACCTCTTGACAAACACCTTACCTCAGTGTGCAAAAGTAATTGTTTGAAAGGTTCATCATTTTCTTCACATAACTTCGGAAACAGTCGGGAATTCAGAGGATGAGCTTTAATTTTATTAATTGACCTAATGCACACTTTTAGAGTATCATGCAGGTCGCCACTCAATTTTTTGGCTACAAGATGCTGCCTGTGTAGGACACAATGAACGGTACGTAAATTAGGAACCTTTTCCTTCAGAAAGACGAAAAATCCTCTATAACGGCCTACCATAGCAGGTGCACAGTCAGTAGCTACTGCAGTAATATTCCCGAAAGGAATGTTGTGCTTGTTCAAATAATCTTGCAAACATAAAAAAATTGTATCACCTTTTGAATCAGTTTGAAGATATTTAGCAAACAGAAATTCATCAACAGTGTCATTCAGGAATGGACTATGGAACCTAACATAAGCCACGAGAAGATTTGAACTTCCGAAAGTTGATTCGTCAAGTTGAATAGCAAACTTGCAATGCTGGAGCTCAGAGGTCAAAGATCTTTCCACGTCATCGACCATTTCCTCTATACGTCGCTGCTCAGTATTTGCACTCAATGGTATGCATATTAAAAAAAAGTTGGCTTTCTTCATAACATTTTCAATTACATCTTTTATAGCTGGTACTATAATCTCTTCACCAATAGTGTACGGTTTGCCTTTCTTTGCTATGAGATGCTGTAGGATGTCCCCAGTCCTCCTTCACTGTCAGCGCTAACAGATGACTTCGAATATGTGCTTAAATTTGGCCGATCTCTCAATTTCTCTTTTAGCATTTTGAAATACTCAATATCTTTGTTTTTCTTATCAGAATGGATCCTTTCCAAGTGGTCTTTCATTTTCGCCGGCTTCATAGCATCATTGCTGAAAGTTTTTTCACATAACGAGCACATAGGAATAGTTTCATTAGCAGAAGGGGCGTAAAACCATATTTCAAATACTCATGTGAATATTGTCTGCATTTCCTGGTAGACGACATTGTAGGTATTAAACTCAGATTTATAATATGAGCAACACGATACGATCGCAGCACAACAAAACAGCAAATTATTACCGCACGAGCTAAAAGAACTGCCTGTTCTTTCTCAGAGTGCATTGTTGCTACTTTTTGCTAACAATAGATATCTAGACTTGGAAGGAATAATAATTACATCTAAAAGTAACCTATTCAATAGAATTAGATAGGAAAAAGATAAAAAAGAAGTATCTAAATTTAATGGTTTTCGGTATATTACGATATTTTCTATATAATGGACAAAATCTATATTTAGATATACAATACATAGAGTGGAAACCATACTGGAGTTTAACAGTACAATTTGTGAATAATGAACCAGCAGCGTTCACTCTCCACCCCTTCCCCCCTTTTTCTGTGGCTTTACGTCTCGTCGACAGCGCGGTCATTAGAGGCGGGATGGAACTGGAAGGAATTTGGCCATGGCTTTTTGGAGGAAGCATCCCGGCATTCGCTTTGAGTGATTTGGGGAAACCTTGGAAAACCCAAATCCGGATGCCCGGACGGGGATTCGAACCAGCGTCCTCTCGAATATAAAATGCTTAAACACCCGAAGTAAATAAAAAATAATGTTTTAATACTTGTTGAGTTCTTGCCGTAGCTTAGCTAAAATAAAATAATTGTGATGTTGAACTTCTTTCTTATCCCAATGACGGACCTTAAAAGAGACACAATTCGTAAATTGGTTCTACATTCCTTTCTCACAGGAATAACCACTAGCAAACCAGCAATGCGAGTGAAGAATAAAGCGGCGAAATCAAACAGTTTGAAATCTAAGCTTTGCTCCATTATTACCTCACCGCTTTGCGCCCCAGTATGAGTTACCGCAACAATCCAATTGGTTTATTTGTTTTTGCTGCTTTGTTCTTCACTCTCGACGTTGCTATGCTCTCCTTAACACATATCTAAAGCGATGCAGGCTTCGGTAAAACTCAAATTAAAACGGGGGTAGTCAGTTATTTTGGATTTTTGTTGGAATATACCCATTTTTTTACTAGACCATTTAATTGATCCTCTTTATTATCAATCGACCCCCTTTCGACCCCCGGGTATTAATCGACCCCCGGAGAACTCTTAGGGCCTTATTACACTAGGCGACTTGGCGGCGCCACCAGCCGGGCCACTGGTGGCTCTGCTCGTCGCTGGGCACAGGGTCTTATGGAGCTTATTACACTAGGGCAGCCAGTGGCGCCGCCAGAAACTGGCGGCCGGCTGGCTGCCCTGCCCGGCGACCAGGCGGGCAACCACTGGTGGCCGAGACCCGTGGCGGGGCATTGTATCTTACGTAGCTTATTACACTAGGCCACCTGGCGGCGCCGCCAGACTCGCCACCACGCGTTCAGTCTACTGTTCATATGCCCCTTCCTACTTTACAATTTTAAAATTGCGGAGATACTGAGTGTCAGGTTTGGTGAGACAACTGGGGACAGTCATCCTGTGATGGGAGGGAATGAATGACGAACCTACAAAATTTGAAATAAATTTTCAGGAAATTGCGAAGTAACTCAGAAAGTTAAAACTGGTGTAACTGGTGTAGGTAATATTACTACAGATTTATTAAAGATTGTGGGATAGGATATTGTACCTTACCTTAAAATTTTGTTTAAAATGAGTTTGGAGACTTGCTGCTTACCAAAGGATTGGAAAAGGACCGATAGTAGTACCAGTTCATAAAGGAAGGGTTAAAAATATGGTGAAAATTCCAGGCCAATTAGTTTGTCATCAGTGGTGGGCAGAATGATTGAGAGATTGATATGCAACTATATCAGAAATGTCTGTGAAGAACGAAACTCGTTTTCAGATCGACAACATAGCTTTAGGCAAGGATACTCATTTGAATCTCAGATAGTGGGCTATATGCAAGATATTTCAAATGAATTTGAAATGGGAGGCCAAGTTGATAGTGTGGCACTAGATCTTTCTAAGGCATTTGACAGAGTGAGCCATAAAATGGTTTTAAATAAACTGAAATGTATTGAATTGAATGAAAAAGTTACTTGCTGGGCACAGGAATTCTTAAAAGTCAGAAAGCAAAGGGTTAGAGTAGGAAATACATTATCAAGAGAAGTGGAAGTAAATATGGGAGTTGCTGTTCATTATTCTAATGAATGACTGTGTTACGGTCAGAATCTAGGTATTTTGCAAATGATACAATGGTATACAATAGGATAAAAACAGGTGAAGACTGAACAGTTGCAGGATGATCTGGATAGAATATCTAAATGGGTAGGTCAGCATGGAATGAAGATAAATGCCAAGAAGAGTCGGCTTATAAGATACAAAGATAAATAGATCTAAAGGTTAATTATGATTACAGAGTGGGGTCAGATTTGCTTGATGAAGTGTAAATTCTTTGCATAACGTTTGATAAACTCAATTGGGCAGGTGGTAGAAAAAGGTTACAAAATCCTTCATTTGCTGAAGAGGGTGATGAGAGGATGTAACAGAGAAGTTAGGGAGTTGGGTTACAAAACTTTGGTCACATCATTTGTTGAATATGGTGGCGTAGTTTGGGACCACATTTTGGAGATCAAATACAGGAGTTGGAAGGTGTGCAAAGAAGAGCAGCTAGATTTGTTTGTGGAAATTATCGCAGGACCCAGTCAGTAACTGATATGATACAGGAGCTGGATTGGGACTCATTGGAGGAAAGGAGGAGGGTGAAGAGAGTGCTGTAAATGTGCAAATTGCTACCGGAGTGTTAGCTCCATCGCAATTAAACTGTATTCAGACGACAACAAGTTTTTTAATTACTTAAGGATGTCTAAATCGTCTTTCTTTTAATCATTGTACTTAGTAAACGTTGATATTACCGGGAAAGATACGAAAATGAGAAATTCTTCTTGCTTTACCCCTTTGTCTTCTCTACACTTTCACTTCCACTCATTTCCACAGTGACATTCTGTAGTTCACTGGACATATTCAACTACACAATTCGCATACAATGCGAGGATAACAGCGAAGTGACTGCTCGGTTGTGCGAGTGGCTGGCTGGCGGCGCCACCAGAATCCTGGTTGCGTCGCCAACAGAGACACCAGTGCCGCGGCTGGTTGCGCCGCCAAGTCGCCTAGTGTAATAAGGCCCTTATCGACCCCCAGGGGTCGATACCGACCACTTTGGGGACCCCTGGTCTAATTGATCGAAATCTAAGCAGAGATAGTTTAGCATACGAAGCTATTTTTAGTCTCATGTTTCCATTCAGTGACAACACTGGTGTCCGCCTGATAGCATCGCACACAAACGACCATTTGCTGCTTTGGAATTTCCTGTTTTTTGCTGTCAAGCGATGAGAATGCGATGGCATAGATGTGAAATTATTGTATTGCCATCGGTTTTTATCACGTGTGCAAATTTAAAATAATTCCCACTTTTTAAAATGTGGGAAAATTGAATTGAAAGATTCAATAACATTTATTCTTACAAACAGTGTGTCAATAAAAGTGTGTTAAAATGATTACGTAAGGTCCACAAAGTACTTCAGATCGAAGTGTAAATAGGTCAGGTAAGAGACCAATGATAATCTATACTAATATTATAATTGCGAAAGTAACTCTGTCTGTCGGTCTGTTTGTTACGTTTAATGGGCTAAACGGCTACTCCAATCGGGATTAAATTTGACAAGGAGATGCTATTTGACATTAGGATGGATATGGAATACCATATTCTGTATAGATAAGTACATATTGTCATTTAATTAAGAAAACTATCTGAACTGTGAAAGATAAAAGCATAATATCTATATGTCTTTGTAATGAGTAACGTTAGAGAGCAATGGCAGCATAGCACAGTGGTAACGTGCTTGCTTACTAAGAAAACTCCCGTGTGGCTTCGGGTTTAAACCTCACGGGGAGCAAAAAAATGTATTAATTGTTTTTCATAGTTTGGGCCAAGCCTAGGATATTGTAGTAAGGATACCATCTTCTGGCAAATCTTTGGCGATAGTTTTAGTTGTTTTTTTGTTGTTTTTTTGTTTTTTTGTTTTGTTTTTTGTTTTACGCTTTGACGACTGTATGTGTATACCGATATACCGAAATACTTTGTATCGTTAGGAACGAAATAGGATATGAATAAATGAGACAGGTTCGACGGTAGAATGGTATATCCATAGCGTTCCCGTCATATTATGCCGACATATCTTAGGTAACTTTCAGCTTTGTACAGGGCGTTCGCCGGAAAACGCTACCCTCCCAGTCTGTTGCCGTCGGCAACTTGCTCGGTCAGTCCAGCCAGCAGTTTCCGCCACACGCCACCGTGAATCACCGCACTGTTTAACACCTCCGCTGCCCCAACAGTGCAGTGCAGTGACCCTTACATTGTTAAGAACGGTTTCTTTGCATTGTAGATAGTTTGTGACTTCAGTCTCTTATTAATCAGTGTTGTGAATAAACGTTTCTTTGCGGTTTGGCTGGTTTGGGGCTTCATACTCTTATTAATCTGTACCGTGTTTGAGTGTGAGTAAAATTATGGTACGTTACAGTTTGCAACAAAGAATATTTCTCTACGATACATATGTGAAGAAGAAGTCGTTTAAAAAGTGTCGCAGTAAATTTCGTCGCGAATTTCCTGGCGCTTTACTGCCAGCTAAATCAACAATTCTGCGTCTGGTTAAAAAAGTAAGAGAAACGGGTTCATTTTTTAACAAAAAGAGACTGTCGGTCAACCGTATTCTCACAGAGGAGAAAATTGACGATATCGCTTTTCGACTAGAACAGTCACCCAAAAAATCATTAAGTCAGTTAGGGCAGCGTGTGTCTCGAAATATGTTCAGAAGATGTGAAATGTGCATTACACAAGAGGGTCAACACTTCCAGCATCTTTTATAAGGTAAGCTAATGAATTACGTCACATTTAAATGCTTATCACACAAGTTTATGAAGCGTAATTATTATGAAATAGTCCGCGGCCGACGGTCGAACAATGCCGGAAACTGAGCGCTCGCTCGCCGGGAGCAGTTTCTTCCTTGTAGCGCTAACAGTGGGTTGCGTTTCCCGGCGAACGCCCTGTATAATCCAATTCTAGCAATCAAATTCTAAATCCACGCGTACGAAGTCGTGGGTAACAGCTAGTTCTGTATAAAGCGCGATTCGACACAATGATGTCTTGATCTTCAGTCGTATTCTGTATCACAAATTTTCTGTTTTGTGCTTAAAGTGTATTTCATTATTATGTTTGTAAATTTCACGGCGGTTATGTGGTGTAGGACTTGAAGGTTTGTAGCACAGTTTTCATAGTCTGTTCCTGTAATATTTAGTAATACCTTTGTACGTCAAAACCTTTCTGCATTCCGAACGATCCTCGTAAATTGGCGTGACGGTGAGATAATTAAGCACAAAACCAATGAAATGGTTAAAATGGTTACAGGCTTTTTAGTGAGTTACAGTAATTCAGCCCCTAATGAGGACTCCCCGTGTGTGGCGTTTGCGGCTCACTCGTTCGTTTATTCCCCCAAGTTAGCGCCCTGCGGGGTTGTTAGGACCCTGAAAGGGTTCCCAGTACGCTCAATTACTGCAAGTCCTGATTATCCCGCTTCATCAATCCCTATCGCCGGAGGCCATTAATTTATGTGAACTTTTTATTTCGCAATCAGCAGTTCCGGCACGCTGTCCCGGAGCCCCGCTAATCGCCGGGCAAACAGTAATTTTCCGCGGAGCCGGTTGGCAGCACTGGGACAGGTAATTTTGACAGATTCGTCACCCGCGATCTGCGCGAGCAAACAGCCCTGCGCGCAGCGCGTTTTATTTGGGGCAATTAATGTTCCCCGGCGCTTCGCGCGATTACTTTCCCGGAATTTAAACCGTTGGCTGTAATAAACAACAGGGGCATTTATTATTGTAAATATCGTCCACGTTTACAGTGCTTTGTCAGAATTTCTTAGTCTCTGTGCTCAGTACCATGGGAACTGATAACTAAACATCTGACCGCCCGTCTCTAAAAGACCTCGCTGTTAAGAGACGTAAAAAAAAAAAAAAAAAAAAAAAAAAAAAAAAAAAAAAAAACGACTGGAGCAACGACACTGTATTTATTGCAGTATTTATGATTGTTTCAAATTCTAGGACGTGACTGCGTAACAACATCAGGAAAACTATAATAAATGTGCTACGTGTGTATCACACAAGAACCATCACCGCAATTTGGATGGTGTTTTCAAATTTTGAGAGCTTATGGTCTATATCAAGATCTGCGAATATATCTTATGATGCTATGTGGCCGAGGAATTGAGCTAGGAATTAGAATCGTTTCACATGGGACAAATATGCGCCACAAATCGCTCTGTATTTGAGACGAGCACTCCTTTCAAGAAATACTGGCAAAAGATCAAACTGCTACTCTTTGGATTATTTTTTTAAGTTCGGTTATTTATTCCTTCAATTTTCTGAATAATTAATGGGTTTAGTGAATCAAACGCAATAAACCTAAGTAATGTTTAATTCAATATAAACATGTTTGTGCTTGTGAAAATACACACCTAAGATAATTCTAGTATTCTTTGGATTGTTTTTTGATTTTTGTTATTTATTTATTCTGTTCTCTTAAATGGAGAAAATTAAAGTAAACGGAATATGTTGATCAAACAACTATCATATATTAACACTTCAATAGGCGTAACGGAATTGTGACATTCAATTTGTGATTAATATCAATATTAAACTCTGACAGTATTTTGCTGTTCTATTCCATATCAACACTTAAAAATGTGATCTTTTGTTAACTATTAGGGAAATGATATTTTTCGTTGCGACCACACGTATAATCGTAACGAAACTTTGTGCTATACTTCTTCTTGAGTTAGGTTAGAAGTAATACACAATAACCATATCTACATATTAATATGGATAATTTCTAACGTACCTTTAATTAATAATTACTAATATTTCATATATTATATTGCGTCTAAATATAAGTAAAATAAAAATTTGACGTCAGTAATGGAAACAGAATCTAAAGTAGAAAGTATAAGAAGAGAATTTTTTTAGATTTAATTTATATTTTATTCCAATTTAATATTCGATAGGGCCTACTAGAATAAAAAAAAGTGCTTCTATACATACCCGAAGAAGCGGGAAATTCCTAGTTAACTTAGATGATGGTCATGGCATGCATTCGTGGTCTAATCATGAAAACAAAATCGTATAGTTCTTTCTAGAAAACTATCTAAAATAAAACACTTTTGAACAAAATTTGTTTTCTAACGCAAGTAAAAGGATACTATTGATCTGAAATGGAGAACAAACAAAATCGAGCTGTAACTAAATGTTTGTCTAAGAAAGAAATATTACCAAGGGACATTTACTAGGAAATGTGGAAACATGATAGGAGTGCGTCTCAACCTAAAGCATGTCGAAAAAGTAGCCTAGTGAGCTGAAATGGCCAACCAACACACAGGAAGACCAGTCGAGATAAACACTACGGAAAATTCGGACAGCTAACGATAAGTAAAATATTAGTAGGTCGATAGGCTGAGGAGATTTCTCACAACAGAACACAGAGTAACACATTCTGAGAGAGAACTGGGAATGTGTAAGTTTACTCGCGTCGCGTGTTGAAACTTTTCGACAGCATATGAAAAGACTTTGATGTCTGTGGAAATCCTAGCCTTTTATGTAGCCTGACAAGCAGATATGCTGAAAATATTTTGACTATGGACGAGTTTTCGGTCCATTGTCTAACGCCAAATTCAAATCAATATTCAGTGTAGAGGAAACGCGCCAACGATGAAAAAGACTGTTCAATCTGAGAGGAAATTGATAATTTCTGTTTTTTATTGAATTTTATGCTAGTACTGCTTCTAAAATCCTGATAAAGGATAAATCCATGGACAGAGCATGTTATGCTAACCTGGTGAAGCTACTGCGAGGAGCATAATGTTCCCCGTCACAAATATCTCATTGCAATGGCTACTATTCGTAACTGTGCTTTTCGTAAAATACTACAATCCCCTTTTCACCCAATCTATCACCTTAGGCTTCCAATTATTTTCAGATCTTCCGAAGCTTCAGTCTGGCAACCATACCATATCAGTTAAGAAATCCTTTTTCCCTGTTGCTACGAAAACAATGGAATGTATTTGCAGAATTTTGTTGAATTCAGGTTGGACTATGTTAACATTTCTTTAAACTCATGAAAACCAGTGTCCGGACACTTACTACCTTACGAAGTGATCGTTATAGTCCTGATGTTCTTGCAAATTCTTATTACAGATTTTGAGAGTAGATATCTAAATAGACGAACATACAGCTGGAAAAAGAATCGTCAACTTCATTTTAACGGCAAACATGACCGTATCAAAGGTCTTTCCTACTCATCCAAAAACAAAATGAAGTCCGGGATCCCTCAACAGAACGTGAAACGAAAAATGTCCTATTATAAACATAAAGTGTGTAAATTATTGGAGTGATGTAACAAGTGAATAAGATTATCCGTTGATGATGGTATAATTTTTCGCTCCTTGGTAGGAACAGATATTTTTCAAATAATGGAAGGGTGCAACCACTGGCTGCTTGAACTTAGGGTAAGATCAATATTGCACAAATCACTATTTTGACGTCAAATCTGATGTTATTCTGCTCTATGTCACCCCACCTTTTAGCATCAATACTTTCTGAACTCGTTTGACAAATATGTCGTTTTCTTCCTATCTCTTCGTCTGCATGTATTCATTAACAACACTAACAAAAGGCTAACTTGGTCATCATGATATTTATATATCTGTGACGTCACACGCCGGCCTTCGTTGGCGGGAAGCTGTATGTCCCAGAGGAAAAGAACTGGTCGTTCTACCTCTGACATACAAGATTAGTACGGTTCTTTCAGGAGGATCAAAGCAACCTTCAGGTTTTAGTGGTTCAGTACATTTTAAATTTCAGACTAACCAAAACTTAACGTATTTCGTTTAAATCCACATATTGATTAGTTGTTGTTTAGATTGATTTATATTCGTCCTTTGTAGATGTTTTCCTTAAACTCGCTGTCAAATACTCGTATGTTACTGTCACAGCAGGTTTATGATCAAATTTAAATCAGGATACAGTAAACGTATTAATGCGCGTACGATAGAAGCTTTCATTTTCGAGGTTCTATACAAATGGAAGTTTTGATTAAACTGAAATGGTGCCTGGACCAGAATGACAACTGGCTTTCGTCATTACTGCACATGGCATGAAAAATTAATTTAAAAAAAAATATTAAAAGTTTCTTTTATGGACGCCTTGTCAATGAAGTAGTAACACATTTACTGCGAACTTTGCGGCCTGGACCAGGATTGAAATTAATATTACGTGGTGTAACATAAGTTGCTAAGATTTGACTTTAATTTGCTTTTCTATCACTGAAGTCAATCCCCAACGTCATTATTTAGGACGCATGTAAATAGTTCCAACTGAATAGACTGTACAAACTTTGTTTTATGGATCTAAAATTTATCATTAGTAACCAAAACGAAAGTCACAGAACCAGTGAATATTTTACTTTGCTTCGTTTTCACAGATACCAATATTACTGATGTCATTATTTCAGTCGCATATAAGTAGTACCAACTGTACCGCGATGAAAACTACAACCGAAATATATACAACATTATCAGATCAGCGTATTGACCATTATTTATTAACAATTCTATTTAGTCAAATAACTGGTATTAAATGAATTGCCAGAACAAATTTTTGACTGCCTTGAAGCATCATCTCGTAGGTAATTTCCACACACACCTACTTTGTTATTCCATGAATTTTTAATTTGAACTTATTCAGTGTTTGAGATAAATTTTTAACAAATTTCCCAGTAATTTATTCCAGTCCCTGAATCTCTGACGTACAAAGGAAAGTTTTCGCACTCCCTCACGGCCGACGTCAAGAGCCAGTTTACAATCAGGGCCACTTTTTTCCTTCCATGCACTACTCCCTAACTCTTCTTACAATATCCATCCAAGCCTCACCACCACCAACATACGCCTGGAAAGCACCCAGCACACCATTCATCCTCCTCCTGTCTTACAATGACTCAATCCAGTCCCCTCATCATATCATTCACGTACCTTGTTCGAAGTATAGCTGCTCTCCTATAGATCCCCAACAACTCCATTATTTAGTGCCCAAAAATGTGTTTCCAGTAGTACTCCATGATACTCAAGCAACGGTCTGATCAAAGTTTTATGGCCCTACTGCCTCACTCCCAAATTACAACCCCTCACCATCTCCATAAAATGAAGGGCTTTGCAATCATCCCTACTGCTTATCCCATGTGTCACGCGTAATTGAGTTGATTCTCAAGTGACACCATAAGGTATTGAAACAATGAGCTTTCATAAGCAATTTCAAAGCACCTTATAATCATTTAAAAACTTAATTCTTTCATCTGTATACCCGATCGTGTGTCTCTTTATTGCTTTTTTGGTCTGCGTGGTCCGTTAATGCAGAGTCCTCTCAGGCCCATATCATTGGGAGACGTATTATCAACGGTCCCTGTCGCTCACTGAACCCAAAACATTTTTCGTGAAGAGCCTATTCAGCAAACTGTAACTTCGCTCCTGTGCATAATATATCTCTGCTAGACGCTAATATCATGATAAACATTTGGAATAAATTTGTTGACACTTTTATATTTTTTTCTTACCGTATCGATGTCACGTCAAAATAAAACAGACCTTATGCTAGTAATAAGAACACGGTCTGCGCATTAATCCATTAATCGAAACCCCATGAAAAGATTGGACGTATACGACGTTCACCAAAAAATTATCTGAAATTTACCGCATGGAAATGAAACATATCTTATTTTCCCGCGGAACCACGGGCGATACCTAACTTTAAACCCCATTCGATTCCAACCAGCAGTTTTTGCGTGAATCATATTCAACTGAAACTTATTATAACCTATAAAACAGCTTAATTAATTCCTTCAATAAGCTGAGCCCCACGAAGATGTCATCAGGCTTTATGTATACAATACGTTTCGTCTCCTTGGGGGCCATCCATAAATTACGTCACACCTTGAGGGGGGAGGGAGGGGGTCAACAAAGTGTGACATCGTGTGACAAAGAGGGGGGGGGGCCGTGTCATAAACTTTGTGACATCACATGCATAATTTGTATCACTTTTTGGCTCGTGGCGGAAGATGAAGATCATGTTGACACATCGAATGTTCCCAACACTATCGAAATCAAGAATGAAGTTACTATTATGCCAATATAAACGGTATCAAGGAATGGGTTCAAAATCCATGGACACATAATGCCAGTTTTCTATCATTAATTCAATTTTTATGTTTCTTTATATTTTCTTAAATGTTTGATATGATTTTTTGACTAGAAATATATAAATCATTTTGGAAGTGCTGTTTTAATTTATAAATTTAAAATTGCAAATTATGTGGCGTCACACCAGGGGAGGGGGGGGGGGGGTAATTCTACAAATGTGACAACCTGTGCAATGGGGTAAGGGAGAGGTTCAAAATCATGAAATTCGTGTGACGTAATTTGTGGATGGCCCCTTGTGCTCTGTTTTACTATTTTCCATCTTGTGTGAAGACATCTTTCTCCCACTGAACTGTTTTCGAATCTTTTATTTCTTGTGCTGTTAATCTTATTACCTTCGCAATAATCTCCTGGTAAATTAAAGTTCTCATCAATTATGGAATTATTACTTACACCTCTGAACTCCTCCCCAAACGCCTCACGTTGGTCTTTCTTTCTTGCTGTTCGCACTATTTCCTTGTTTTCATATTCTCCCAGAATTCTACCCCCAGCAACTCATGATTACAATCTGAAAAAACGGCTTTAGTCTTTGCCTACCACCGACTCTATCTCTGTGGAACACTCAATAATGCTATCGAGCCCGATAATTCTCGGTAGCGAGTGCTAGTTCCAAGTACCGATGGTCGCCGGTTCGAGTCCGGCCGCGGGCTTGGGTGTTTACGTTAAATGCTGTGTTGGGTGTGTCCTACAAATTGAGCATCCACATAAAAAAGTTGGTTAGATTAATTAATATTGACGATATATAAAATACATTGAGTGCTGGCTGAATGGCTACAGGCCGATAGCCGAAAAAAAAACCTTGGTCTTGGAATTCGGGTGCACACGTGTTCATAAACCGGTTGGGCCATCCAGAATTCGGTTTTCCATGGTTTCCCGAAATCACTCTTGGCAAATGTTGGGACGGTTTCTTCAAAATATCATAACAGAATGCTTTTCCGTTACTTGGACTTCATTCGCTGTCGGCCCTAATTACCTCGAAGTCGACGAGCCGAATAATAATTAAAAAAAATAAACAAAGAAGTCTACGAACCGCTGTCTTACATCTATCATTTAGCAAAGTCTCATAGTCCTACAGCTAATTGTGATTTCTGCAGTTCTATCAAGTTTCTTAATCCAAAAACCTTGTTCATCATACTACAACAGATTATTAGTTCTAAATTAATAATCATTACAGTTCAGTCTCCTAATTACGACTCACTTCTTTATTATTTCTCAACATTTATGTGTTTTTTTTTTTTCTTTCATCTATAATCAGTACGTCTTTGCTGATCTATTTTTATTCCCTTCCAGCAGCCTCCTACTTACACCTTCAATAATATGCTTCGCATTGTCATTCTTTCTTTGCAGTTCCTCTCTAATAATGTACCCTACGAAAGTTCTCAAATATCTGAAATTCTGTTATACGTAATTGGTGTTTCCCGTATAATGTTAGCAGAATCAGAAAATTCTTCTCGTTAATTGGCAAAAATTAATTTTAAGAAATAGGTGAAGGAAGAACATTAATGCTTAGTTGAATTATTCATAATAGCACAAGTAGAAAAGGAGAAAGTTTTGTACACATCTTGTGAAGTACTGTCAGGAGCACTGAAGTTTTAATTATCTTCATTTCTGTTGTCTGTTATATCTAATTACCGGAATTGTTATCGTAGGTAATTCGGCAGGGGAAAAAAAAAATCCCTTACGAAAAGAAAGAGGGAAAAGCTTTCCATTAAAGCAGTAGTGGTAACTTTGATATATATCAACGAGAAAGTGATGTACTCTAGAAAATTGGTTCTGACTTTTACCTCCTGTGGTGCACAATGCATTATTGTTATTGTTTCCACAGTGTTTCGTATATATATGGTAAAGAGAGTGACATCATAGTGCACTACACATTTAAGACAGTGAAGAGTGAAGACCCTAACACTTCTAACTTACCGTGTAATACAGTCTGAAAAGCTTTCCTCGTCCAGCTTAATTTCGCTATTTTATCAAAGGTCGCTAATGAGTTACTTATCCACTACAAATTGAAATTTCTGTTCAACATGGCAGTGGAGACTCTGCCTACAGCTATTCCCTAACAGGAAGAGTTCGCCGTAGTGACGGCGCCTATTTTGGATGAAGTTTGGAGTGCGGTAGTTGGATCCCCTCATAGTGAAACCCACTGGGCATTCATCCTATTGAGCCTTCGTTACACGATGTTTGGGAAGAAAGTTTACGGCGATGATTGATTCTTGTTTTTTGCTATTTCTAGTCTGCGTGGTGGCTCAGGTGGTAAGGCGCCGAGCTTTCAAACAAACTGTCGGCATGTGCTCGATTCTTCTTTCTTTCTGTCTGGCAATTTTTAAATTATTCTTAAACCATACCATGTGGCTTCTAGGAATTTTATTTGTTTCATTTTCAATTCAAGGAAGGATTTTTCGTATAGCAAAAATAATTTTGCCAGTAACAAATAGTAAACGTAAATAAATTCTTGTAACTGTCGACGCTAGTAAAAGGCTAATTTGGTCACAATGTCTGTCTCGCTATGACATCACAGGTCCGGCCTTCATTCCGGACTAACAATAGAGATGTCACAACAAAATCAAGTTTATTAGTGTTATTTAATAATAATTCTATTCAGTATTAAGCAACTGCAAAGAAATTAATTGCCAGAACAGTAAAAGAAAAGTGTGTATTTCGTTTAAATAAACACATTAATTATTGGTTGCTTTTGTTTATTGATATTCGTTCAGTGAAGATTTTTTCTTATATTGTGTCCAAAGATAACTTTGTTACAGTAAACTAAGAAATATCTACTACATTGCATAATTTTTAAAGTTATGAGCGTTAATTAATAACAATATTACATGAAATATATGATATAATAATCTATATTATTATAAATATGTAAGCAAGCTTTGTGTGTCTCTTTATTTGAACGGGAACCGCACAGAAACTACGGAAACAATTTGGATGGGCTTTTCTAGTTTTTAGATCTAATTGGCCGAATCAAAATTTGCGGATATTGCTAATGACTTGTATGTACCATGGAAAGGAGCAAGCTATTAAAAATGTGTAAATATGTAAAATTGTGCGTCGCGGATCATTATGCACTTCAGACGCGCAGTCTTTGTGCAAAATTCTGACAAAACTTAGAATTCGTTTTATTTTTTTGCTTTCGTATTCAGTTTCTTGCCGAAGTACTTTAAAATAAATGTAATACGTGAATCATAACGTAATCAGGGTTACTTCCATCGTAGCCTTTTCATCTAAACATACCCCTTACAATCCAACGTCCTCAGTTATCTGCTTCATATAGTTCTAATCTCTGTCTTCCTCTGCATGTTCTTATCTTCGACTGTTCCCTCCACTAACAAATTAACCAATCCTGCATGTCTCAAAAGATGACCTACCATCCTGTCTTCTCTTTCTGTAAGACTCTTCCACAAACTTCTTTCCTCGCCCATCATTTCCAAAACTCGTTAGTTTCTTATTTTATCTGTCCACTTAATTTTTAGCATCCCTCTATAGCACCACATTCCAAATGCTTCAATTTTTCTTCTGTCTGATATACCTTATGTCCATAATTCGCTCCCATAAAGTGTGGTGCTACACACATAGTTTTGAAAATTACTTTGCGAGTCGTAAATCAATATTTGAAAATAAAAGATTTCCCTTTTTCATGAAGACTCTTTTCGCTTCTGTTATTCTGCTTTCAACATAATTCCTGCTTCGTCCATTAGTTGTAATTTTACTTCCTAAGTAGCAAACTTCACTATCTACTGCTATCACATCTGATCCTATTTTTATATTTAATCTACTAGTATTGGTATCATTTCTGTTACATTTCATCACTTTTCTCTTGCTTGGCTTTATATATAATCCAAAATCTTCCTTCAGTATTTTGTTCATGATATTCAATAACTTCTCAATATTCTCAATCTGTTCTGCTAACAAGACAATGTCATCAGCAAATCGTGGCATACTGATGTTTTTTCCTCGAACATTTACGCCATATTCAAATCTTTTTTTCACTTCCTTTATTGTTCTTTTACATACTAGTTGACTATTATTGGGGATAGACTACAACATTTTCTCACACCCTTTTTAACTGATGAATGTCTCTCATAATTCTCTACTTTTATAATAGCTGCTTGATTCTTAGAAATATTATAAAGTATCCTTCTATTTCGGTATTTTAGACCTGACTTCTTTAAAATCTTGAACATCTTGTCCCACCTAACATTATCAAAATCTTTTTTTAAAATCAACAAATGCCATAAAAATATCTTTGTTTCTATTCAATAATTAATCTTAACGCTAGAATTGCTTCTTTTTTCTACACCTAAACTGATCTTCACCTACTACCCTTCTACTACACTTCAGCATATTATTCTGGTCAGTAATTTTGAGGCATGTGATATTAGACTTATATTGCGATAATTCTCACACCTGTCAGCTTGTGCTTTCTTCGGAAGTATGGAGATGAAACTTTTATTAAAATCAATGGGATTCTCTCATTTTTCATAAGTTTTTGTTATAAGTGTGAATAATCTTTGTGTTCGTTTTTCTCCTAGGAATTTCAGAAGTTCTGCAGGAATCTGATCGATGCCAACTGTCTTATTTGATTTCAAATCATTCAAAGCTCTGTCAAATTCTGCCCTCAAAACAGGATCACCTAAGTCATAAATGTCAACATCAACTTCTTTTTCTAATGCACTGTTGTTCGAGTCATCTCCATCCTACATTTCTCGATGTATTCCTTCTATCGGTTAGCTCTATCTTCTGAACTTAGAAGAGGTTTCCCATCTGCAGCTTTAATGTTTATACATCTTTTCTTCATTTCTCCAAAAATATGTTTGATCTTCCTATATGCCACATCTACTTCACCTACGACCATTTTCTTTTCTACACTTTTCTTGCAGCCATCTATCTTTTGCTTCTTTGCATTTCCTTATTTGATTTCTAAATCGTATGTATTGCTCTATTCCTGCTTCATTCTGAACATTTTTGTACCGTCTCCTCTGATCCATCAATTACAGAATTTCGTCTGTGATCCAACATTTGTTCCCTAAAGCCTAATGTCGCTTTAACAGCTTTAATTATTGCGGTCTTTGATGCATTCCATTCGCCATCAGTTGGGTCCTTTTCAGAGTTACTACTTAGATCCACGTCTACCATTTCTGAAAACTTTTCTCTCATGTTAGATTATTTCAGTTTATTCACTTCCAGTAGAATACTTAATTAATTGAAAAAAAAAAAATAATAATAAAAAATGTCATAAAGAATAATCGCACACACGCCGGCGGTTTTTCTTTAAGAAAGAAATACAGAACTTCATGTAAAATTGTGGGAAGTTGAGATCCTTACCATCTCTCTGTAAAACGGTGTTGTAAATTATATTTTAATTTGTTTGTGCAGTATTATTTATGAAAAGTGTATTTTACAGGCGGGAGCGGCAAATCAGTGGTAACACACATCAATACGGAAAGCCTGAAGCAACATGACTAGTACTCCGATAGCGAGATATGGCCTCAAGCCATTCAAATCGACATTATCTTTGATAGATTGAAATAAAAATAAGTAAACCACATACAAAGAAATCAGCTTTTTTATTTATTTATTTATGTTTATTGGCATTTGGTACGTACAGCTTGTAACGATACAACAGTATCGCTGGAATATCGATATTGGTAAACGTGAGAAGATCATCGCGGAAAAAGATGGCACTATTGCGAGTTGGTGAAAAGCATGGACGCGTTGCGCGCGGGTCGGCTTTTAACGTAAGAATGGTGCGAATGCGGTAACTGTACGTGTGTTAGTGATTACCCTGGAGCATAGCTACGTAGTTACTCGCCCAGTATCTGATGTATTCCAGAACGTTGGTGTCGTGACTGTGAACTTGGTAAAAAACCGTGCTTTCACTGCGTGTGAAACGGCGGACAGCAATACGACAGGTATATGTTGGCCTAAATATTTTCCTAATATACGAACTGTGCAATCTTCGGAATCATTGGTGGTTTACCTTGGCGAGATGTATCAATTTTCATGTATACTGTGTTCATCTCAGCACGTGTTGATGCTTTGTGTTTGTGAGCCAGCAACCTTTCCCGTAATCAGCCTAGTTGGTCGGCAGAATTTGCAGAATTGTAGCAACGACTGATGCTTATATTTCATGCCCCTGAACAGCGACTGAAGAACTAAAACTGCATTTCATGTTAATATTGCGCCGAGGAAAGACTGTAAAACAATCCACCAATCAGCATCAATGTCTATTTTATCAATTTCCAATTTAAATGGTTACAAGCTGTTTTAAAAGCAGCTATGGATTATGGTAACCATAGTAGGTATCTGTATCACATAAGAACAGTAATTTTTTAAAAAACATTAAGATATATTTGTGTCTAGCTCTTTAAATTTTTTTACTGTTATTATGATAGAAATCGGATAGGTGATTAAAATAATTCATGATGCTTTTGAAGGTTAAAGGAAAAACATGAAAAATTCGCACTGAAGTAAAACGATCGGCAATAAGTCTAGAGTTAAAATTGCTAAGTACCGCTCTAAATGAAATTGGGTGCATAAGGAAAGACGGTTCGTTTTATTTATACCTCACTCTACATCTTTCGCAGAAGGGAACAGGACTTTGAACAGCGGCTGATTTAGAATATTTTGTCAAAAGAAGCATTTTATGAAAACTATGTCAGTGAAAACTATTTCTTTCTGCGATCAGATACTCCTTAGATTTAATAGAGTCAAAGCAGAAATTACATAATCTGTGCAAATTGTAGATTTTCTTTTCTTCTTGAACGAGTATCGTTAAGTGTATCCTCCGTCATCCAAATTGAAACATATTACAAGTAATGGTCTACGTGAAGTTTCAACATTTCTGATTTCTTGATCATCTTAAGATACTCACTCAAACCGCTGTTGAATAAGCCATCTCCATTTTACAGCTTAGGTCAAGAATAGACGGAGTACCTGTAATAACCCCACATAAAAGGGCTCTTGAATGCCTGTTTCTGGACCTATACTTTGCTTTCAGTAACCAGCTTCCACGCCTCATAGACAAATATTAACCACTGCTGGTAGACATAATGAAAATGGTGTTTCTTAATAGATGGTCGTATGCCCAATCAATATTGTGTGTTTATAAAAATTGAATGGGCTTTCTAGAGAATTATCACAAAAATGTCCTCTGTTGCAAAGACGATTTCACTTCATATCGACGTATCACATGTAACATCCTCTTTGTCAATGATACACCTTACACCCTACGATGGATATTGAAACTGATACGAAGTTTCATGGTTTTAGGCAATACAGTGTCCACCAGATCACAGACCGTTCAAATAGCGTTACTTCAGAATACATCGCAAAAATGCCCTTTTGAATCTATACGATTGGGAAAAATGACACTGATAGAAAAACACTTGATGCAATACATAAAATACTAATAACCGGGTTCTCTTTATATCGTATAACGTTAACACTTCGACTACGAGAAGAAACCTACTTCTCGATGTAGGCGATTAGTGCAAAAACTTCTTCAGGAAATTTTGACTGATTTTGAACACTGCAGCTCAGTGTTCCGGAAATAAAATGAGGAATGTTTCCTCTTCATACGGCGTATGGACGCTGAGAAGTGAAGAAAACAGTATCTGACCATCTATCTTTTTGTTTCGTTGAATAGGATTCACACAAAAACCCCGGTGGGATTGTGACCCGGTTCAAAACAGGGTAGCCATTATCTGTAAACGTGATTTAAGTTGGGTCTGGATACTTGTTTGACATCTGTAATAAGTAAATTAATGGATAAATCACACAGAAGAAATGTATGTGTGGAACGTAAATGCTTTTAAAGTCGACGTGATTTTAGGCGAGGATATTCTTGCTAATCTCAGTTAGTAGGCTATATGCAAGATATTTCGGATGAAATGATCAAGGGAGGTCAAATTGATTGTGTAGCACTGGATCTTTCAAAGACTTTTGACTGAATGAACCATAAAATGGTGCTAAATAAGGTAAAAACTATTAGAGATGATGAAAAAGTGATTTCCTTATTAGAAGAATTCTGAAAAGCTAGAAAGCAAAAAGATAGGGTAGGAAATGCAGTATCAAAAGAAATGGAAGTAAAAACGGCGGTGCCATAGGATAGAGTATTGGGAACATTAATGAATGAATACGTTGGCGGATTTCTATCAGAAGTTAGATTATTTGCAGATGACTGAATGCTTTACAACGGGATCAAAGCGGTAGAACGCTTTGAACAGCTGTTTAGTGATCTGGGTATGATATCTAGCGGAGTAGGTCAACGCAAAGAAGAGTCGGCCTATTAGGTACGCAGATAAAAACTGAAGGTTAATTATGATTATAGGGTGGGGTCAGAATTGCATGTTGAAAGCTTGAAGTGTAAATGTCTTGGTATAACGTTTGATAAGAAATTCAGCTGGGCAGGACACATTGGTCAGTTAGTAGGACGAGATTTCACAATGACTTGTTGGGTAGAGTGATGACAGGATGTACGAGAGAAGTAAAGGAATTGGATTACCAAAGCTTGCTCAGATCATTGCTTGAATATGTTAGTGAAATATGGGAACCACATTTTGGGTATCGAATACAGTAATTAGAGGGGTTGCAAAGAAAGGTTGCTGGATTTGTCTCTGGAAATTACCGCAGAACAGAATCAATAACCGATATAGTAAAAGAGCTGGAATGGAATTCACTGAAAGATAGGATGGGGGGGGGGGGGGTTGAAGAGGGTCATGAGAGTGTACAAGGCGCATATTGGTGATCAGGCGTGGAAAGATACTGATGCAGTAGTGCATTGAAGTGAAAAAATGACCGTAACCACAAACTAGCCCTCGATTTCAGGCACAGGAGTGTGGAAAGATTTTCCTTCGTAGGTAAGAGTGTCAGGATTAGAATGAGTTACCAAGAGAAATGATGAATAATTTACAAAAACGCTGAAACAATTTAACGTTGAAATTTGTAGAGGTCGAAAGTTGCGGGTTCAAGAAATGGCAAAGAATAGGTATGTACAGAAATTGCCAACAGATTGTGTGCTCTATTGCAATTAAATTAAATGATCCAGGGGATTGAAATATAGTTTGTTCAATTTTTCAGAAAGCTTATAAATTTAGATAAAAGGCGTCCAGAAAAATTTCAATTTTTCTGTGAACGCGATTATTCTCAAAACTTCTTTTAGGTTTTGAAAGGTTATTACCGGTGAATGTTCTCGGTACGGACCAAGGATTTATTTTGATGTGACGTCAAGAACCAGAGAAATTAAGGGAAACGTTTCTGCAAAGTAGTATCCATGTTTCGCTGAACGCTATTCATTTCCAGGACTACTGGTTGGATTTTGATTGGATTTCAATCAATGTACAGTTCATAGACCGAGAATTAAAATAAAATAAGCCAATGTTTCATTTTGTTGTGACGTAGTGAACATGAGAAATTAAAATGAAAGTGTACCTGCTCGAAACTATTGTCTCGGCCGCTATATTATACTGAATCATAATGACATTTTCGAAATTGAAACTACTTAGCAGGCTACGTGGTTTTGATTCTACATCGTAGGATTACAGGGTTAGATGAGATGGTGATTGGTTTTGCAGTCGGCTTGATACTCTGACGCTAGGTCATTAAAACCATATGAAAATATGATTTAGTTACAGTACAGCAATATCCTATCAGCACCCATCAGCGGAAGCGAATATAAAACTGTTCTAAGAAAAATGCTGATTTAACAGCTTATACATATGACGCTTATACATGGTGTTCGATGGTGCTACTTTTTATTGTGACTGCAGATCATCGAAATCAGTATTTTAGCTCATTTTTGAGAATGGTGATCTTATTGGATTTTTCAAAGCAAATATGAAATTCTTGACTATCCCCAGTTTGCAAATAATGAGGCCAAATCATGCGCGCCAGTAAACTTTGGTAGAAATCCTTAATTCGTTTTATAACTCTTTGTAAAACAAACTCAAAAGAACGAACTTATGGGCAACAGCTAGTTAGACAATATTTCATTTTATCCTAAGTTTTAATAGCGCAGTTTTCTTAAGAATGATGTAAAGTTGATGGTCTCACATATTCACAGTTTGCAGAGCACTTTTTATATTGAAAGTGTAAGTCATATGCTAATAAACAGCTGTGAGGTCCCACTTCATCATACATTGAAATAATAATAATAGTAATATTTATATGACTTCGTTTTTATGCAATGTATGAATGTATTTTTTAATACAAGGCCGTACAGTATAGTAGTATGTGTAAAAAGGGGTAAATTTAAGTTTTCATAATATGTTTTGTTGTGTTGAAGTTGGTAGGCTGTAATCGTATAGTTAGTTTAGCCAAAGAGATGCGTATTGATATAAGAAGAATGGTGGTGGGATTAATGAATGTTTTAAAGCGCCGTTGTTTGTACTTGACTTCATGAATGCGAGAAGTGTAATTATTTGAGTTGATTCTAAGTGTTAATAAATAGCAGTTGTTATAAAACAACAGATACTTTGATTTCATAGACAAGTATATAATTAAATTTAATCTACGAGGAGATATTCTGGGGCCACACATTTATCGTCTTGAGCGTGCTATCAATTACAGAAGAGACTGTAAAGAACCTGGAAGGAGTGGTAAGACCGACCAGGATTTCTTTTAATTATCGACGCTAAAAATATAGAGAAAATAGCAGTAAAAAAAAGAATACCTCGGACAGTACACATCCGCAATGCTATGTGAACATCAAAAATCAAGAACTTTTCCTCAATATTTCTAGTGGAATATTTCGACTAACTTTTTCATCTCCAAAGTAGGCCTACAGCTCTAGAGCTAACGTTGACGCTTGAAGCTGTTCTTCTAATTTACTTATTTCATTAAAGCTTTTTCTTCAGACGAGTCCTGCGAGGTGACATGCCGGTAATATACATATATACACCGTTGGTAACAGGAGTGCCATCCTTTCGCTGTACCGTATCATACTCGGTGCACCTAAAATTTACATTTCATTTGCATAACTGTCTTGT
>JARYHS010008074.1:91831282-91883004 GCA_031002005.1 Vandiemenella viatica | reverse complement strand
TCCTGTTTTATATCTTCTGTTATTTTGATATATATCGTATCCTTCTCTACTACTTGGATCCACTAGTTGTCACTCTTATAAACGTGGCTGAAAATTCTTTTGTGAGTCCGCTGTTACTCATTCCCATTATGTGCCCAAAAAACTGATTCTTCTGTTTCTGATTGTGTCCGACATCCTTAAATTTTCTTCTTCCTTGTATAAATCTTTATTCCACCGGTACTTAAACTTTCCTTTTTCAGTTTTCAATGATCCTCATATTTTCCTAATTATTTTCCATTACTCTTTCTCTATCTCTTCTTATTCTCCAATATTCATGGAGAACATGCACTCTGAGACCCTATGGTATTTTGGTGTTTGTTTTTGGCTTTCCTTGAGAGGTTCTTCTTGTTGCATATATCTGTATACAGTTTGTATGCTAGTTACGCTATTGCTGTTTTTATTTCATGCTTTTATAGCTTAGGCACTTCAAAATTTTGCATGCATGGTGAAATTTAAGACGCGTGTCTCTTAGTACAGTAATACGTGGCTGGAAGAATTGCACCTTCAGTGTCTACGCTACCTTGTCGTGCTGCAGCGCTCTCCTGTGGATGTCGGCAGATAGTCAATAATCTCTTTCCCCGTGGAGAGGTCACGCACCTGCTCAACACTAAATCACACGGTCACGCTATTCTTTTTAAAGTGCTATTCACAATTCCTTTTTGTTCGCCTTAAGTAAGCTATAATTTACAATCTGAAACATGTCTCCCACTCAAGTTGTTCGGTGGACGTTGCACGGTAAGATAAGTACCTGGTTATATGCGCAATAAGCAAATAGAAAACTTTTTCAAACCAGTATTCGTCACTAGGAGAGGTGGTGGTTGACAGTTATTATGTTAATAATAATACATTTCTCTCGGGCTTCCAGCCGTGTTAAGATGTTACATTTGTGGGACGTTTCGACGGCGTCCTTCTCTGCCTTCATTCTCAACCAAATGTCAATGATTAACTGTTTGTTTATTCAGCCGCTGCCACGGAAACGGTGGAAGACAAAAACCAACACAACGCGATTACGTCATCCACTATTCTGCTCGTTACCGACGCGAAACTGTTTCAGAATTTTAATAGCCGGGTTCCAGGCCGCACTGAGATGATAACCAGTGTCCCTGTTGACTAATAAATCAGTTGATCTTTTTTCTACAGCTTCTGTAATAACGCTGACCCAAAAATCTTGAACCCGGGCTAAAATTATTGTTTTTTCAAATTCAAATGTGTGACCCTCTTGCACACTATGTTCGGCCACCTTGCAAATTACGATCTTACAGTTATTATGTTGTCTACCAAATTACTGGATTCATTATGTTTTGAACGTTTCCACTTTCACGCGTCGGTCGGCAAATCCTCTTCCCGAGGATGCGATCGTATTCAAAGTAATATTGCATCCACTACCGGCTTAATAAGACTTTTGTAGTTTTGATAAGAAGATCTGATGTGCTGCCATCTGTCTGTGAAAGACGTAACTTGTTTTCTATGTGCCGAGCGTGGTGGATGAGTGGTAACGCTCTGGCTTCGCATTCGGTAGGACGCGAGTTTGAATCCCCGTCCGGGCATCCAGATATTGATTTTCCATGGTTTCCCCAAATCACTCCGTGACGTCGACGAGGTGTAAAGATAAGGTATGGCCAGCCTTTATTGATCTACGTGTCATTTTTTCTGAATAAATGTTGATTGAAGCAATGACGTGCCGTCAAGAATCATGACTCAGTAATTGATGGGAAAAGAAATAACACTAAATACAATCACCTTAAAATTTTATATTTGTAACCAGAAATATACATTTTTTATACTAAGCAATAATAGTTTTGTGTTTATATAAGTAGATGAAACTGGTGAAACTTCTGTTTTTGCAAATTAGATGCCAAATAACTTATATTAGATTTAAACTTTGTTACTTTCAGCAGCATGCAAGCTGAAGTGGAATCGTTTGACAAATGGTTTCGAAGCGAGTCTTTAATATGATTCTGGTTGGCTTTTTGACAAAGTGATTTGTTTCATAGTGTCGTTTTACAGATGATGCTCTATAAATCACTGTTCCAGAACATAACACACACACCGCTTTATCATCTTCATTAATCATGCCATATTTCTCTGTCCGCTGAGGATGAAATTCTCTATTACACTTATATTGAACTTTTTTTTTTTTTTTTTTTTTTTTTTTTTTTTTTTTTTTTTTTTTTTTTTTTTTTTACCAAACTGGCCATATTGTATAGGTGTACATATAGCTCAAACAAACTTAAACAAGCAGCTGTGTTAACGAAATTAGTTTAAAAAAAATCAAGAGCTGTGCGTTATTGGTAAGAGTGGTCAAAGACGTAAACGAAAACAAACAAGCGAATAAGTTAGCTTATCATTCCTCCCGCCGCCGCGCCATATTGTACGTCTCCGAACCAGTGTAGTGCAGCTTTAACGCACGCAGCCAAGCTGATGGATACCAAAGTCCTGCATTAAAACCCAAATGTCGATGCAGTGAGTACTGAATGAGGTGATACAGTTCCCGAAGATAGCAGATTCAGATGAAAACTTGGCGACCACATCTATATCCTCTTAAATAGTAAACATAAGTGGGCTCGCATCATGATTCATCTTCTTCCATCTGTCATGTAGAAAACAATCATTACAGTTATTCACACACATATGGTAACAGTTAAACACGTGGATGAAGCGAATAGAGTTGGAATGATCGCATTTATCAATATCACGAATTCGGTTGATGGACCTTCTTTACTTTGGTTTAAGATAGCAAACAACTGGTCATCATATGACTTCAGGACGTGTGCCATAAACCGCTTACCAAGTAACGATTTTGTCTTTATATCCCCTCAAGGATGCAAAATGAAATTACAGAATTAATTGAGTATGTAATGAATGGTTATCGGGCAACCATATTGCTTTACCGACTCCTCTGTATCCGGCCTAGAATTTAACAAGACGCTGATTCAATATCCTAATTTAAGTCTTATACGATTTCCGGAAATTACTCGATTTGAATGCTAGGATGGTTTCTTCGCGTTCCTTAGCCCTAGTCCACATTCAACTCTAATGATCTAAATGTCAATGATTTGTAAAGTCTAAATTAATAATGAAAATACATTTTGGTTTTTAGCGACGGATATCGTGCGTTCGTCCAGACCATTTTAAGATCATCAGTAACGGAGGTACGTTTATTGAGCGAAATATTGTTTTATGTAAATGAAATAGACCGGAAGAACGCCGGAAAAATACACAGAAACGCATAGGTAAGTACAAAATATTAGGGTAAGGAATTAAACAAAATCGATGTTTTTGGCATGATGACATGGCTTTGAGGAAAAAGATAAAGAAGTGCAAGCAAAAATAAATGTCTAAGTGAGGGTTGTAATGTCATGCAGTCGAAAGAATTGTCAATGTTGCAAGTATTTGGGAAGCAAAGGAAATACTCATTGATGGTAACGAAAGGAAGGAGATGATGTTCTGAAGAATTATTCAAGAGACTTGGAGGTATATATGATGTGTATATATACGAGAAAAATGTAAAGGAATTTAGAAGTAGTAGGCCTACGCAGGCACTAGAAATGAAGTTTCTGAAGAATAGATGTAGCGATAGCAAGCAAAATGAGAATGATTCTGGGACAGCGTATACCAGGAATCATTACAACATAGGGATGAGAAATCAAGGATTCAATGCTTCTGATGTATGAAAAGAATGGGAGAAAATAGAAAATCAAAGAAGTCCTGAATGGAAAGACCGTCACAGATAGATCGGGAAACAGAAGATTAGAAGAACTTAAAAATAAAGCTGAGTAATTAGAAATTAAATGGAACGTATTGGTAACAGAAGGAAGACGGGAGTAAACGGTGAAGAGGTTTATCTTCCTGGCAGACGCTACCATTGCTTACAAAGTGCCGCCAGAGATGTTGATAAACCCAGAGTGGTGGGTGAGCGGTTAATGCTCTAGCCTCGCATTCAGGGAAGACGACAGTTCGAATCCCCGTCCGGGTATCCAGATTTGGGTTTTCCATGGTTTCCCCTAATCACTCCAGGCGAATGCCGGGATGCTTCCTTCAAAAGACCATGGCTTAATTCCTTCCTGTTACTTGTCCTCACTCCCATCCCGCCTCTAATGATCTCGACGTCGACGAGGCATAAAGCAATAAATAAAAAAAGATAATGATAGAAAATTACTCTGAAAAAGTAGAGGGATTTTTTTTTTTTTTTTTTTTTTTTTTTTTTTTGTATGGAGAAGGTATCACAACTTAATCATTTATTTACATTTTAATGCGGAAGTTTTTATCATTTCTGGAGCAAGTTAAGAAAATCTGTTTCACACGATGCCCTGTTATAATCAGAAAAAAACCTTAGTCACTGAAATATCATATCAAAGTTTTGACTATTAGGCTCTCTGTTGATTTTCGAAAATGGAAAAATAAGGTAAAACTTTTGAAGCTCAGGCAGCTGTGGTCCTCACTCAGTAGTGAATATCTCTGTGTTTCCATAGACAGTGTCACAATTGAAAGAAGATAGTGTGGTCAACCCTGCTATACATATTTCTTATCTGTTGCGAATATGTCGGCCCTTTTTTGATGCAAATAGGAATGGTATATTAAAAAGCAATAGAACTTACAGTAGCATATATCGTTAAAATTAATGTTCATGTAAATAAAACGAACTGTAGTGTCATACGGCAATAAAAGTAACTTTATATAAACGTACAAGAAAGATAAATGACCAATATCCTGTATTAATGGTGGCTTCAAGCCACTGAATGCCAACTAACACTTGCCATTGACAATTAACGGATGTAGCACTACCAGACACAAAGGATCGCGTTTTATGCCGTTATGCCAGATATATGAGAATTGAAACAATGCCTCGATGGCACATTCATTCACATCTGCAATAATGTTTTTATTGGCCCAGTACCAGCGCATCGTTGCTCTGTTTTTCGCTTGATGTTTATTCCATGTAACGATGTCACGATAGGTTAGTAAGAATTTTAACAGCTATCTACTCGGGACGAAACAGCCTCTCAATTCGCTGCAAAATACGTTGTTTGATTGATTATCGGTAATTTGAATACTGATTTATGTACAGGTGATGGAAATGCTGCCTGTGAGGCTAGTCAATGGACGAGTCGCTGACTGCGAAATAAAAGGTTGTTATTAATGGTAAGATATCTGACTGGGGACCGAAGGTCCCAGGTTCTAACTCTTTATGGCCGGTAACACTTATACTCATCTTCACGTCTGGTGTAGGTTCTGTAATTCCAATTTAATAGAGGACACTAATTCTCGCTAACTGTTTGGCAGGCTTGTATGTCTTACCACAGATAGTCTTCAAGTCCTCCATCAATCGTATCTTTTTATCTCTTGTTTCGTCCACTCTTCTGATAGGATGCGGTGTGAGACATATCTCGCGATACAGTATTATTTATTCTATGGTTTATGTCAAATGTGAGACAACTTAAACTTGGTATTTAGATCATCAAGATCCCAACAACTTCATTAAAAATTATATAATACTATCCATAAAACAGTGAAGAACTTGTATTTTTAAATCATGCAGAAAAGCAGGTAAAAAGTAATCCTGTAATTGTATTAATACCATATCTTAAGTGTTTATTACGTGACACGTGTAATAGTTCGGTCTGGTCCGTTGTAGGGGTTTTGATTTTAGTGAAAGTTACATACGGTAACAGGTTTTGATGAGAAGTAAACTGATATGAATTTATAACTAAACCAGATGGAATAAAAACAATAGTAGAAAGAAAAATGAACCGTCTTTACGGCAACAAGAAAACGTTTCGGTATATGTTTGTATTCAGCTAAATAAGGTATTATTCGATGACTAGGAAGTAAGATGTTAGGCATTAGTGTAGTTTTTGAAACAATAATGAAAATATTTGTGTTTATGAAAAATTATGTCACACCAATGAGCGAGGAAACGTTGTATTGAATATTGTAATAATTCACAGCAATTTAATTTAACTTTTACTACACAAATTAAGTACATACACTGGTTTTCTCTTGTCATGGACCTAAAGTTATAATGGAATAAATGTTGAGATTTTTTTATTTCCTCAAAACTAACTCACTTTATTCATTTCATGTTAGTCAGTTTAATAGAGCTCACCAGTTCCCGCAACCTATTTTCCACACTCTTTTGCCTTACGACAGGTCTTTTTTCAGTCCTCTTTCAATCATACCGCATCTTTTTTATCATTTGTTTCATCCACTCCTGGTGTTCTCTATTGAAGCTGCTGTTCCTGCACTTTCCCTGCATTCTTCTCATGTGGGCGAAAGTTTTTAATCTACGCTCTTTTTTCTATTTCTGCTGTTACGTCTTCCTCTACCACAATTTTTCTTTTATTTTACCATTAATTATCCTCTTTAATCTAGAAACTCTACAAATTCTCCTCTGAGAACATCATTATGAATGCTGTTAATGTTTGTTTATATCTGTGTTGTTGTCGAACTATTTGACCGATGAAGTAACATTGCTCACGGTTTTGTGAAATGTGTCATTGTAATTTAGTTAATTCATATCATTTTCCAAACAGTTTAAAGGATTTCAACCTATCTATGTCTTTCTTGGCTTGGAAAATTAGTGCAGTAATTTCTTCTTTATGGTTACGTTCTCCTGAAATTTGATCACCTCAATATATTTGGTTCTTTCTCCATTTATGTCTGTTCGTAGCAGTGTACTCTTACAGTTAGATGTTTAGTTAACTGAATTTTGCTTTGATCCCGGATTTTTTGTTTTTTTTATGTAAATGTACTAGCTTCTAAGCCCGTCAGAAATGACGGAATGAACAGAGTGTTCTGACAAATACAACTTTCATAAAACAACATTTAAAACTCTTACGTGGTAATGCTGTACGTATTTCGATAGTAGTGTAGTTTATATCGCTTTACAGTTGGAACTTCTTGCATGCGTCTGAAATAATAACGTCTGTGAAAACAAATAAAATTTTAAAAACTTGCGTTATACCGCGAAATAATATTTTTCATCCTAGTTGCCCGCGATAAATGCGGAATTATTATTATTTTTTAATCTGTATGAAGCGTTTTCAGTAAAATGGCGCTTGCAAAAACAAGTTAATTAATTAAAAAAACTTAAATTTATTTGAATCTAATCAAGACCCGTGGTAAAATTGTTGTCAGAAAATTAAAGCTTTTATCTCACATACCTATAGACAAAGAATATAATGTAATCATCTACATAGAATAAAGATAAATAAATGAAAATTAACTAATAATTAATATGTTGATTTAGACGCAATACACACTTCTGTTTCAGTGTTCTGACAATTCTTTTCTTAGCTGCTGCTTAACTGTACAGAATAGTTATTAAATAGCGCTCATAAACTCAATTTCGTAGTAACATCTAAGTCAGGTAACGATGACTATGTGCGTGACGTCAGAGTTACGGGCACGATGATAGAAGTAGCGTTTTATTAGTATTGATAACTATACGTCTCGGCAGTTAACATCATTATGGAGAACATGCTTTAAGGGAGACGAATTTGCGATTTCTACCGGTACCGTAATTTTCCCGATTTTTTTTTTTCTTTTGTGGAACAACTGTTTTTGAGAGGTAAAATATAAACCTTTCCCGTAGCATGCTGATATATTTCGGAATGCCTGATTCATGACAGTTGATACTCCTACGGAGGGAATTCGTCATATTTAGATCTCTGCGCGTGTGTCCTTGCGTTCACTGATAATCAAATTAAACTACGACGTTATTGCACACCAACTAGCTGATACCCGCGACTTCGTACGCGTCGATTAACAATTTATTTGCCAGAATTAAATATAGAAATTTGTTGGTAACAAAGGATTGGTCCCAAACAACTCCGAGTCGGCATAATATGACAGGAAAGCCATCACTATATCATTCTACCGTGGAATCTGTCTCTCGAAGAGAATCAATTTCCAACATAATTAAAAACAGAAAAACAAACGTAGGTGAGGGGATGTGTGGGGGGGGGGGGGGCGGGAGGGGTAATTGACTAAGGGCAATTTTATTTCAGCTTGGTCTTATCTTCTTTCTTCAGCATGAGCATCCGATTCTTGGGTTCTAATAACTTTAGCTGCTCGTACTCTGCTAGAGCTACATCTTAGGCTAGTTTACGTCCGCAAGGCATGTAAAAAAAGAAGGCAAAATAAACTGTTGCCAGAAACATTTAAGCAGACACAAAGTAATAGGATAGAGAAAATCTACATCTATACAAAATAATACATTTTTTCTCTAAACTTAATTTATTAACAAATTATACACTAACATAATGCGCGAGAGCACAGCTTGAGCAACCGACGCAACATTATAGACTAACACACATCCTTTTCTCTGTCAACTTTCGATAAGTTCTCAAAATTTCGTGACTAAACTGTTAATCATATCGAAAAGAAATGTCCTGTGCCCTCCCTACAGATTTTCTTGTCAAATTCCGTCAATATCGGTATAGGCATTTAGTTATCAAAACGTAACAGAAAGACAGAGACTTACTTCCTCATTTATAGTATTATTACTGCAGATCACACACAGACTGTTGCAAATCACCCCTGAGGGCTCAATACAACGTAAAAAATGTACACCTACAGCATTGCACCCCTAAATTTGTGATCCGAATAACCAACGGTCCAGGCGTGACTCATACGATCAAAAACAATTTTTAAAAACCTTTTCCTCCACGGAGATTTGAACCGGGAACCTCGACCCAAACACTAGTAAGGAAGCGCTTTAACCACTGAGCTAGCTGACCGCTACACGGAAAAACGGTACAGAGACCTCCATATCCAACGCGTCTGTCTATCGCCGTTCAGTAATTTTTCGAAATTATAACACAACATTTATTATTTATACAGATAATTTTTCAACCAAATGTAAACAGTATTTTTCTCCTTGTTTCAAAGGATAAGTATGCAGAGTTTCATCGAGATCGGATGAAAACTGTGGATTTGTATGAACAACAAACAAACAAATAAACATACATACATTCATCTTCATATATATAGATTATACACAAACATAATGCGCGAGAAGCACAGCTTGAGCAACCGACGCAACATTATAGACTAACTCCCAACTATTTTTTTTTTTTTTTTTTTTTTTTAACTCTACATAAGTCTGTTAAATTCAGCTATACTAAGCGGCGACTTTAGAAATGTATTAATTTTTAATTGTATTCAGATTTGATAGTTTGCCCTAACTATTTCTAAAAAAAAATCCGTTATCCTCATTAATAAATTTAAGAACCACACTTATTGTTTTCGGAGTAATTAAATATTTCTAATTCAGTTACTTATAACTAATCTGGTATTTACCAAAGTGCATGGAATGCCTGTTATTTTAAAGTATGACGAAACGGATTTGTTCTTAACTCAACACAATATCAGAGACGCGTAGAGGAAAACAGGGTTATACCAAACTTTTAATGAGGGATCAAATTTGATATTCACGGGATTCTGTAGCTTGAAAAACTAAAAGCATAGACAAATAATCTTTCGATGACTCCAACTTGACTATTTTGGATATTTAGTTAGAGTGAATATGTTATTCGGTGAGTTAAATTATTATTATTGCTTATGTCTTTACATTTTGTCGAGGTCATTAGAGGCAGAAAAGGACGGGGGTAAGGAAATGAAGGAATTTAGCCATAGCCTTTTTGATGGAATCATCTCGACATTTGCCTGAAGTGATTTGGAGAAACCATGGAAATCCGAAATCTGGATAGTCGGATGGGGATTCGAACCAGTGTCCTCCCGAATGCGAGGCTTCAGCGTTACCACTCACCCAACGCAGTCGGTAATTTCACAATTACGTATAAGTTAGTTAGTTCTATCCTCTTACCAAGTTTCAAAAAGGCAACTGTCACGAATATAAATAAAAAAACAATAACTCAGTAAATCAACCCATAATATGATAATGCAGCTGGTCCTGTGTCAGGAAGAAGTGACAGAATGATGGATTTGTACTGCGGAAGACAAAGTCGTTGTGCCCACAAAACTTCATAATTAGTTGCAATTTTGCATAATGAGCAAAGCATAATTTCTTTTTTTACCAAGCTTACACAAACTTCAAACTACGACTGAAGGTTACTGGTAATACATTACTGTCAATTTAGGAGGAAGTTTGTTTGGTTCACAGATAATTTAATAAACCTAAGTTGTGGGACGGATGAGCGTAAGTGAAGGCTCTTAAGACTAAAGCAGAGATGCCAAATTTAATCGGCTTAGTTCATTCCGAACTGTATATCAAATTTTGTGCAGTTATGATCATTAATCCATAGGTTACCAGCAGTATATCAGAGAAGTTTCAAGTTAAATATTCACTGCTGCCTCAGAATGAGAGAGAAGCAGATGTATTAGTAATATTGTAATCTTTATATATAAAGATGAATGTATGTTTGTTTGTTTGTCTGTTGGTTTGTTGGTTTGTTTGTTCTTTATACAAATCCACAGTTTTTATCCGTTCTCGATGAAACTTTGCACACTTATCCTTTGAAACAAGGAGAAAAATACTGTCTACATTTGGTTGAAAAATTGTCTGTATAAATAACACATTTGTCTCATAACTTCGAAATATGGCGGTAGACAGACACTTTGGATGTGGACGACTCCGTACCGAGTTTCCGCGTAGTGGCCTGGCAGCTGAGTGGATAAAGCGCTGGCTTACGAACGTCATGGTCTCCGGTTCGAATCTCCGTCGGGGATAAGATTTTTAAAAATTGTTTTTCATCGTAAGAGTCAGGCCTGGGCCGTAGGTTATTCGGATTGAATGTTAAACCGTAGATATTAGAAAGTTAGGGGTGCAATGCGAGGCAAATCGTAGGTATTGTTGCAATGTTGTAGGTGTATACTCTTTTACGTTATAATGATCCCTCAGGTTTTGTTCGCAGTCAGTGTGTAAGTGTGAACCACAGTAATATTATTATAATTAGGGATGTAAGTCTCTGTCTTTTTGATACGTTATGACTCCCAATTGGCTATATCGTTGTGATGTAATTTTATAAGGAAATGTGTATGAAGGGCACAGGATATTTTTTCCAGTATGATTAACAGTTGTAGTCACGAAATTTTGAGATCTTATCGAATAGTGACAGAAATATGTTGGAAATTAATTCTCTTCAAGAGGCAGGTTCGACGGTAGAATGATATAGCGATAGCTTTCCTGTCATATTATGCCGACTCGATATTGTTTGGGACTAATCCTTCGTTACCAACAACTTACTATATTTAATTCTGGCAAAAAAATTCTTAATCCACGCGTACGAAGTCGCGGGTACGAGGCTAGTATGCAATAAATGTTAGCAGAGAAGAACAAGGTGAAGAATTATTTCTGAGTATCTTCTACAATCCTAGTTATTTTTTTTTAAGTAACCATATCGAAATTCGCCTGGAGTGATTCTGGGAAATCATGGGAAACCTAAATCTGGGTGGCCGGACTGGGATTCGAACCTTCGTCCTTCAGAATGCGAGGCCAGAGCGTTTAACTGTTTCCAATGGACTGTACTTAATTTTACACCTACCAGCCTCCGAGTCACTATAGTAAAATAGCGGTTGGTTTGCACGTCTATTATCACTGAAATGTGATAATCTGTGAGTAATCGCTTCCTGTAAATGAGCTACTGTGAGCAATGCGTTTCGTAGAAGCAACCCGCGGACAAAACATCACCGTCCACAAATATCGGGATGGTACATTCAAATACCAAAAGATTGCTGAAAGCTGTACTAATGTGTTCACCGATCATGCTGTTTCTGTGTTCTTTTAAAAAGGAAACACACACGTAATATATAAACAAAGCTAGACGTTGTAAATAATAATAACAGAAAAAATGGCTGTCAGATAACGTTTTATAGCTCGTCCATGTTTGATACCGGTTTCAATTGCCGTCAATGCCGAATTTAAGATGCTTAAAAAGAATTTTATCGCTCCTCATCTGCGAGGAAGTGACAAACTTTCAAGGCTAAATTTTAATATCATTGATTATATTTTTTAATACTTATTGTATAATTTTTTATATTATTCTGCTTTACTGTTACTAGCAAGTACAAAACAAATTTACGTACGATATGAAAATATCGCCTAATTCGTGATACGCGAATGCTTCTTCAGGATTCAGGACGTTACCTCACTGTCATATTCCATTTCGGAAGTTGTAACAGGCGTGAGTTCAAATTCCGATGCTACTAAGTAATTGACAAGCAGGTTAAGCCACTCTCAGTAACCAGCTACATGCTGTCAAATTCCTGCAAAATAGAAACACGCATTTTCTTTGTCATTCGGAAACTGAGGCCATACAGCCAGCTCAATGTGTTTATCATAGCTTCCAGTGAATCAGTCATTCAGTATATACAGGTATATTGCAGCTTCTATGTAAGGACACCACAGGACGGACAGGACACAACACTTAACACACATGTCCTCGTCCGGACTCGAATCGGCGACCTTCAGCACTACTCTAGCTCCTACGCTACCGAGGCCGGCAGAATAATACACTTGTGGTGAGGTCAGAAATAACGATATAAACGTCGGTGTTGAAGATAAGGACGAAGTTCTACGTTGAGACGGTGTTGAAATTTAGTCCAGTCAACGCGGCACAGTTGAAATGAGGGTACATACGAGTAGGGAAAGGAGGGGTTGGGGGGGAGGTGGAGTATTTATTCGAAACGCGGCTCCTACTAGGCAATGGTCAGAGTCTAGTTCGGGAGGCACATGTGAATAAAGAGACTGGGATATTTCTTTCACCAGCATTAAGGTGCGTTCCCACGGCAGATCGTGGGAACTCCTTTCATCGTTGCCGCATATACTAGCAGGGACGGCGCGCCTCGACCCACCGCCAGGCAGTAAAAGATGAAAGGCGCGCACTGCCACACCACGTGACGTGGGAATGCGGCTTTAGTTCGAGGGTGTCTGGAAGGATCTGGCTGGTCTGGATTAAGAATATGGAACGCGCAGTCATCTGCTGCCTGTAAGAGGCGACGGCCACTACTCTTCGTTTGTGAGAAATCAAGGGTTATAAACTATAAATCAAAAATTGCTGGATGTACGTATACGTATTGCTGAATGTACAAGGGGTGATCAAATGAAAAGGTACGAAACGACACGGTGGGTAAAAATGTAGACTTTATTCAAAATATACACCATAGGCCTGAGCACAACGATCCCACTGATGAACAAGCCGCAGGATTCCTTGTTCCCAGAATTTTTGTGGCCGTGACGAGACCCAGTCCTTCACAGCGTCCTTGAGTACGTCACCCGAGTTGAAGCGCTTCCCTTTCAGGTGTTTCTTCAGTGGACCAAACACATGGAAATCGCAGGGCGACATGTCCGGACTGTAGGGCGGATGGTCCAACGTCTCCCACTTGAACTTGGCCAGTTCCATGTGTGTGACTCTGGAGAAGTGTGGACGCGAGTTATCATGGAGCAGAACCACACCCTCCGTGAGCAGCCCCGGTCTTTTGTTCTTGATGGACCTGCGTAGGCATCGAAGTGTCTCACAGTACACATCGGAGTTAATGGTTTTTCTGTGCTCGTGGATTCATGTCCTCATACGGACTGCCGCATCATTTGGACGCCGCTTTTGATAAGAGCCTCTGCTCTCTACTGCGCATGCGGGCGCCCGCGCATGCTCCAATCCCAGTCAGACACTCCAATCCCATCCCGAGATGTCTCGCTACGTTCTCACGTGGCGGAATATGCAAATATTTAACTATTACGTTTTTACGTCGTTTCGTACCTTTTAATTTGATCGCCCCTTGTACGTATACCTCCATAAAGTAATTCGCAACAAAACGACTGAAAATTTCCGCGCTTTTAGGAGACGTGTTCCTGTACTACGTGTCACAGATTTCATTACGGGTACTGAATGTATTTTTTCTTTGTTTGATATTGTTTGTTGTTTATGGATTACGATTTTAAAAAAAAATCACATAAATTTATTTTCCACACCAGCAACGTTTTCTGAAAGCATTTTTTATGTACGTTTCTAAATCCAGATTTTTCCTCCATTAAATTCGAACCAGAGATATTATAAATTACTCCACACACGTAGTTCCGTGCGGGTGAAGCTGTAACTGTAGATCTTAAGAGTAAACAAGCAGTAATGTGAGTGGAATTACAGTGGCGTGTTCCTCGGTGTGGAGGTGGACAGTGTCCCCGGAGACCAGCCCGTGGACTGTTCATGTAGGCGTGTGATGCGATTTGCACGCGGACCGAGCCGTCAAACGGCATTAGTCCGCCGCCTCGTGTGGCGGCTAATTGTTTGGGGCCCACCGCCAGCGATGAGTTAAAGCCCGTAATTACACACGACGGGAGCCGTGTCGCTCTCTATAGCAGGTGTTTAGCGGGGCGGGCTCTAGGAGCGGCTACTATATACACTACCTCAGCACAGTGATGCGGGCATTACAACGCACTACATCCACGACCAGCATGCTTGTCACACGTTTCTTGCGTGTTACAGATGATCTTCTTGTATGCGTTCCTCACTTGCGGGATTTTCTGCTATAGGATAACTAAACAGTTACGAATAGTAAGTAAGAACGAAACTGACGTTAAATCAGATTCTAAGCCGCGAAAACCCGTTCAGAATCCTTGGAGGAATTTCTAAGAGACACCAAGTAATAATTCGAAGTTTAGTATTTTAATTTTCAACTCTTCCGACACGTCATTGAGTGATGAGAAAAATATCAGAATATAAGTCCCCCCCCCCCCCCCAGTGTGGCTCATTGCGCTGATGGGCACACACTGGATGCGGAAGGTACAACAGAACCTGGCACGAGCTCAGGCTTTCACGTACCGGTCGTCTTTATAGCGGTTTTTGGCGGTTTACCACATTCATCAATGTGAATGCTGGAATGGTCCCCAATCTTCGCCTCAGAAACTATACATTTCACAAACAAAAATATACTTCTCACACAGATAACACACTTACATGCTACGTAGACAGATGACACTGCACTAAGGGGGCGTCCATAAATTACGTGAGGTGAAATGGGGGAGGGGGGTTCCGGCGAAATCTCGGAGTGGTCAGGCCAGATCTCACGAAATCTCATCAGGGGGGGGGGGAGGGTCGGAAATCCGGAAAAACACTTCTCGTATTTTATGGATGCCCACTAATATAGCCAGGGGTGGAAGACGAGCGCACTATAAACTTTGCCACTAGGCGGTTGAACTATCCTCTCGGGGATTTCTCGGCCAAACAAGCCATACGATTAAAAAAAGACCAGGCTTGAAGCTTTCGGATTGTAAAAATACCATTAAAATCTGTCAATCAATTTTTAAATTATGTGAAAAAAACATATAAAGCAGATAAGTATTAAATGAAAAAAAATAAATATTTACTCCAAATCACTGTTTTATTAAATAATATTTTCAATGTGCAGAGGAAACCTCTTTACAGTTCAACAATACCATAGATTCTGCGCTTTCTGCCTCTTTATCAGAGTAGAACAAGAAAAAGAAATTAATAGATAGTTGGCGAAGAATGTGCTCACTTTCTTGGCAACATATTATGTTTGTTTTGTTCAATCTTCAGTTGTTTAAATGAACAATGTTCTAGGATTAAATCTTTAATAATTAATGTTGTTTATTATTATAAACATTCGCTGTTTATTGCCAACTTATTAATAAAGAAAAAACAACATCCACCAATCATATTCCCCAAAATATTTCCCAACATTTCAGCAAACTCAGAAAAAGAATCACATTAACTGCTTGTCATTACTGCAAAATATTCATTGGACTCAATTCCCGAAATTTTGTTTTTTTATAATGCATAATGTCTTTCACAGTGGCCTTACTTTTCCTTTGAACATACTCGTGGTCTTCTTAATACCAACATTCTTTAAACGCTTCCTCACTTCCCTAAATCATTACTCTGATCGACGCTTAACAACCTCCTTTAACTTATTATTTCATTACTTCTTTATAGCGACTGATCTCCGCACACCTATTTTCAGTCCTTTCCCCGCTGTAATCACGTCGAAGTTACCCAGTGTAACATTGTTTCGTTTCTCATCCTGTCCAAGGTACGAGTTGACAGCATATTACATCATGATTTCCTACCTACGCAACAACATTCCAAACCTTGTACCGACTGCAACATCGAAAAATCCCTAATAGTTTATATTTATAAAGCTCTTGAGGCGCTGCCCCTTAGTTATATTCGGTGGATTTAACTTAATGTATGCATGCATTTTTTTTTTTTTTTTTTGGTCTGGCACAGGACTTGCCTTGCACAGAAGATTCCCTATTTTCCTTTCCTTCAAAAATTACTTTTGTTACTTGAGCTTAAATCCTTTTATAAAATCTGCACAGCACTGAGAAAGAAGGGTTCTAAGGTAGTAGATTCATTGTCAAAGATTTTTAACCTACCCAATAGTTACAGTAATATTTAGACTTTGATAGTTCAAAGCCTTCATATTTACAGTTGATCTGCAAATATTTTGCCTTTATTTGGAATGATTCTTTGTCTGTGTGCTGATTTCTTTTGTAAACTTTAACGCTTCATCCTTCTAGGTTAACAGAAAACTGCTTGTACAAAAAGTACCTCTGACCGAGATGAAATACTATTTTTTTTTTTTTTTTTTTTTTTTTTTTTTGCTTGGCTGTTAGCCTTGGGCTAATTACGCCATAAACATAGGGTTGTTATTGTTAGGGTTTATGTTTATTTGACTTATATACAAATTTTGGTATTATCTACATATTTGCATATGGTATTGACAACTTTGGTGCAGGGAGTTGCTAAGTTGGTCATTAGAGATATTATATCAGTAATTTTTAGCTGTTTTTCAATCAGCTCCTTTCTCATGTCTCTGCAAGTTTTGCATCTAAGTAAGACGTGATATATGTCTTCCAGTTCACCACATCTATCACAATTTGGTGACTCTACAATGTTCATGATATGCTTCTTATCCTTTAAAAGGGAGTGTCCTGTACGTAACCTGTTGAATAATGTAATCTTCCTTCTGCTCAGTTCTTTGGTCTCGTACCATGGCGTTCTTTCGATTCTGTTGCAAATGGCCCGATGCCACAATCCCTTGGAATCCTTGTTGATTTGCCATTTCATTTCCCATTCTTTCAGTGTTATGGTCCGCGCAGTGTGTCTAAGGTCAGTGAACGGTATTGCGACGTCCTCCTTTTGTGCTGCAACTAATTGTTCTTTGGCTCCCTTATCGGCTCTTTCATTTCCCTGTATACCCACGTGGCTTGGTACCCATTGTAATTGTAGGTCTATCCCTTTATCTATTGTCTTCGTTATTTCTCTAGCCACTTGATAGAGTCTGAACATATTACTGCTTTCTTTTTCTCTGTACTTTGAACATATTGTATTCCTTTGAGGATGGCGAAAAGTTCTGCAGAAAAGGTCGAGAATTGGTTCGGCAATCGAAACGCTTCTACGACGTCGCTTCTAGGTTCCACATATGCAGCTGCACATGCCTCTTCCCCCGCCTTGGATCCGTCCGTGAAGATTTGACACCAGTCTTTCCACTTTGTATTGATTGTTTCAATCGTCCTTTGTTTCGCTTCTTCCTGATTCCAGAATTTTCTTTCGAGCTGCTCTGATGTGATGTACAGATACACATGTGAAGCTAAATCCACTTTTTGCCAAGGTTGCTTTTCCGAGTAATGGTCGCTGTTTTCTGCCGTATGGATATTCCACTTACTAGTTAGCTGTCTGTATGTTACTAGTCTTGGCATTCTGTGAGGGTCTGGAGGTTTGCTTCGAATCTCATGGGATAATATCTGTACTTTCCTCAACAGTGGGTGTTCTTTTTTGGAGCTTACCCTTAACCAGAAGTTCAACCCTATTTTCTTTCTGCGTATATGTAGCGGCGGGGTTATTGTCTCTGCTTCCATTGCCGCTATTGGAGTGGTCTTAATGAAGCCTCCTATTATCCTCAGTACCGCTGCCTGCAGTGAATCAAGTTTCGCCTGTAGGGTTTTGCAAGCATTATCGTACAGAAAGCTTCCATAGTCCAGTCTGCTTCTAACTACGCTGTAGTACACATTGCGCAATGGGCGAGGATCCGCTCCCCAGTTCATTGAAGCAACTACTTTCATTGTGTTGATCCGCGTTAGAGATGACGCTCTCAGATCCATTATGTGTTTTCTCCACGTAAGCTTTGAGTCTAGCCATATTCCAAGAAATTTGATTTCCTTCACCAACTCCATCCCAATACCGTTTAGAGTTATTTTAAGCTCATTTTCTTGATAATGTCTATGGGTAAATATACATATTTTACTTTTTTGTATTGTCATGTCTAATCCTTTCTCTCTCAGCTTTTCAAGGATTGCTGTAACTGCGGCTTGTAGTATTACTCTTGCCTTTTCTTTGTCGGGATGGGAGACATATATCACAAAATCATCCGCATACTGAAGGAAGGTCACCATTCCTGGTAGCTCGGTGAACAGCTTAGCCGAGTATATATTGAAGAGGGTCGGACTCATTGGGTCGCCCTGTGGAATTCCCTGGTAGACGTGTCGTTCAAATCTCTTTCCTTCTGCTGTGTGTATTATATTCACTCTGTGACCCAGGTAATTGCAACACCAAGATATGAGTTTATTATGTAGCTTCATCTCTTCCATGGCTTCCTGTAATATATTGATCTGTATGTTATTGTATGCGTCTTTTATGTCCAGGAACGCAGCTAGGAGATAGTTGTTTCTGACAAAATTTAATTGGATGTCCGTAACAAGTGTGCTAATGACATCCATTGTGCTGCACCCCTTCCGAAATCCCATGGTGCGGTGATCGAGGTTTCGATGGTGTTCTACATGCCATTCCATCCTGTTCTTTATCATTGTGCTCATTAATTTAGCCATGCACGGGATTAGTGATATAGGCCGATATGCCGATGCATCATTCTTGTCCCTATTGGGTTTCGGCACTGGGACAATTACTACATTTCTCCATTGTTCAGGCACGTAAGATCTGTTTATCATTTCGTTGAATAGGTTCAGAATTTTATGTTTAGCATTTTGTGGCATGTTGTCTATCATTGAATACGTGATACTATCCATTCCTGAAGCTGTATCCCTCTTTTTAATGGCACTTTCAAGCTCAGACATGCTGAAGAATTCGTTATTTGAGATGTTGTAGTTTTCTTTAGGGTGCTGCTGATCATTCCATACCGTATTCCCGGGAACAAATGCAGGTGCCGTTAATTCTAAAAATTGTTCCGCCAGCTTGTCGTCTGTGTAGATGATGTTTTGGGGAAGATCTCTTGCCGTTGAACCATCGTAGCTTCTTCCACATTTCTTGCGTCGAGGTGCCATATTTGATGCTGGAGCAGAAGGTTTTCCATCCTTCTCTTTTGGTTTTTCTGATAGTGTTTCTGGCCTCTGCTGTTGTTTGTCTAAGTATCCTAAAATTCTGGAATGTCGAGTCTTTTCTATACATTTTTGTTGCAAGGCGTCGTCTCGCTACTGCTCTAGCGCATTCACTGGTCCACCAGGGTTTTCTATTAATCTTGCTTTCCTCGTTTACTTTATATTCCGGGATGAATTCTTCTGCCGTTTTAGTTATTATCTCTTCCAATTCATTGTATCGTTGTTGAAGGTTGCCTGTGTTTGAGCTTAAGTGCTCTATTCTTGTACTGATTCTTTCTTGGTATAAGTTCCAGTTAGCTCTACTGCAGATCCAGCGCCTCTTTGATGTGCTTAACTTCGTTTTCGCCACGAAATCCAACGTGATTTTCAGTATCAGATGATCGCTACCTAATGAGTCCTGTAGCATCTCCCATTTAGTCCTGGTGCTCAGGCATGCCGCAATTAGTGAGATGTCGGGTGACGAGTTCCTTTGGAATGGCGTCCCTAGTCGCGTTCCGTGCTTGTTGTTCAGCACGGTAAGTGATGACGAGGTTATCGCCGACGCCAGTTCTTCACCTTGTTGATCCCGCTGTCTTTCCTGCCACATCGGGTGGTGCGCATTAAAATCCCCTCCCACGAAGCTTTTGGGTGGTATCTGATCAAATAGAGCTTCCCAGTCCTCTTCCTTCATGTTAACTTGAGGAGGTTTGTAAACAACAGTAACATTTTCTATCGGATCTTTGTGTTTCAGGTCGACGGATAGCACTTCTAAATTAGCAGACGGCTCTACTATGTCTCTGATGTTGCTCTTCACATCATTTCTGACAAGTATGGCTACTCCTCCAAATCCGTCACCCCTATCTTTCCTATGGATGTTGTAGTTTTTATGCTTTATGTTAATATTATCATATAACCAAGTTTCGGTGATCAATAGGGCGTGGGGAGCATGTTCCTCAATAACTCTCTGTAATTCATTCCATTTGGGTACCAGACTTCTGGCATTCCATTGTAGAATTGTAAGTTTAGCCCTTTTATCCATTATTATCTGCATCATCGCCTATCTCCATTGTGTTTTCACTGTCTCCCATTTGCTTTATTTCTTGCATGACCATCTTAGTGGATTCTTCCTGAATTTTTTCTATCACTTCCTTGGGGATGTTTCCATTTAATTGTTGCATAATGACTTTGGTCACAATTTTCACAATGATGCTAATACTTTCGACATTCGTTTCCTTGTTATCATGCTCCGCCATATGATCTGTACTTGTTTCTCTTCTTACCGCTGGTAATCTTCTTTCATGTATCTCCTTATATTGGTTGGTCTTTTCTCCCATTGCAGCTGCACTAAAGGTTTTGGACTGTATGGGGGGAAATTCTTTTGGGTTGTGTTCATATCCTACCCTGGCTGGTGTTTTACTGCCAAGTGCCTGTGTCTGCTTTCGCTCCTCTTCTCGTTTCCTTATTGGACATGCTCTGTCGTTTGCTTTGTGGTCTCCACCACAATTCGCGCACTTAACTTCTTCCTTGTTACAGCAGGTTGCATTGTGCTCCTCTCCGCATTTAGTGCACCTTTCTTTCCCTCTACAGTTGGAGGAGATGTGACCAAATCTTTGGCATTTAAAGCACTGCGTCACTGGATACACGTATGGAGTAACCTTGAATCTGAGATAGTAGATTTCTACTTCTTCCGGAAGAAACTGGCTTTCAAACGTGAGTAGAACCGTTTGTAATGGTTTTCTTTCTATTTTTCCGTCCAAATGTATACTTTTCATGAATCTTCTTACGCCTACTATGGGAGCGGAAGCTTTAACATTTCTTATCAGCTCTTCCTCATTCAAGTCTGTAGGGACGTACTTAATTACACCTTTGCACTCTACCCTGCTTGCAGGGATATAAGCCTTTAGTCTTAGTGACTGTAAGAAGACATCATTTCCAACGAAGTTGTTTGCCGCCTCAGCTTTAGAAAATTCCAGCATCATCCGATTTTTTCCCTGTTGGTTGATCCGCTGAAGACCATTAATCTTGTTATAGAGTATTTTGCCTAGTTGTATAGGGTGAGGCAGTTGGCTGTTCATCTCTGGTTCGATTGATACTAGATATGGTCCCTGTGAGTGCCGGTTATACAGTCTGAAACGTTTCAGTGGTGCTGTGTTATTTTCCTTTTGTCCTTCTTGACTTGATCGTGTTGGGTTCAGTTGGTCATTTGTTGATCTGCTCGCAGTCTCTGTGACGTGATATGTCAGCTGCTGCGAGGGTGTTGTCTGCTTTATAGTTTGATCCTTGTTCAACTTAGGCACTATTTCTGTTGTATCGAAATCTTCTTTGTTGCTTATAGGTATACTTCTTTTCCCGGTAGCTCTTCTTTTCTTTCTAAGATTGTATTTAACTTCTTCTTCACTGTCCTCATTGTGTTCTTCTATTTTCTTTTTTGTTGTCTCTGACATGTCTTGTTCTGCTTGATAAATGAATGGTTCATTCCTCTCCTCTGCAGCTTTGGCAGTAGCACCGCCACTCGCTTCCGCCATCCTGCCTCCTTCACGATCTTTAAAGTTTCGGATAGATTGATGTGTATCCGAGGTACACTCGCTTCCTTCGAGTTAATTTAGCAGATACTTTATATTCTAATGCTATGTCCACTACGTCTGGTTTTCACTAATATACACACTCGGCGCAAATGCCGCACACTGTTGTAGTCCCGCTTCACTAACAACCACACACGTAAACAGGAAAGCTTACTCTCGGCTGTACACTAGTTCCGCATGCGCTCGTAGCTGAAGCTAAACTGCGAATGCTATGAAATACTATAATACGACGGCGGTTTGAAAAGTTCTCGGAATCACCGCTAGATGTCAGTGCTAGAGCAACGAGGTTCCCGCGTAATAATCACACATCCCTTGTGAGTGAACACGTGGCGCGTCAGTGCTCTAGCTGCAGGAGTGTGGTAGTGACGACTCTTTGTTGTTGTTCCCGCGTAGTGATTTGCGACAATGTAAAAAACGGAGATTCGAGCAGTGATTAAATACTTTGTAAAGAAAGGTATGAAAGCAAAGGAAATTCATGCCGTCTTTCAGAACACACTAGGAGACTCTGCTCCTTCATTTTCAACTGTTGCCAAGTGAACCAGCGAGTTTAAATTTGGTCGGGAGAGCTTTGATGATGATCCACGTAGTGAACGGCCAAAAAGTGCTACGACCCCAGAATTTATCGCAAACGTGCATAAAATGGTCATGGAGGATCGTCGACTGAAACTGCGGGAGATTGCTGAAGCTGTAGGGATGTCTTCTGAACGGGTATATTATATTTTAATCGAAATCCGAAAGATGGGTGCCGCGGTTCTTGACACTGGACGATAACCGCACCAGATTGGAAATGTCCGAACAAAGTCTGGCCCGTTTTAACAGCAACCAAAAATATTTTTTGCGCCGGTTTGTGACTACAGATAAAACTTGGGTCCACTACTATACCACAGAGACAAAACAGCAGTCAAAGCAGTGGAAACATGCTGATACACCACCACCAAAGAAAGCAAAGGCAGTGCGTTCGGCCGGAAAGGTCATGGCCTCAGTTTTCAAGGATGCAAAAGGCATTCTGCTGATAGATCATCTTCCTACTGGCCAAACAAGCACGGGGCAATACTATGCAAACCTCCTAGACCAATTACAGGAAAAGATACGTGAAACAAGGCCTGGTTTGGCAAGGAAAAACGTCATCTTTCAACAGGACAACGCTCCGCCGCACAAAAGTGTTATTGCCATGGCAAAACTTCATGAACTGAGGTACGAATTGTTGCCACATCCACCTTATTCACCTGATTTCACACCATCAGACTTTCATCTATTTTCCAAGCTGAAAAATTTCCTCGGTGGACGGAGATTTTCTACAAGGGAAGAACTGACAGCCGAATTGGAATTTTGCAGGCCTGTAGGAATCTCATTTTCGAAATAGGATCAAGGCATTGGAACATCGCTGGACCAAATGCATTAGTCTACAGGGAGACTGTGTTGAAAAATAAAAGCAGTTCCACTGAGGTAAGATACTTAATTCTAATACATTCCGAGAACTTTTCAAACCACCCTCGTAACTATAGAGGTATTAACTCAAATCTCTTTCGAAGTTTGGGTTTGCGGGTACTCAGTGGCCTTGCCGTTTTTAAAAAAAATTCAATCCCATATTTTGTGCTTAGAATAGAAATGATAGTACACCACACAGATCAGTAGATGGAAAATAGAAATCTCGAAAAAACCTCGATTATATACCGTATGTAGCCATTCAATACTTACCACTGGTACACAAGATTCGTTAGTAACAAGTAAAAATGAGATTGCACTTTTAGAATTCACAAATCCCTATATTATTACCCCGGAACAACACGCGCCAGTAACACTTAGTCGTCACTGTTAAAAGCATTTCAGCAAAGTCGCTTTGTAAGTGGAGTAGAACTGATCCATCACGCTCGGCAACAACACATAGTATGAAAACATTGTACATTGTATGAATGGTGGGACAGAAATTCGTTCATGACTGGAGTCTCAGTATGAAAATGTGAACAAGGCATGAATCTAGCACACATATAATTCAATCTCTCGTTTCACTAGTGTTTCAGCAAATACACTGATCAGTCAGAACATTATGACCCCCTACCTACTGCCAATATAAACCCGTCCAGGCGATAGCAGCTTCACCCGACGAGGAATGACTGCTAGTCAGACACACGCACGGTGCATGTAGAATCACTGAGCGTGCTACCGTGTTTGTATTGTGGAAGGCGCGTGATCTATCTGAATTTGACCGATGGCAAATTGTGATTTCTCTGAGGCTCGGCACGAGCATTTCGGAAACTGCAGTACTTATTGAGTGTTCGAGGAGTGTTGTGGTGTGTGTCTTCAACAAATCGTGAAACTAAGGTGAAACCACGTCCAAACATCGAGGTGTTGAGCGGCTACCCCTCATTAAAGATGTCAGACGTCGTAGGCTGGGCAGACTGGTAAAACAGGACAGACGGCGAACTGTGGCGGAACTAACGTCAGACTTTAGTGCTGGGCAGAGTACAAGTGTGTCTGAACACACAGTGCATTGAATACTCCTAACGATGGGACTCTGCAGCTGATGATCCATATGTGCCAATGTTAACACCACGACGTAGGCAACTGCGACTGAAATGGGCACGTGACCATCGTCACTGGAATTGGCGCATCGGCATAGCACGCATGGTCTGATGAATCCCGATACTTTCTTTACTATGCCGATGGAAGGATGCGAACCCGTCGTTTTCCAGGGGAACAGCTTCTTGACACCTGTACTGCGGGACGGGACAAGCTGCCGGTGGCTCAATAATGCTCTGGAGAACAGTGACGTGGGCATCCATGGCACCAGTAGAGCTCGTACATGGCACCATGACGGCTTAGAAGTATCGTACACTGGTTACAGACCACGTACACCCCTTCATGACGACCATTTTTCCCAACGGCAATGGCATGTTTTAACAAGATAATGCGCCATGTCACAAGGCCATGAAGTGTGATGGAGTGGTTCGAAGAACACAGTCGCGAGTTGCAATTGATGTGCTGGCCCCTCAACTAGGCAGATCTGAACCCGATCGAACACATCTAGGATGTTGTCTTGGTTTTTCGGGATGTGATTGAACGTGGCGTCAGAGCTCATCAGCCGACCTCCCAGGAATTTACGGGAATTAGGTGACTTGATGTCTGCAGATGTGGTGCCAACTCCCTTCCAGCGAACCTACTAAAGGCCTCATTGCTTCCATGCCAAGATGCGTCGCCGATGTTATCTGTGCCAAAGGTGGACATACAGGATATTAGGTAGGTGGTCATAATGTTCTGGCTGATCAGTGTAAATGTAACATTAAGAACTACCTTTCCATAGTCTTCTCATATACTGTGGAAACTGTAGCTTACTTCCCGTGAATTAGGTAATAAAACATAGTAACGAAATAGAATATGTTGTCGAAAATACAGTGTCAACTTCTTAAACGTTGACCTATATTGTAGTAATCATCTTCATTTCTGAATCGAAATACGAGGGATTCAATTTAATTTAATTTTGGGAAATAATGTATAAGGAAAATTGTTAAAATTGATGTTGATGTGCAACGTAGATTAGTTAAGATCATAGCCCGATTGTACCGCTTATTGGAATCGCTTTGCCGGTATCCGTGAGTAATATTCCGTCCCATCAAGACGATGAGCACGGAATTAATTATACCCCGCCCCGAAGCACAGCAATTAGCGTCTTCATCAGTGGAACGAAATTCTACTACACTTACATCGAGGCGGATGGCAATGCAATTTCATCGGTTATAAGCCGTTCCTTGGGGCAATGTCGTCAAATCCGTCCCTGCAGGATTATTAGCACGTTCGTGTCGACATAATAGCGCATACAATGAGCATAATTTAAATCAAATTTCCAGGCCTTCCTAATTTCCGTCAATTAAGAGGACCTACGGACGAACTTTTGCAAGATTACTGCATTCTATGCGACAATTTCAGACCAGGATATTTACTGAAAGCTTAAAATGTCCACCAAAACAAGAGCAATCAAAATTTGTGTCAAAATTGTCTTTATTATACATAGCTATAATACTAGAAATAAATGAAACATTTACAAAGATTGCAAGTCATTGTCAATTATACAGAAAGAGATAACATTCACTGGAGCATATCTATTTAACGTCTTACCACAAGAAATAGAATGTCAGCTAAGAAAGCTTAAATACTTTAAATTCAAAACTGATAGAGTTTTTGCTTCAGAACCCATTTTAATCTGTGAAAGAATTTTCATCTTTGAATTCGATAACTTAAATGAGAAAATGTTATATACGAATAAGAAGTACTAAGTATTTGATTATGTGACAAAGTTTTTCGTAATTACTAAAATGGTGTATGATTTTTCTTTGTGTTGAAACCGTTTGCAAATGCGGCAGTTATAGTATTTGGAACTTGCACTTATATATAGTAACATAATGGTAAAATATGCATTTTCAGATTACAACAGAAATTTATTATGATAATCAGTTAATGTAACTAACTTATTGCCGGTAATATTATTGACATTGTTAATAGGTGCATGTGTTGTTCGACATTCCCGAGACTGTTCTTGCATGGGAACAAAGTGAACATAAATGCCCGCGGACCATTGATGTAGGTAATGGTGTATACATGCTTCTAAACTGCCGGAAAACCACCGACTTATGGACCTTAGTGTAACAGCTGTGTAAAGAACTGTTAAGCATGACGATACGAGAAAATATCTTAGGCAATGCTATGCACAACCAACGACTTTAAGTGTATGCTTAATAATTCTAGTGATTTCAACTGTTTATAGATGTTATTACTTTTGTCTCTGATATCAACAGTACAGTGTGAATTTCATCGAACATGCGACCTGGCGCAAGAAACTTGAAATGATACGAGCTAAACGGAAGAATATAATTAAAGACTTCGATGCTTATTTGATACAAAACGGAGCTCTAAGTGCTATATTAGGCAATGACTTACAAATATTTGATTTGTTATAGACATTGCTGTAACAGATTTATCCTTAACTTAATTACTTACGCAGAATGATTTCTTATATTTTTAAACAAATGATTTAATAAAATTGTCTCATAAAAACTGTGTCTATCCTCTGTCAAACGTTCTCAAGCCGATTTAGAGAAATGAGTGTGTTATTGTAGGACGACTAAAAACGGACGACCGAAGTACAGATCATGACGAAACCAAACTCTTCTCCCGATGCCGTACAAAAAAAACCGGTTATCTTACCACTTGATATGTAGACCTACTTTAATCTCAATTTCATTCCTGAGTTTGGTATTAGCAGCATTTCAGTTAAGTTGCTTACGCTTTTGCTTCCTTTGTAGTCACATTGAGAGCAAGCATTAATCGTATCATCCAGATCGTTTATCGAGACTTCTGCTATCTGTACTAAGAATGCAATATTATCAATAACTTTCAGTCTTTTGAAATAGTTGCCCCATTAACAAACAAACAAAATAACACATATAACGCAGCTTCCTCAGATCACCAACAAATAACAACACACGTTCCTCTAACTAAACATGGCACGTATACAGTTCCCCGCAAACACAGGTCAGAGGTGTGGAGAAGGAACTATCCCAGCAGGTGGGACACCATGGCTGCCAAAATATATCGGGAAAGAGATGATCTGTTAGAGGTTCAAATCTGGACACCAACGTAGCGTCCATTTCAAACGAGATACAAAGGTTTTTCCTAATCATCTTGTTTTATGTGCTACATATGTAAAAATTCTTAGGAATGATATATCCTATATGAAGTGATGTGAATATTATTATGCGTTAAGATTTTTTTTTTTGTTAATTAAATCCTTGTGATTTTTCAGATGGAAATTGTGGACCATCCCAGTTTTGCGCCGCAAACGAAATAACACGAAAATGTCTACACATAAACATAACACAATTCGCAGGTAGGTGTATTCCAGATTGATCCGTCTCCTCTGCCTCCAAAAATAGATCATCCTTAGCAATCAAACGATTGTTTTAGGATGTATAATTTCACTTTTTAAAGCAATTAGAGATTTCATAGTTCTAGGGCCTATGCATTCACATGACAATTAACTGGTTGATAAATGCAGAAAATTACTGAGACTCATAAAGTATCGAAGACTGATATTGAAGTAGTAATAATGAAAGCGTACTGTATCCTGAAAAATAAAATAAAAGCAGTTGTACCTTTTTTCCTATAAATTCAACTTTAAAAGCGAATGTAACGTTATTAGGGATAAAAGCAACCTAGTCTTGAACGAAGTAGCAAACAAAACTTAGTACATAAATGAGAGTTTTCTTTCTTAAAAAATATATAGGTCTATATATATGTACAGTTCTATGTGCTCTATAGGCTAAGTAAGTGTTGTTAAGAATGATCTATCCTAACGGGAGTGATGGAAATATTGCTATGCGGTAAGTTTTATTGTCTTTTTTGTATGACTTGTGATTTCTGAGGTGAAATTTACATAGCGTATTACGGAAAATAGCCTAAAAAACACATTGAGGATGGGCGTTACTGCTTTTGATTGACTTAACCCTAATTCTGATCATACTACGATAAAGAAAACCGGGGATTGTGACTGATTGTGAAGGAAATCTTCGGAAAAAAAGAGCAATTGTTAAGTATCTAATTCAACATAGCATCAAAAAACTATTTTAACAACGGCGATAGTTAAAATACTGTTCTGCTCTAACATTCCTTTCCTTAGTATATCGTCTAATGTGCAGTAAGTAGTTCTTACTATTTTAGTCTGGCAGAAATATTATAGTGCAGCAGAATTGAATTGACGTCACGATAGTGTATTCGGCACAAGAAGACAACTTATTTACACTGTAACGTGACTTTGGTCTTTAGCAGAACAATTAAAATTGATTGGAGGGATTAGTGGTAGAATTAAAGGCTTCCTAATCTCAAAAAAAAAATAAAAAAAAAAAAAAAAAATAATTGGCACAGACATTCCTTACTATCTAGGAAACCCACACTGAAAAGTCCCTACCTCTGGATTGTTCGCGTCATACTTTTTTTCAGATCAGAAAGGCTTAAAAACGGCTTGAATGCCAAATCACTGTAAACTCGTTGTAACATTTAAAATGTAAGCCTTCGTAACATTTTAATGCACCCTAGATAATCAGAAGAGGCTAACCACTGCTTGAAGTGTAGTATCTGGCATAATTATTGTATAAAGGTAAAAGTACACTCACATTTTATCATGAAGGTCGTACGAAAAATTGCTTTTTTGAACAACTATGCATAGCTGAAAAACTATCAAAGTTACCGTAGCAAGATACCTAACCAAAGCTGTAGTACGCGGTTTCAGCGTTAAAATGGTATATATTTTGTCTGTCTGTGACTAATCGTTGTCGAAATCCGCGCCGAAACTACTACGAATGAATCAGCGCTGGGCCGAGAGCGCCGCGTGCCGTTCGCAGGCATTACAGGTAGTAAGTAAGCTTAGAAAAAAAAGTAATGTGGAGCTAAAAATTGCAAAGATTTTTTTAGTACCTAAGAATCAAGTCCCCTTCTCTGAGATGTCTGTGTCATAGTTTTTATCAGGTGAAAATGAAAGTAGGGTTCCAGTGCTATAATCACTATGAACTTTTTGTAGCACTTAAACTATCTTAGGATCATTTCATTGCACTATAAGTAATTTTGAGTGGTTAGTTATTGAAATAATGTGTAATTTTTTTAGATATCTTATGTATATATACAGGGTGTTACAAAAACTTTCAGGAAACATTCCTCACACATAAAACAAAGAAAATATGTTATGTGGACATGTGTCCGGAAACGCTTACTTTCCATCTTAGAGCTCATTTTATTACTTCTCTTCAAATCACATTAAACATGGAATGGAAACACACAGCAACAGAACGTACCAGCGTGACTTCAAACACTTTGTTACAGGAAATGTTCAAAATGTCCTCCGTTAGCGATGATACATGCATCCACCCTCCGTCGCATGGAATCCCTGATGCAGCCCTGGAGAATGGCGTATTGTATTACAGCCGTCCACAAAACGAGCACGAAGAGTCTCTACATTTGGTACCGGGGTTGCGGAGACAAGGGCTTTCAAATGCCCCCATAAATGGAAGTCAAGAGGGTTGAGGTCAGGAGAGAGTGGGGGCCATGGAATTGGTCCGCCTCTACCAATCTAAAATGAGCTCTAACATGGAAAGTAAGCGTTTCCGGACACATGTCCACATAATATATTTTCTTTGTTTGGGTGTGAGGAATGTTTCCTGAAATTTTGGCAGTACCTTTTTGTAACACCCTGTATATATGTAAAGATAGAAGTGTGTTTCCCTATATTTCACTTTTTAGCCATTACTGCCTAGCACAGAGACTCATGTTTGTGTATGGAAGTAGCATGGAGCTTCCTATGGTTTACCGAATGATGGTTTAAGTGGTCGATGCAGGGCATTTTCATTTTTCGACCAAAGACTTGTGTCTCCATATATGTCACTTTGCTGCCACAATTACATAGCATAGACCAATGGTGTTTGTGTGTGGTAGTAGCATCGTGTCTCTTTTCATGCACTATGGTGGTTTGATGTCGGTAACTATGGGGATGTGAGAGATATGGTGGTTGAAAGTGGCCAACCTGCGCCACTTTCATATTTCTACCAAAGACGTATGTATAATGGTGTGTCACTTTTCAGAAAAAACTATGTATAGCAGATCACTGGTGTTTGTGTCTGGTAGTAGCACAGAGTCTCCCATCGTGCACTATAGTGGTTAGATGTCGGTAAAAATGGGGATGTGGGAGATATGGTGGTTTAAAGTGGTCGATGCAGGACATTTTCATATTTCGAACAAAAACCTGTGAGTCCATATAATTCTCTTTCCTGCCACATCTATATAGCACAGACCATTGGTGTTTGTGTGTGGCAGTAGCATTGAGTCTCCCATCGTGCACTATGCTGATTGCATGTCGGTAACTGTGGGGCTGTGGTAGAAGTGGTGAGCCTGATATAAAAATAGACATGCGTCCCTAAATTTCATTCCGCAGCCAAAACTACCTAGCGGTATCCACTGTTAAAGTGTGGCATTAGCCGCAAGTCTCTCAAAGTGCACAATGGTGGTGTCATGTCGGTAGCTATGGCGTAGTGGGAGATATCATGGTTGAAATTGGTCGACGGAGGGCGTTTTCATATTTCGACGAAAGACATGTGTGTCCTTGTATATCAGTTGGACCGTGAATAGGCCGCATTACTTAACATGCAAGTTCAAACTTGGAAATTCGTCGCTTAGGTAATAACACCGTTAAGTTCATTGTTACTTTTATTGCTTGAACAGCAGAAAAAATCAACTACTTTGTTGTTAGCTAAGCAAAGAGGGGCAGAATCTCATATAAAGTGAAAATAATATATATTGCAATGTAAACAAAACATACGCCATACATCCGAATTAAAAACTGGGGATGCGAAAGCGGATGTAGGATTTAACGCGAAAGTTTCGCACTTGCGGATATCCGTTACATCCTTAATCGAAACCACATCAAAATTCGACACGTAAGTTTGGGGGGAGTCACGTTTAAGACAAACAGACACTTTTTTTCTTTGTTTCTTTTTCAAATGTTCCAACAATATAAAATATACCTCGGTTTAATCCTTAGACCCTGGGCTACATTGCATTTGAAGAAAATCGGACCAATTGGCTTTGTGCGAATCACACTTATTAAATGAAAGTTCAATTCTCGCAGTCGAAATATATTCACTTGATGTTAAGTACAATGTGCTCAAGTGTTATCTTTATCACATTGATTAATCGATCTCACATTTATTAATCCGCGACGTGAAAAATCATTGTGCATCGTGCATTCTCATATATGCGTGTCGTTGTTGACATTGTTGAGAGAATTCTTTGTTTATTCGCAATTGTTGTGTCACATTCGTAGTTGTCAGATTGTAATCTAGAACAATTAGTGTATTACGTATTGTGAAACGTCGCAGAAAAAGACTAGGTTTTCCTTTGTGAGTTTCATATATCTGAGGCAGAAGTTGCCTCCTGCCGGCCAACGGATTTCGCCTACCGGCGGACACCGCCTGCATACGGACTCTGCCTGACATCGGACTCGGACTTCGCCTGACATCGGACTTCGCCTGACATCGGACTTATCCTGCCCTCTGGCTTCACCTGCCCACTGACTTCGCGTGCCCACGGACTTCGCCTGCTCACGGACTTCGCCTGCTCACGGACTTCGCCTGCCAACTGGTAACGCCTGCTCCCCAACTACTGCACATCCACCGGACACACCAATTTACGGTAACGTAATGGACCTTTCAGACACCAACCCTACCATCCTTCCACCCACTGTCACTACTAGCCCCCACTTCTACACCATGGCTACATCTTCAGTTATTACTACAACCACCATCAGAACCGCCACCACCTCCTCATCAATCATCTGCCCCGCTGCATCTGAAGGCATTTATCAAAATCTTCCACAGATAGTTCAGAAACCACCACGTGGCACCAGCTATCTTCAAACTGCCAGAAATAATGCAAAACCCTACGACCAGATCAAAAGTGGCTCACTACCATCGCTACAAACCTCCTTATCCAATAGTGTAACAACCGCATATGAAGTTATGGACACTTCATCATCACCTCCATCCACATCACAGACAATTCATAGATACCTATTGAAAGGGACCTTCCCTGAATATATGAACAGTAAAACCCTAAGCAAATTCATCAAACGACATATACCTAATATATCTATCCATCAACTTATCCCCACTAAAAACGGTATGATCATCAAGAGCAATGAACCAGACTTCCCCAAATTAATTAAAAACAAAATTGGTCTACCTTCATTTGGCGACAACGCCACCTTAACTAAAGTCACCTCATCCCCACCAAAACAACCAACCCCTCCTAAAAGACTTCCTACACTCACAGCTGTCATCCGAGGAGTAGAGGTTGTCGCCGAACTCAACACGAACGACGAATTACATGTTCGAAAAGCCCTCCGAATCAAAAATAGCTTAGGACCCACTTACATGATCAGAGTTCTAACTGAAGACGCATCAACAATTGATCAATTGCTTAGAAATGGACCCATAATCTACCATCAAAAACATAGAGTGGAACCATTAAAACCCTTTCCCCCCAACCCACACGGTGTGCATATTGTCTACAATACAATGACCACCTCACAGCAAACTGCAAGAACACCCCTATCTGTCCACACTGCAAAGAGAACCACTTCTTAAAAGCTTGCCCAAACCTTCAGAAAACTCCCATCTGCAATACTTGTGACCAAAACCATCCTACCTATTCCATTAAATGCAAATCAAAGCCAGCGCCTACCAAAGCAGAACTCACAGTACCCCTCCGACCCATTGATCCTCCCACGCCACCCACCAACTCCATCCGTCCTCCACAGACCATAGAAGATATCCTAAGATTCATGACAATCACATTACAAAACCTAAATCCCTTCTCCCGTGTACACACCCTGGCGCAAATTTCAATTGCAGCAAAAGCAGTATTTGGAATACAAATAAACCCCACCTACTCTCACAACAACGCCCACTTCCAATTTCTGTCCCTAGAAACCCTCGTCTAAACCCACCAACTCCACAACTAGAACTATTCCCAATATGCCACTTTCCCACAATATACTTTTCAATAATATCCGATCACTCCCAACCAACAAAAACCTCCTCCTACATGCCCTCGCTACACACGACATCAATTGCTTTATGCTCAATGAAACCTTCCTCCAACCCCACCATCACATCCGTATGTCATCCTACCAGCTCACCCGAACCGACAACCCAGCACCTATAGCGCGCGGGGGCGTGGCCATTGGCTATAAGCATCATATCCCCATCAAAATACACCCACCACTCAACCATCCATCTGAACACATCATAGCCACAATCTTTCTCAAATCCCTCACAGTCACCCTTGTCACCATATACATTCGACCCGTGTTCCCCTCCCTTTAAATTTTATATCATATATAGATAAACATTACAGCTCATACATCATCATGGCAGATATCAATATCCATAGCCGCACCCAGAAAGAACTTCATCAATTTCATAACATCCTAACCGCCATGAAAGGTGACATCATTAACATCCATTACCCACACGCCCCGAATCAAACACAACCCCTGACATAGTTATAGCTTCTCCCAATATACTAACCTGCTCCACCCTTCATGTCCTCGATCCAATCGGCAGTGATCACCTCCCCATTATGCTTTCCATCCAGTACAATGCCCCCCACATCCCGCATCCACCCAACGCCACACCCCATAGATATATTCAAAACTACAATAAAACCAACTGGAAAGACTACAGGAAATTCATAGACGACCAGATAGCGACAGACAACACACATATCATAGACGCAGACAGCCTACTTAGAACCGCCGAATACCTCCAACGTACAATCACAGACGCTAGTGCCACTCATATTCCTTTGACTCCTATCACCCCTCACAAACAATCACTACCCAGACGAGCCCTTCAAGTTCTTCATATCTCACGTCGCCTCTTCCGCACCTACCTAAGAACCCATGACCATCAGCTATTCACCTTCCACCGCCAACTCCAACGAACAGTCCTCAACTGCATTGCCGCTCAGAAAAGACGCACCTGGAGGGACACCTGCAACCTGCTAAACCAAAAATATTCGCAAAACTGCTCCCAATACTGGTCCACCTTCCGCCGCATAACTGGTCTCAAACCCGCCCCCAACTACCCCCTCCTCCACAACAACCTTCCTGTCCCCGACAACGCTCAAAAAGCCAACCTCTTCGCCAGCCTACTTGAAATCATCCACACTGTCCCAAACGACGCCAAATTCGACTACACAGACTCCCCTATTATCGAACAACGTGCCAACCATACATCACCTCCCCTCCTTCCTGACTTCAAATACATTAAAACCGTCAGCCGTACTGGACTTAACACCCCTATCACAGGTAATGACATCCTATCTGTCCTCAGCACCAAGAAAAATACTGCCCCGGGCCCCGATTCAATTACATATCGGCACATCAAAGAAGCACCCCGCTCTTTCCATCAACTTCTAGCTCATCTATATACAAACATACTATACTCTGGCATCTATCCCCCAAAATGGAAATCTACAAAAATCCTTATGTTCCCCAAACCTAACAAACCCACATCAGATCCAAACTCATACCACCCCATCAGCCTCACCTCCATCTTCAGCAAAACATTCGAAACCATACTATCATGACGTATCCACAAACATCTATCACAACACTCTCTCCTATCCCCCGCCCAGTGTGGCTTCCGTCCAAACCTATCGACCCAAGATCAACTCCTCAGACTTATGCACCTTCTGACCACCCACAGATCAGCAATACTTATCCTGTTAGAAATTGAAAAAGCATTTGATCGAGTATGGCATGCCGGCCTCATTTTCAAATTGCAAACCTTCGCCCTTCCGATCACCTACATTCGCACAATAGCTTCCTTCTTCACCAACCATACCTCTTTCGTTTCCATAAACAACATTCTCTCCCGCATCTTCACCATGACCACAGGTGTCCCCCAAGGGTCTGTCGCCCCTGTTATACATCCTATACGTAATCGACATACCCATTCCCGCACCACCTACATATATCCTTAAGTACGCCGATGACACCACCTATCTCGCCGTTCATAAAACCCTTCAACAGTCTGAGAAGGCCCTACAGATCATACTAGACAGCTTCGTCAAATGGCGCAACCGCTGGCGATTAATAATTAATCCCAATAAAACACAAGCCATTATTTTTGGAAAAACTAGTAAAAGATACAGGCTCGCTGATTTTAACATAACCATATACAATCATCACATCCAACTACAACCCGCAGTTACATATCTAGGAATCACCCTCGACCGACATCTTACATGGACTCCTCACCTTAGAAACATCACATCAAAAGCACAAACTCGCCTAAACCATTTAAAATTACTTACCGGAACATTGTGGGGACTACATAGCAAGGTCATCATAAATACATACAAATCATTTCTCCGCCCCATCCTAACTTATGGTCACCTCTCATGGCTCTCCGCACCTGACCACTTCTACAATAGACTCCAACTAATAGAACGCCACGCCCTCCGAATCGCCTACCGAATAAGACTACCTTCTCCTACCCAACAGTTGTATACCAGAATGCGTTTTCCTCACATGCTGATCCACATAGATTTTCTCCTGCTAAAATATGCTATCAATAGCCTTCTAAACAAAAATCCTATAACTCACCGCCTACTTAAAGAACCACTTCACCTCCCCTCCTGTTACAAACAAATCCCACCAACACTGCACCTCCAAAATATCCTTTTTATAACCCACTACAGAGACCGACCACCTACCATACTTCAACAAGAGAAGAAAACAAAAATTTACCCCACTCTGTGAATGACATCAAAATCGCCTACTACTAGCCACAAATCTGCAAGAAAAGCAAACAAAATCTTGTATAAAACTACAACTCTGATCATGTAACATCTAAATGCAAATACTGTATTATTTTTTGTAAAAGTGTAAACATTCCTTTACGAAAATCTATTGTAAACCATATTATCATTTGGCTGAAGAGCACGACATGTGAGCTGCCAGCCCGCCTCCCCTCCATTAAGGGGGATGAATGAAATGACAATAAATATAAATATATATATATGTTATCTATTTGGCTGAAGATAAAGATAACATACCCGAATTTGCAAAAGAGGAGGAACTGGAGGTAATTAAACGGCTACACCGTAATAAAGCTCCTTGGCATGATAAGGTGTGCAACCAGCTGCTACGCAACCTCCCGCGGATAGCCATCACCCACCTCACTACCATCTTCAGTGATATCGTAAGAACCCAACGATATCCAAGAAGCTGGAAACACGCCATTGTCGTTGCAATAAGGAAACCGGGGAAAGATCCAACATTCCCGCTACATTATAGACCAATTAGTTTACTGCCCTCACTAAGCAAGGTATTTGTGAGGTTGCTGTTGCAGAGGCTTTAAACCTACATCAGAGAAAATGGAATCATACCACATTTCCAGCTGGGCTTTAGAAGAGGGCTCTCTGCCACACAGCAGATAATGCGTGTGGTGGAAACTGCCACAGCCTCTTTTAACAGAAAAGAATACTGTCCAGTAGTTCTCTTAGATGTTGCACGAGCCTTCGACTCGGAATGGCACAACGGTCTTTTACTGAAATTGTATTGTCATTGGATTCCCTTCCAGATGGTGAAGATAATTCGGAGCTACCTGGCTGGTAGAACTTTCAGCGTACGAGTCGGCAACGCCCTTTCTTCTCGCCGTCCAATACATGCTGGAGTTCCACAAGGTTCGGTGCTGGGACCTATATTGTACAGCTTATATACTGTGGACATTCCAACACCGGCCAGCGTGTACACCGCCTTGTATGCCGACGATAGAGCATTCTTCGCCCTTCACCGGAAAAAGGCAGTTGCCATAAGAAAACTGCAAGAAGTACTGCAAGAGAATGAGCAGTGGACACGAAGGTGGCGTATCACCATTAATGCTACAAAAACCCAAGCTATAATACTATCTCGGAAACTCGGCAAACGCCGAGAGCGTGTAACTAATACGCCAAAATTACACCTTTTCGGCAAAGACATTCCGTGGAACTCCACAGTTAAATATTTAGGAGTGACCTTAGACAGACGGCTAACCTGGAAGAGACACATTGAGGACCTACGGAAGAAAGTCTTAATCAGGTTACAGGAACTGTATCCACTACTTAACATGACTAGTTCACTGGCTGCGACAACATGTGTCACTATTTATTGCAGTCTGGTACGTCCACTGCTTGAGTACGCGTGCCCAGTGTGGGGGTACGCAGCCAAAACACACATTGCAAGACTACAAACTTTGCAGAACAAAGCCCTTCAAAGAGCTCTCCATGTAACAAAAATGTTCCCAGCTGGAGACCTGCACGCAGCCGCAGGAATACCACTACTGCGAGATAGGATACGACAGCTGGCCACATCCTTCTATAGGACAGCCCATAGATCGCAGAACCCACTGATAGCACCACTGGGCACGTACTGCACATACTTCGACCGCCACAGAAGACCACACTCCATTTTTGAACAAGAATGAAAAAAAAGCAGCACCACAGAAGACATACCTCAAGAAAAGTGACGGAGACGTAAGAAGTTTTGAAGGAAATGTCTTCGGACAAAAACCTTCACCACAACCTGCCTGATAACTTCAGAAAGGCACTAACTGCTGAGAGACGATTGTGTACATATTATTCTTTAAATCTATTTCTTTTACCGTCAATTTCTCGATACATCAATCTCCGCTCGGCATCCTTCGATTTCTGTTCAATGTACAAGATTTTGAGTCAAGTTTGATTACAATAAAAAAATTCATATATTTCGCACAGTTAATCTAATGTTGTAGACAACTATACCATAATTACAGTGAAAACACCGTATTCAGCATAGATGTACCACCTACCGTAGGGTTATAACTACGATAGCAAAATACACCGTACCGTAATTTAAGGAGTAGTAATATTTAGGTAATTGTGATATATTCTTCAAATTTCAAGAGTTTATCAACCGTTGATAATGCAGCCTTAGTTTTATTTGGGTATTTACTTTTTATTCTGTTGAAGCACTATTTTTTTTTTACTTTATACGCGTTTAATTTTTGAGAATTCCCCAATTTCATCTTCGAGATAATATACGAACAAGTTTGATAGGTAATTGCCGTATTTTAGTGTAGATGAATACTAAGAACTTTTAAATTAAATCTGTTAGTATTCTTAGTTGACATTTTGAATTTGAAAAGATGGTGAGTGATAGTGACAGCGTTTGTGGAGAAGAATACCAGGTCACCAGCGAAGAGAAAGCGTTATAAGCAGAAGTTTCGGGAAGAACGGTTACTGAACAAAGAATATTGTGTAGCGATGCTTATTTTAAGCACTTGACGAAATTTATGTTGGCTGTTTTGAGCTAACTACACTCGAATGCTGGGTGCGAACGATTGTTCAGTAAAGTTAATGACATTAAAACAAAAAAGCGCAATAAACTCTTAACCCCTTAAGGGAAATCTTTTTTCGCAGCAGGCTATACAGCGATACGGGAAAAACTACATCGATTTTAAACCTACTAACGCTGTGATACAAAAACATAATATTGATATGTATAAAAATACAATTATATTATCTGATTCAGATAAAAAATAATTTTGTTTTTTTTCAAATTCTGGCCTTTACTTTTTGCTGTAGTAATTTTTTACCGTATTTTAGATATAAACTACAACATAACTTCGGAAAATCTACCGTAATTTTTGATAAATTCTACCATCAGCTAGATTTCAGGGTTGGCAACACTGGTTGTTGCCCTCCACCACACCACAGCGTTTATGAGACAGCCTCCGTCAACATTTACAATTATTCCTCACGGAATCTGTCTTAGAGAGTAACTTGAAGGAAAAATTTCAGTGAAGGAAGACACTGAATTAATAGTCTAGTTCCAGTTTTGTGATTACTCCTGACTCCAACATACCCCAAATGACCTCCTTAACTTTAGGCCCTGCTATTTCAAGTGCATTTGCGGAACTCAAGGTGAATAGGTGCGTTCTGGGCTGGAGTGTTAGCTAATGTGTGGGCATTGCAGAGGTTTTTGCATGTGTTAATGTCGTGTATAATATAATAGTACAGATGATGAGGACGTTGATGAAGCTGAACATTAAATTTATTGAACGAGTACCTGGGTGACCGATGTTTGCTCGGTAATTTTCGATTTCTGTCCAATATACAAGATTTTGAGTAAAGATTAATTAAAGTAAAATGTTTTTCTTTTAGCCTTCCTAGACATTTTGAGGTGCGTAGTTCCTTGCTATGGTCAAAGGGTTTAAATCAGTTTGTTCCTAAGAAGTGGTCAGTAAGAACTTCTCTTGGTTCAATAGGGAAGTGAAACATTTGCTCAGGAGGCAAAGGCGGTTTACATGCCACGGTGAAGAAATCGGGAGACTCATCTAATCGCGCTAAATTAATCCAGTTGCGAGCGAAAGTCCGTAAGGCAATGCGCGATGCGTTTAAACAATTCCAAGCCAGGGAATTATCCAAAGATCTGATTACTAATCCAAAAAATTTCTGGTCGTATATCAAAGTAATAAGAGGCCGTTGCTGATTAAGGAAAATGGTGAATTATCAGAAACAAGCGTAGAGAAAGTAGAAATTTTGAATGATATATTTTTCCTGAGTTTTCCAGAAGAATCTCAATTCTGAGTGACTGCTGGAGTACTTCATGTATTCAAGGAGGGCAGCTTCCTGAAGAGCTGGGGTCTACGCCGCAGTCGATACCAGGAGTGAGACCTATGGTCTCACGTCACACACTCACCCTTCGACCAACCACCTGGATGTGAGGATAAGAATGAGACTTCATTCACAAGCTGGACAGTCAAAGAACCGTTTAGTACCTAGTTCAATAAGTAGCATTAGGAAAACATTTTATTTTTTCGGTTTTTTTGTGTTTTTTAGTGTAGTTTTGTAGTGCTGATTTATTAGGATTAGATATTTAACTGTAACTTTTTCCTGTTTTAGTTGCTACCGCAGTTATGGGATTATTTACATTAATAGCATTTAACATAATTTGTTTTTTAAACATGGTCTTATGGGAAGATTAGCGACCCAGATTAGCCTCTAGATGCTGGGTCAAATGTAAATGGAAATAAATAAATAAATAAATATTTAAAAAAGCTTTCACGATAGAAAACTCGGAGGAGATTCCGATATTTAACAATTCGTACCGACAAAATTATGAATGATCTCGTTCTTGATGTCGAGGGAGTAACTAAACTGCTTATGAATGTAAAAACCAATAAGGCTCCCGGACCAGACGGTATTCTTACAAGATTCTACTCAAGGTACGCAAAGGATATTGCACCGTATTTGATGAAATTATATACCGTCTGCTTAGATCGAGGAATAATCCCAGCAGAATGGAAAACCGCAATCGTTAAGTCCAGTGTTTACAAATGGGAATGTTAATGATCCTCAGAATTATAGGCCGATCTCGTTAACTTCAATATTTTGCAGGATTTTAGAACATATCATCTGTTCAAATGTTATGCGATTCTTGGATGAAGGTGAACTTTTAAACTCAAATCAACATGGCTTCAGAAAAGGCCGATGCTGCGAATCACAACTTGCACTTCTAATTCATGACTTGTGCCGAATCATAGATGAGCAATCCCAGGTTGATTTAGTTCTATTAGATTTTTAAAAACCTTTCGACACTGTGCCTCACAGTAGGTTACTTAGGAAACATCGTGGTTTCGGCATATCTATACAAATATGCGACTGGGTTGCAGACTTTCTGAAGGGCAGAACACAGTGTGTAGTTCTCGACCGTGAGCGTTCATCACGTACCGAAGTGAGGTCCGGGGTACCCCAGCGAAGCGTGATAGTGCCTCTGTTGTTTCTCATATACATTAATGATCTATGCGACATAATAGGGGAGATGAAAAGATTATTTGCCGATGCTGCTATTATTTATCGTGAAATCAAAACCCAGGATGACTGCGTTATGTTACAAGACGATATTATGAAAATAATTGCGTAGTGTAAAGATTGGCAGTTGGAGTTAAACGCTAAAAAGTGCCAAATCATGCGTGTAAGTAAAAAGGTGGCACCATTTAACTATGAATATACAATTAATGGCACTGTCCTTAGAACGGTAGATTCCGCCAAATACCTAGGGGTAACAATTCGTAATAATTTGTTGTGGAATGAGCATATCGAGAATGTATTGGGAAAAGCAAAACGTATGCTCCGATTTCTAGGTCGTAATTTAAACCAATGCACTCCGGAAGTTAAATCGATTGTATACAAGTCACTAGTACGTCCTCACTTAGAGTATTGTTGTTCTGTATGGGGTCCCAATCAAAAGGGGTTAATGGAGGCATTAGAGAAGGTCCACAGAAGAGCCGCCCGATTCGTGACAGGTATATATAGTTGGAGGGAAAGCGTAAGTGCGATGTTGATGGAGTTAGGTTGGGAAGACCTGGTACACCGAAGGCGTTGCTCTCGACGGAAGCTAACTGAAAAATTCTCCACTGACGTATTTCTGAATGACAGCCAGCAAATATTGCTACCAACAACATTCATATCTCGAAATGACCGCGAAAATAAGAGAAATGTGGGGCCAGAACCGATTCATTTCTGTACTCATTTTTTCCACGAGCGATTAGGGAATGGAATATAAAGGATTTACCGGACGAGTAAACTTAAAATCCGACAGGAGTAACTTTCCATAAAGCTCTCCGGCCATACTGATCTGGGTTTTCCATGGGTTTCCGGGATCACTCCAGGCGAATGCTGGGATGGTTCCTCACAATAGCCCATGGGCGGCTCCTGCCATATCCCTTAAATCCCTTCCAAACTATCACCCTTTTGGATAGATACAATGCACCGTCCACCACACACTTTTAGTGAATTTTGGAGTAACAATAATAATAATAAAGGGAAACTTACTGGTACCTGAAATTTCTACGCTATGAAGTTAGAGCCGTTTCCGAGATATACCAAATACAAGTTTTTTTTTTTTTTTTTTTTTTTTTTTTTTTTTTTTTTGTTTTTGTAAAATTGTGTTACAGACTTGAAGAGCAAAACGTTATCCACATACCAAATTTCATCCAATTCGCTAGAGCCCTTTCCGAGGTCGGGTTTACCAACCCATCAATTGCATTTAATGACAAATGTAAGTCTAAATGTTAATTAAGGATTAATTAATGGTACAAGATTTGTGGTATTTAACTTCAACGAGTACATCATCATCATTCACTCCGATAAAACTATGCTCATACCTCGCATAAACCCACATCTTCTTATTAACTGTGCCTTTCCAAATGATGAGAAAACAATTCCCAATAAAAGTAATCTCCGTTATGGCACCCTTTCGTGGATTTTTCACGAGTTTGTAGATTCATTAATATTAACTGCTAATATTGTTTTAAAAGCAGTTTTGTAAAGTAAATAAGATTTGAAAAAGGACATCTGACATGGTCAATATTTATAAACATCTACTTTTCGGAATTCAACCTATAAATGGCACAATTATGAAAAATCAAAGTAACGGGTATGCGATTGTTCAGACTCAAGCTGCCAGGCTTTGCCGGCGTCGAAAAGTAGTATAATAATTAATAATTCCGTGTGGTCTGAATGACCTGGTGACCGGGTTTCTATTGGCAGCGCATTCCGCCCCTGTTGTAGTTGCCTTAACCTAACCCGGAAAACCTACCGGGTACAGGAGAACCTATGGTTTAACGTGAATCAGAACCACGCAAGCGTTCTAGCGCACTTCACATTATACAGCAAGCTGTGCCAGAGGTGAAGGCCGGTTTAAGGGCCTTTTGAAAATCACCGCCGAGACAGGGATTCGAACCGGGGATCTTTCGCGCCCCAGTCAGACACGTTAACCACTGAACCACCAGGCCGCTGTCTATAAATCTGTGTGGTCTTAATGACCTGGTGACAGGTTTTATATTGGCTGTGCATTTAAACCTGTCGAGAGCCACCTTAACCCTACCCGGCAATCCTGCCGGGTACAGGGGACCTACAGATTAACGTGGAATCCGAACCACGGAGATAAGGAGTGTTCATATAGGCGCTAGATAGCAGCGCCATATATCGAAATGTTTGCGGGGGACATAATCGCATTACTGGTAAATATTTCAGTTCACAAAAAATCATTTCTTTCCACAAAATGAGTATTTATTTTATAAAATATAAATTTAAAATCAGAATAAATACATGTTTTATGCAAATTTTATCTTTTTTAAGTAAAGTCTATTTCCAAATAATACTGCCATAACGATTTATTTTTTGTCTCACGTTTTAAACAACCAAAAAAATGGGATGTTTTCACAAGTGTATTAAATTATTTAAATAACTGCGCACATGTATAAAAAAAACCACTCTTTGTCATATTAACTTTGCGGAATTGGTGGTGCAACTAATTCAAGCACAAGGCCACGCCACCGCACACATCCGTGCTTTTTTTTTTTTTTTTTTTTTTACTTATGGTTATATGTCATTAGAGGCGGGAAGGGATTGGGGCTAGGAACGAGAAGGAATTCGGCCATACCCTTTTAAAGGAAGCATTCACCTGGAGAGATTTGGAGAAACAATGGAAAACCCATATCTGGATGCCCGGACGGGGATTCGAACCCGCGTCCTCCCGAATGCGAGGCCAGAGCTTACCGCTTACCCGCCGCCCCCGGATCCGTGCCCGCTACCCGTCTTCTCACCGCTCTAGTGGCCCATTCACAGTACAACTTGTTGGACCTACAATGATCCGATTTTCGATAAAGAACTCTTGATGGGCAGTGAAAGGGGTTACAGGACTACATGTGGGGCCTGTGGGATGTTGTTTGACTCCCAGTCAACCAAAACGGGTCCTTGCTGTCCAATAAACTATGGATATTGGAGGTAGCAATTGGAGGAAACATCCTACGAGTGTGGTATAATGACACTTGATGTGCCTCGAGAAAGTATGAGTGGAAGAGGATTGCGGGGAACATTTTGTTGGACCTACTTCTACTAGCGTGAATTGGTGAGTGCATCCTACGGTAGTTCTACACGGATGTCCTAAAAAGTTGATCGTTAATAGGGACGCATTACTTTACATGCATGTTCAGACTTGGAAGTTCGTCGCTTAGAGGGGGCATCCATAAATTACGTGAGGTGAAATAGGGGAGGGGGGGGTCCGGCGAAGTCTCACCAGATCTCACCAGGGGGGAGGGGGGTCTACGGAAATCTCACGTGAGATTTGCGAAAAATTTGGGGATAGTAGAGCCAAAAAAAAAGGTCTACAATTTGCGCCAAAGTCGATTTTAGGAGGGTATTTCGTCAAAAAAGTTAGGGTGTGACCTTAAAAAAAAGGTCTACGAAAGTTTCGAGGGCGATTTCTGGGGGGGGGTTCTCACGGACCAGATCTCACCAGAGGGGGGGGGGGGGTCCGGCCAGATCTCACGAAATCTCACCAGGGGGGAGGGGGGGGTCCAGAAATCCCGAAAAACACCTCACGTAATTTGTGGATGACCCCTAGGTAAGAACACCGTTCAGTTCATTGTTTCTTTCATCGCTAGAACGGCAGAAAAAAACATCTACTTTGTTGGTAGCTAAGCGACTTTGGGTAGAATCTCATATAAAGAGAAATGAATAATATATATTACAATGTAAACAAAACATCCATCGTACATCCGCATTAAAAATTGTTGATGCGGATGTGAATGCAGATGTAGGATTTTCACGGGTAATTTTTCGCACTTGCTGATGCGGATATCCGTTACATCCGTAATCGGATCCACATCAAAATTCGATAGACGAGTTTGGGGAAGTCACTTTCAAGACAAACAGACACATTTTTCTTTGTTTCTTTTTTAGATGTCCCATCAATATAAAATATAGGCTACCTCGGTTTAATCCTTAGATCCTGGGCTACATTGCATTTGAAATGCTACGAAAATCGGTCCTATTGACTTTGCGTGAATCGCGCTCACCAAATCAAAGTTACTCTCGCAGTCGAAATATGTGCAACTGACATTAAATAACATGTGCTTATGTGTTAGACATATTTTAGGAAAGGCTGCGCTCTGCACTTCAGCGCCATGCACGTCGAGCGCCTCATTGAACTCGTCTTTGCCAGCGGACGTTGTGACAAGTGCAACGAATCAGCAAATGGATAAGGATATCGAAATGGATGAAGATGCTATGCCAGCCGCTGTGTTCAACATTCAGCGTATACATGGTGACGTGTATGCGGTGAGCAAAGATTTAAACCCAAGAAAGCGTTCCACTACTCCACCAGAGAGGACCAACAATAAACAGCCGCGCGCCGTCAACTACAGGAAGGAGGAGACGCGTAAATCTACTGGAGTCAGCCTGGCAGTGACGAAACTTGGTTCAGCCAAGAAACCAAAGAATTCCAAGGTACAAAAGAAGAAGACTATCGAAGCCGCTGACAATACTGCAGCCTCGGTCTCCGGGCGGAATGGAGTCAAAGGACGTCGTTCTCGCACCCAGAATTGGCAGCCAGACCAGGAAGGTTTCATAATGCCGAAGAAGACAGCAAAGCCCCCACCTTCATTGGACCCAGCGGCGATGGAAGTAGAAAATCGTTTCACTGCCTTGACTGTTGACGACACGCCGCGAAAGGAGACGAGATGCGACTCCATTCCACCTATAGTAGTGGAATTCGCAGAAAACTACAAGACCCTTCATGATCGGGTGGCAGATGTCATCAAGAGTCCATTCGCTGCGAAAACCGCAGGTGGCGACAAAATCAAATTCAGCATGACTACTACCGAAGACTTTGTGGCCGTCACTTCTCTCCTTCAACAGTGCAATATCCCGTACTACACTTTTCCGACCGGAGCGGTGAAACTGTTGAAGGTGGTGTTTCGTGGCATTCCCAGGACTCTGCCAACAGAGACATTGAAAGAAGAGCTGACAGAAATGGGCTACGAAGTGAGGTCTGTTGCTCAACTTCGTCGCCCCGGCAGTAACGATGTAATGCCGCTTTTCCTAGTAGTATTACCAGACCTGCCCTTAAATCGCACAATATTTGAGGTTGACAAGCTGTGCCACCTCAGAGTATCGACAGAGAAACTGCGATCGTCGGCTGGACCGCAGCAATGTTTCAATTGTCAGTTGTTTGGCCATGTGGCACGCCATTGCAAAATGCGCCCGGTGTGCGTCAAGTGTGCAGGGCAACACGACGCAAAAGACTGCCACACGCAGAAGGGCCGTGACCCACCAATCTGTGGAAACTGCCACGGCAACCACGTTGCCAGTTGGAAAGGCTGTCCAGCCTATAAGCGAGCCCGCGATCGTCAAAGAGGAGTGGGGACAGAGGCTCCTCAGAGGCATCTACAACAGCAGTCAAACCAACAACAAATGTCGGAGATCAGTGAAATATCAAAATCAACGAAACCGAATCCACAGAAATTGAAGAAAACGAAGAAGCAGAAGGGCAAGAAACTGGCATCATCCAAAGTGCAATCAGACTTATCCTTCGCTGAAGTAACCAAAGATGTGATTCATGTTTTCCCCCCAAACAGCCACAGCACCAAGACACTTCGACTCAGCCGGTGAAGCAAGGCCCAGTTGCAAAGTCCGAACAACCGATGGCGTTGCAGACTGTACCACCAAAGCGTCAGAAAAGACAAGGTCTACCACACCAGCATCCAGATGAAGCAGCAGAGACGAACGGGACAAACCTCGGGAGACTAGTCAATATGCTTGAGAATATACTTAGCATGATGGTCAGCCTCCTAACGCGGCTCGATAGAATGTCTTCGGACATCACAGCTGCAGTGACGTCGGCGCTTGCCAACACCTCCATAACCCAGCAACGCAACCATGAATAGGAGGCCTCACATTCATAGCCTCACTTTCTGTGTGTGGAATGCTAACGGCATTCATGGACAATTACTTGAGTTTAGACAATTTTTGCGGGAAGAAGATGTGGACATTTGCCTCGTCAGCGAGTCCCACTTGAAACCTTGCCTACGGGCGGCAGCACCAAACTACTGCTGCTACCGGAAAGACCGACTGACGGCCGGTGGGGGTGTTGCGCTGTACATTAAACGCGGTATTCCTCACTGTGAAGTCCCTCTTCCTCCTCTTCAGCAGGTAGAGGCTGTCGCGGTTCAGGTGAAAACATCCTCAGGCGCTATCACCGTCGTCGCAGCCTACCGACCACCACGCAGAGTGCTTGAAGAAGCAGACATCGCCGCCCTTATCACACTTCCTGGTAAAATCCTGATTGGTGGAGATATGAATGCAAAGCACCAGGATTGGCATAGCAGAACTGCCAATCCGGCTGGTAACCTCTTAAGACGCCTGGCCCACTGCCACAACCTATGTGTATGGGCACCTGAAGAACCAACGCATCATCCTGCAAATGGAAACCGGCCTGATGTTCTTGATATTGTTATAACAAAGGGAATCACAGGTTTTGTTTCGGCAACAACCCTTAACAGACTATCTTCGGACCACTCTCCTGTGCTACTTGAGGTCGACGTTGGGGAGTGGCAGCCAAACAATCACCCAATTCCTGATTACAAGCGGACCGACTGGGACCGGTTTAGGGAAGTCGTAGCGACTAAACTGGAAAGCGGTACAGTGGAAGGAAATGTTGAGGAGGCTCTGAGATTCTTCACCAACACCGTAAATGAAGCTACAAAAGTCGCCACACCACTGGTTCATACACGCATAGAACGTTCCTGCCAGCTTCCACCGCACCTCATTGCGCAGATCAGAAACAAAAATCGGATCGCCAAGGAGTGGAAACTAACGAGGAACCGTGCCACTCGCCGCCTCCTCAATCAACTGCAGCGAGAGCTGAAGGCAGCGTTGGTAGAACACAGAAATCGTGAGTGGTCCGCACGTGTTGCAATGCTGCGACCAAACGATGGCAGCATGTGGAACGAAACTAGGCGACTCACCCGCCGGAGGAAGCCGATACCACCACTCCACGGCGAACGTGGTCTTGTATTTCTACCGGAAGACAAGGCTAACGCGCTCGCTGACAGTTTTGAGAAAAATTTCCAGCCCGTCGATGACGACGTTGACGACCGCCACATTGTAGCAGTACGTCGCCGACTGCGACGGTACATGTCAGCCAATGATGACCATGACATCATTGCGATTGAGCCGCAGGAGGTAGCTAGCTACATCGCCGGGTTGTATCCGCGAAAGGCACCTGGGCATGACCAAGTGGACAATCGAGCACTCAGAAATCTACCACCAGAAGCCATCAACTACTTGACGCGGCTCTTCAATACCATCCTGCGACATCAGACTTTCCCGAGAGCATGGAAGCATGCCATCGTGGTCGGTATTCATAAGGCTGGGAAAGATCCAATCTTTCCCCAGCATTACCGGCCAATCATGCTACCCGCGCTCAGCAAAGTGTTCGAGCGAATTCTGCTGAAGCGTATTGACACCTACATCCAGGCTGCAGGCGTCATACCCGATCATCAATTTGGGTTCCGTAGAGGGCACTCCACAACGCAGCAGTTGATGCGTGTTATAGAGGCAGCCACAAGGGCCTTCAACGAGAGAAGCTATTGTGGTTTGGTGTTGCTCGATGTCGCCCGTGCATTCGACTCAGTGTGGCATACGGGTCTGCTCTGCAAGTTGTACGAATGGGGCTTGCCTGGACCCTACGTAAAATTGATCCGCAGCTATCTGTCAAGGCGCACATTCTGCGTCAGGGTTGGTGATGCCATGTCAACACGACGGCGCATTCGTGCAGGTGTACCACAGGGTTCAGTGCTGGGACCAGTTCTTTATAACCTGTACACAGCCGACATTCCAGCACCTGTGAATGTGAAAACAGCCACGTACGCCGACGATACGGCATTCTTTACATCCAGCCGTAGCAGAGCCATCGCGACGAGACGATTGCAGGAAGCTCTTCAGCAGACGATAGCCTGGGCCAGAAGGTGGCGGATAAGTATAAACCCTGTCAAAACGCAAGCGATTATGCTGACGCGACGCCTAGGACGCCGTAGTGAGCAACTACCTCACCCGCAACTTCAGCTCAGAGGTAAAACCATTCCCTGGGCACCAACTGCTCGTTACCTTGGTGTAACACTTGACTGTAAGCTGACATGGCGAGCTCACATCAAGGACATCAGGCAAAGGGTAAGTGCTCGGCTCCATTCTCTTTACCCTATACTTAACCGGGAAAGTTCGTTGGTACCTCACCTAGGAGTTGCCATTTATTGCTCCTTGATTAGGCCGGTAATTGAATATGCTTGCCCCGTCTGGGGGTACGCTGCTAATTGCCACCTGAGAAAGTTGCAGGTGCTGCAAAACAGAACACTGAAGCGGGCACTACATCTGCCCAACCGTTTCCCCACCGTCGCAGTCCATGAGGCGTCGGGAACAGAGAAGCTCATTGACAGGTTCCGGCAACATGCCTATAAATTCTACAGAGCAGCACATCACTCTGCCAATCCACTGGTCAGTTGTCTCGGCGAATATGAAACTGCCGCTGACAAACATAGCAGGCCATTGGTGCTGACGGAGCGCTAAGGACCAACTAATAATACGCCACCAAGACGACCAATCAGAAGTGAAGAGAAGACCACTCAAGAGAAGACTGAGGGAGGAAATGTCTCAGGACAACAACCCCCAACCGACCAGCTTTAATGCTGAGACTGGCGAAGATGAGGGTTAGACATATTTGTGCCTCTAGTTCTCCTACTTCAAATATCTTAGTAGACCAATCTTCGATCGCCATCTTTCAGTGTCTGTTCAGTATAATAGATTTTTAGAAAAAGATTCATATAATTCACAAAGTAAATCAAATGTTGTAGCCCTGTGCCACATCACAGAGTTTAGGAGATAGCCTCCGTCGATAATAACAATATTTTCGTCACTCAATCTATCACCTAGAGACTAGAGAGTCACTTGAGGGAAAAATTTCCGTGAAGGAAGAAACTGAATTAATAGTCTAGCTCTACTGCTCTAGTGCCAATGATTACTCCTGACTCCCTCATACTCCAAATCATCTCCTTAACTTTAGGTCCTGCAAGAACATTTGCGGAAATCACTGTAAATAGGTGCCGTTCTGGGCTGCGAGTTTTCGCTAATGTGTGTTAGGGCTGTTTGATATTTTAAAAAATATCGGATTTTCGATATATCGATTTTTAAAAATATTTATATCGGGTTCGATATATCGAAGAAAAAGTATCGATATATCGATATATCGACCCCATTATATAAAAACAATGTACAAAAACAAATCATTTTAAAAAGGGCGAAGTCTTGTGGCTATTTAATGAGAAGAGTTGTGAGATATTTTTTGAATCAAGTTTTGATTTCTCAAAAAAATAGTTTTCATGACGTAACGGATAAATATTTTTTAAAAAAATTGTGATTTAGCCAAATATTATACTTTACTGAAAGGAAAGGCAGAATGTTGATGATTTACTCGAAGACTTGTGAATCCAGAAAGAGCATCGAGGGAAATCTTCGGCTTTGTGGAGTTTAAAAGCTCAATAATACAAACATTGTAGAGGCATTATTATGTTGATGTTCTATTATCAGAGTTGCATAATGACCAAAGTCACTTTTTTTTACAAGTATTGTTTTATGGGAATTTAATTTCTTTTTGTAGGTTGGTAGCTTATTCTGAGTCTTCTTACTTTTTTGGAGCAAATGTTTGCACCTTAGCACAGATTGTGTATCCGAATTTATCAATATTCCTGCTTGCATCAATTTCCATATCAAAATACTTTCTCGACAACGCACGCTAAGTAAAACAAAACGGGCTCGAGTCCGATTCGTTCTGTGCGAGCTTCACCGTGTCTGCATTGTTACCATCGGTGTAGGACTACCAATAACTTCCAAATTAAATGTAGTAACAAAGTAAAATTAATTGTGTTTTTTATGCTCCTGATCTTTGTGCAAAACTGAAATTCAAGGCATATAGCCTCATCAAGAAGAAGCAATTAACTACAAATTTTCTCTAAGACGTTTCAGCTTTTAGATTGGCATTGGAAAAAACACAGGAACTTTTCTCATACTATGGTGATGAAACCAAGTATGTATACCAAATTACCATTTTCTAGGACAACTGAGTGCATAGAATTATGATGAGAGAACGTCATAGTTATTTAACAGAGTTTCAGATCCAAAAAAAATTCCAAACTAAGGTGGTAAATGAAGTAAAATTTTGCACCAAAACTCATGTCAGAAACTTCATTGACATACTTTTCAAGAGCATGAAACTCATGTTTTCCCGTTGTTTCTTCTATATGATGGAGAAACTCCCTACATTAATTGAAAATTTCCCTTCTTTGATA
>JARYHS010008074.1:91764539-91830282 GCA_031002005.1 Vandiemenella viatica | reverse complement strand
AAATAAATGCCTGGATAGATACTTCTAAAAGCCATGACCGAATTTCTACCCCTTCAGTTCCCCCTGTCCTTTCCCGCCCCTCATTACCTCGATTTTGACGAGCCTTTAAAGCATGAAAAAGGAGTGGAATAAAGGAGCATGTGCTACAAAAGCAGAAATTTTAAAAAAAATGTTACTGCTCTCTCGAATATACTACGTATTTGCAACACTAAACTTATATTTCTTCTTCAACGTTGTTCGGAAGAAAGGAGTGTAGTAGAAAATTAGCAGTATTTTGTTCTTACACTTGACTGGATGCTAGCAGAGTCGTCATTTCTTTCAAATACATTATAATAACAGGGATCTTAAGTGGTGTGTAAAATATGTCTAGAACAGATCATTTAACTTGTTGCTTCCATCGGTGTAGTGTTTTACGTAAACAACAAAACCTCGGCTGTCCAATAGATTTGATGATATGAGGATAGCTGTATTTCAAGATGTGGCTCCGATCAGGGCCGCCGTAAGCGGGCGTGCAAGGCGTGCACCGCACGCGGGTGGCACGTCGAGGGGGGCGGCAAATCGAGTGATAGACATTCGGCGCCCCGCGATCATTGCAACTCCATTGTTGCCGCGCGACGTATTTGCAGGATGTTATGTGGGCGCGGACGACCATTTTTTTTTTTTTTTTTTTGCCTCAACTGCTGTTCAGGCGGCGCGACACTCGTAGTGGCAATATGGGGGCGGCAAATAATGTTCGTAGGGCGGCAATTTCACAGTTTTTTGACCTGGTTCGTAAGTTCCTAGAGCCACCACGGCATAATCGGTATTGCACGCAGGCGCTCAAACAGCTACCGGCGGGCCTGGCTCCGATACAAATGCAAAACAGGAGATAGCGAAATGTAGCTGAAATTTGGAATGTTTTTTAGTCACCTGGAAGTTCCTTTCCCCATTTCCCGCCAAAGCTCTCTTTTGTTCCTATATGTATTTCTTGCAACATTGTAGCAAATGTTTTGAGTATTTCGGAAAACTCTGTTGTAGTATGGAAGCACTTCAGCATTATTCATATCCGATTATACTCATACCTTGTTAGAGTTGGTCGGCAGCAGAAAATTTCCTCGATCTTTTTGGATGATTAACGATGTTCAAACATGTTTTTCTTTTTGTCCAGTAAAGTACGAAAGTAGTGATAATAATGGGTTGTCTGCTCATTTAACAGCAATAGTCTAACTGTCACCAGTTGTCATATTCCAGAGCCAGGAAAAATTCACACAAGTGGAGGAAAGAAGCACACAGGTCCCCGAAGAAATCTGACTCCAATGTTTCACCTACTTCTTAATTTTTTTTTTTTTTTTTGTAATGCTTTACGTCTCTTTTTAACTACGAGGTCTTTAGAGACGGAAAGGATGGGGGCAAGGATGGGGGCAAGGAATGGGAAGGAATTCGGCCATGGCCTTTTGAAGGAAGCATCCCGGCATTTGCCTGGAGTGATTTGGGGAAACCATGGAAAACCCAAATCTGGATGCCCGGACGGGGATTCGAACCGCCGTCCTCCCGAATGCGAGGCGAGAACGCTAACCGTTACACCGCCCCGCTCGTCTACTTCTTAAGGAAAAAACTACAATCACTTCCTATCCTGAACCAATCACTTTAATAAACTAATAATTGATACAATGAAGACAATCTTCGTGTTCCACTATTACCCTTTCCTTCGATTGTTCCGTTCCCAAGCAAATTAACCAGTTCCGCATGGTATGTAATCAGTATCCTGTTCGATCTGTCCGGAAGACTTTACCAGAAACTTCTTTCCTACCCGTCATTTTCAAACACATGCACTTTGTGTGTTATCTATCCATTTGGTTCTCGATACAACTTGTAACACACATCTCAAATGCTCCAGTTTCAGTTCCTCCCGAGCAGCCGAGGAAGTAACTTCCTCAAACAGCGGCCCGCGAGTGCGATTGCTAGTCGAGTTGTTTACTTAGTGAGTCTACGAGGAGTGTGAATCCCGGAGTGAAACAGTTATATTTTAGAATCTAACGAGAAACCTAACAGAAAACAAATAGACAAATCAGTGGTGCAACCGAAAATGTCTGTCCCGCTAGACACGGGGCAGACAATTAAGACAGCCTTAGAGACAATATATTCCAGTAACGTAACCTTGCAAACGCAACCGGTGAATCTTACTACCAACGAAGTAACACAGTTTCAGGCAGCCAACAGCATGGGGGAGCCAATACATACCCCAGCCACCATAGCGAAGGAGCAACAACAGCAACCCCAGCAACAGCACATACAACAGCAGTACATACAGCATCTGCAACAACAACAGCAGCAACAACAGCAGCAGCAACAACAACATCAACAACAAACGCAGCAGCAGCAACATCAGATACCGGAGACGGGCGAGGGGCCGTGTAGTACTTCGCCGCTCGACCCCACGACGACTCCCGGTATAAACACCCACCAGACGACAGGTAGAGCAGAAGCAACTGTAGTTAAAACAAATCAGCTGATGGATGAAACGGTAGTCATGGACATCGCAGAGGATGGCAGATTGGAAGAGGATGAGGCTACAAGAACTCCCAGGAAGCGAGCTTGCGAATCCACGTCCGAAGCAGCAGAGAAAAGATTTGCAGTAGAAGAAGAGGCCAACCGGACCGTCGTAGATATGGAGATGACAGCACCTCCCCTGATCAATGCAGCCTCCCATCAAGCATCAACCAGCCAGACGGAATCAACACATGACACGAGTAAGCCTCCAGTTATTTCTAAATCAGTAAATTATTTCAAGCCTTCCGATCCGGGTCCTTATGACCTGTATGTCGAAAGTAAAGATCGTAATTTAGGCAAGCTACACCCAATGAGTATTGGAAAGCTGGTGCATACCAACATTCCGGAAGCAAAGGGGCATGTTGTAAACATTACCCCGTCAGGGAAGAATAGAATTAAAATCGAAGTAGATGACTACTCAGTAGCCAATAAGTTAGTTCAGTCGGCAGTATTTAAAAATAGAAACCTAGAAGCATATATCCCCACATTTCTAGTCAAAAAGCAGGGTGTTATCCGAGGAGTAGACATGACTCTAAACGAAGCAGAGATTATGGCAGACATTGAATCCCCAGTAAAAGTAACCAGTGTTAAAAGAATAACAAAGCGCGTTGTACGAAACGACTCATTATCAATTGTGAAATTACAGACATGCATATTAACATTTGATAGTCAAAAAATACCGCAATACGTATACCTATACGGCACGAGATGTGAAGTAAGCCCATACGTCCCAGCGGTCAAACAATGTTATAAATGCTTAAGATTCAATCACATAAGTACCCAGTGTAGAAGCGGGCAACGCTGCGGTAGATGCGGAGGTCCACATTCCGTGCAACAGTGTGAATCCAATGAAATAGTATGTGTTAACTGTAAGGGTCAACACGAGACCACAGATCGGACCTGCCCAGAATATTTATTTAGAAGAAAGGTACACGAAATGGCTACATTTCACAACATGTCCCTTAAAGAAGCCGAAGGCCAACTAAAGAAAATGTCTTATGCAAACTGTGTATCGAAAGTTTCCCCCAGTCATCCCCGACAGCCACCCTATATACCATTACTACAAAAGTAGAATGGAATTCCCACCACTGTATAAAAGGAATACGCCAGTAGACGAAAACGTAGATCAACAACATAGCCACTCTCTAAATCACAATTCTGCAAAAGCATTCCAGGAAGAGATACAGGAAGGTCCGACCGAAATACTGTCAAATAACAGAGAGCAACCACCTCATCCAACACAGAACATCGCGGTCACTGCGATACACAACAACAACCGTGGGATAACGGTGAACAGGCAGAAACGCAGCGTAACTCAGCAACGTAGTAGGACAAACGACTATCGACAACATTGGTATTATCCAACACAAATGTCGGCAACACCAATTGGCCACAACCCCTATACTCCTAAAGCACAAAACCTAGTGAACCCTACCCTTATGGTAAATGGGAAAAACAGGATAGTAGAAGAAATTTTCAATCTAATACTAACAGTGGCGAGATACATGAAAGACAGTGGAACTGAGGACTTACAATTAGATGAAATTAGAAAATCTATTGAGACATTAGTAGAGCCTAATCTTCCTAACTTTAAACCCAACTTTAATTAAGGAAGATAGCGAATACTATATTACAGTGGAATTCACGCTCCCTCACTGCAAATCAAGAATCATTTATGAGAACACTGAGTACACGAAACATATCGGTTGCAACTTTATCAGAGACTTGGCTGAAGATGGACAGGAATATTTCCTTCCCATCATATACCTTATACCGCAATGACCGCGAAGATGGCTGGGGAGGTGTCGCGATCCTAATCGGGAACTCAATACCTCATACAGCGATCAGCATAGATCACACCCATATAGAAGCCTTTCAAGCAATAGCAGCCAGAGTGAAGATAAACCGGCAGGAAATTACCATAGTCTCACTGTACTGTCCACCAAGGAACAACATTCCAGAGCACGAATGCGCAACCTTATGCAACAGCTGGAGCACCCGCTAATAATCTGCGGCGATTTTAATGCGCACAATACAGTATGGGGCTGCGAGATAACAGATACCAAAGGAAGGATTCTATTGGACCTAATAGAAGAACAAGAGCTATTTATCCTAAACGACGGATCGGCAACGGTACTCCCGCTGCCAGGACAACGTAAGTCTGCTATAGACCTTACCCTCTGTTCATCTTCACTTTCCTCGGAGTTCAGCTGGCGAGTTCTTTCATGCACATTGGGTTCCAACCATTTTCCCATAGAGATATCGGCCATAAACCCAACTAACCTTCCGCCATACAAACCTTGCTCCAAATGGAACTTAAATAAAGCGGATTGGAGCAGATACAAGGAAATCATGGAAAAGGAAACTAATGATATTCCAAGCTCTCTCCCAGAAATAGAGAAATATAACACTTTCATTAATTGCATCAATAAAGCTGCCCATCTCGCCATCCCGCAAAAGAAAGCTGTAAATCACCCAAGAGGAATAATAGTTCCATGGTGGAACCCTGAATGTGGAAGGATGATAGCAAAGCGAAAACTGGCGTTGAAATATTATAAGCAGTCTCCAACCTGGGAAAATTTTATTGGTTACAAAAAGGTCGACGCTGCTGTAAAACGGACATTAAAACACCAGAAAAAGGAAAGTTGGAAAAATTACTGTTCCAAAATCTCAAAAGAAACGCCACTATCAAAAGTATGGGCAACCATAAACAAATTTAAAAAGAAACAAATTCCGACACACTCCCTATATTGCTGGACCGAAGAATTTGCAGATATTATTGCTCCACCTCGGTAGCATCGCCTCCAGCGCCACTACAAGAGCCTTTCACTGGAGCGCTTCCTCCATGCTTCCTGCTACCCTTCAAAGCAAACGAATTAGAAATTGCCCTCAAAAAATCAACAAATACAGCACCAGGGTACGACGGAATCCACTATAGTATGATTGCAAATTTGCCATGTAATGCGAAACAACTGCTCCTCCAGCTCTTTAACACAATTGGGATGTCAGGAAATATTCCCGAAGATTGGACTACGCATATTATTGTACCATTTTAAAGCCGGGGAAAAACCCAATGAGGCTACGTCATATCGTCCTATAACTCTAACATCCTGTGTCGCCAAAACGTTTGAACGCATAGTAAAACAACGACTAGAATGGTGGCTGGAACACAATAATCTGCTACCTAAGACTCAATTTGGTTTCCGTAAGGGATATTGCACATTAGATAACCTTACCCTCCTAACCACAGACATAGAAAAGGCTTTCACAGGAAAAGGATATTTAACAGCTATATTCCTAGATATATCAGGTGCGTACGATAATGTAACCCCAACAATACTGCTCAAAAAGCTGCAGGAATTGGGAATTCCCACATTATACTGTCAAAGTATCTACAACATGCTCCGTCAACGCACGATATTTATACGAAAACAAGATAATACCCTTTTCGGGCCTAGGAAACAAACTAAAGGAATACCTCAAGGATCTATTCTCAGCCCGCTGTTATACGCCATATACACCGCTTATCTTGAAAAAATCTTTGGCATTCACATTAAAATAGTGCAATACGCCGACGATATATGCATTTACACCATGTCGCCTTCGCTGCAATTAACGTTTCGTTGGTTAAATGAGGCGGCAACAGCGTTATCCAACTGGATATCCGAACACGGACTTAAGCTCTCACTAGCCAAATCGTCAGTGGTGGTATTCACAAAGAAACGGTATGCTCCCGAGGAACCAGTCATTCGCCTGGGACCGTATACCTTCCACATTGAAGCTTCAGCCAAAATACTCGGTCTTTATTTGGACAGCAAATTAACATGGAGCCGTCACATAAATTACATTCTAATGAAAGTGGGGAAAGCACTAAACATAATGCGATCTATCACTCGAACGTGGTGGGGAGCAGATCCCACAACTTTACTGACCTTATATCGCTCCCTAATACGCCCAGTACTAGACTATGGAAGTATTTTATTTGGGAATGCACCAAAATATGTTCTAGAAAAACTGGATAGAGTACAATTCAGAGCTATAAGATTATGTCTAGGAACAATGATGTCAAGCCCGACAAACGCACTTCTGGTAGAAGCAAAAGAAATGCCCCTCCACCTTCGCCGAGAATTCCTTACAAGCAAATACCTTATCCGTACAAGTGCTCTAAAGGAACATCCAGTACAAAAGAAGCTGTCACAAGTGTACAGCGGAAATAAAGATAATGGTCCATCTTTAGTGAGGAGAATGCCCCTATTAGCAGAAGGACATAAGGAATATGAAAAGATCAGACCACTGATACTAAAAAGCCGCATCATCCCAGGCTTCCTAAATCCATACGAGTTTATGTTTATAAAACTTCATATATATACTTGCCAGAATATATCATCCGGAATAAAAACATTAATACAGCACTTTCACACTTCCTAAAAGTAACCTGGCCTAATTACACCCACATATACACTGATGGATCTAAAACCATGGAAGGAGTTGGATACGGCTATTATTGTCCTTCCACCAATGACTACGGACAAACAGCATTACCTGCAGAGACGTCAATATTCACAGCAGAAACCCTAGCAATCTGCGCAGCAATCAAGTATGGGTTAGACAAACAATTTGCTAGAATCCTAATACTCACTGACGCCAAGAGTGTGCTCCAAAAAACTACAAAACCCAGTACGCAATACGAAGATGCACCAGTACCTATATGAAATTATCAAACTCGTCTCAGAAGCATATTCAACAAGTATACAAGTAGTCCTTTGGATCAAAGGTCACACAGGAATACTGTACAACGAAGCCGTCGATCAGCTGGCGAAACAGAGTATTAATGAGGGGAACTTCTTAGGCATTCAGTTACCTTGGACCGATTTTATACAACTCGTTACCAGGAAGGCATACTGTAAGTGGAATGAAGACTGGGCCCAGACACAGCTACTAAAGGGGAAACGTTATGCAGCAGTTCAACCAACAATACCAAGGACACCGTGGTTTAAAAATTTCAATATAGCAAGAAGACACATAACAACAATCATTAGAATGAGATTAGGACACGGGTGCTATCCACAACATTTATGCCGCCTCCGAATAATTAACTCCCCGACATGCACTTTTGATCAAGAGACCTCAGATCTTAACCACATCATACTTTCATGTTCGCAATACCAAGCTCAACGTAAGCGACTATACAAACAATTACAACAGCTATCCGTTAGTTTCCCAGCGAACCTAATTACCATTCTACAATCAAAAAATATACAGGTCTACAATGCAATCATCCGCTTCTTGCAAGACACAAACATAAAGATCTAAAGCCCATAAAATGTAATGTATAAGAAATTTGTTACCTCAATGATGTCCTGTAAAGTTACCTTTGTAATGTAGCTATTATAATGTTATCGCACTATTGTTACAATGTTTTTATTGCAATGTTATTATAAAGGTCTTATTACCATTTGCCATTGTAAAATTGTTATTGTAATATAGTTAATGTAAACTGTTGTAGTTGCAAGATGGCTAAATGGTCGCAGACCAAAGGCCAATAATAAAATAAAAAAAAAAAAAAAAAAAAAAAAAAAAAAATGCTCCAGTTTTCCTGCTTTCTTGTGGTTCTTAAGTCCTAGCTTCAATCTCATAAAGAACTACGCGTCACACCAACATATTTAGAAAGCTCTTTCCTAATCTTAGATTCATGTCTGTACTAAAAGAATTTATTTAAAGAATAATATTTATCTTAGTTCTATTCTGTTTTTGAGATTTTTGTTTCGGTCGTGAGCTTTAATTTTGCTTCTAAACAACAGAATTAAGTTACTTCTGTTATCATTTCTGTTACATTTTGCTATTTTTTCTAACTCTGATTTGAATTTACTCCATATTCTACTCCCATGCCCATCAATAATTTTAGGTACAGGCGCAGCATACTGATTATCTTTCTTCTAATGCTATGCCGCATTAAAATTTCTTTCATTTCCGAGATTGCATCCTTTACATACAACTTGAATGCTAATGGAGACATGCTACAGCTTTGCTAGACACCCATACCTCTTATGATTTTCTATTTTTATTGTGGGAGACAAATTCTTACAGATATGCTATATTTTAGAGTTGAAACCTTTAAAATTTTGTAAATCTCATATAATCCAAAACTACAGAAATATTTGTCTAGTTAAAATCGCGGTGAAAATTTTTTATTCCTTTATCCGTCCTTCCACTATTAATCTAAGACTGATCTCCAAGGATTGTCGTTCTGGCCTCGCATTCTGGAGGACGCCAGTTCGAATCCCCGTCCTGGCATCCAGATTTGGGTTTTCCACGGTTTTCCAAATCACTCCAGGCAAATGCCGGGATGCTTCCTTCAAAAGGCCATTGCCAAGTTCCTTCCCATTCCTGGCCCCTCATCCTTAACCGTCTCTAAAGGCCTCGCTGTTTAGAGACGTTAAGCAGTTTAAAAAAATTCAAGGGTTTGTCGCTTCTACTTCCCATGCCATTTTTTTTGTAGATTTTGCAAATCCTTAATTACGAAGCGTGTGATATTAGAGTTACCGGGTGATTAGTTTCGAATTAGCTTTTTGTGTTTGTGATTAGTTTCGAATTAGCTTTTTGTGCTTTCTTCGGATATGTGAACAAGGTTGTTTTATTAAAATCAATTGCAATTTCTTCTGTTACGTAATTATTTGATATTAATTTAAGTAATTTTTTAATTCATATTTCTCCTACAGTTATACAAGTTTTGCAGGAATCTAATCTATTTCTACTGCCGTCCTTGCATTCCAATGTTTCAATACTGTATTAAATTCTGTCCTAAAAACAAGATCTCCTGTATCATCGACATCGCAATTCCCCTTGTTTTCCATCCAATGTTTGAATTTTTGTTCATAGCTTCAAACAGCGCTTTTTATAATTACCTTTAATACCGGCACATCTAGTCTTTGTATCTTCATAATTCTATCAGCATAAACTACTTACCTTCAACCATTTCATTATCTGCTTGCCATTGCCTGTCTTGCTGCAATTTTTTCTTTGGCTATCTTTTATTGGATGACTTCTAAACTGTTTGTATTGATTCCTTATATTGATTCATTATATTATTATGTGATTGTGGTCAAAGTCTGGGATATGTTTGTAATGTCCAGCCTCTGCTGTCATTGATTTTCCGTCACCTCTCCATTTGTGAGACATTTCATCCAGCCGTTTTGGAAGACAGGGAAGGTTGGCAAATTCCTGCTGGCGTCCTGTTGTCGGCGAGGTTGCTTTGTTTGACACAGGTAGAGATGCCACTGCCGGAGGCGGGGAATGAGAGTGGTCAAACTGTCTCGGGCACTTGGGGGCTGGACCCCGTGCAGTCCGCATGTGTGTGTGTGTACGCGGACTTTTCAAAGAAACGTGGAGGACGCGTTTTTGTCATGACATCATTTGTCGTGCTGTTTTTCGTCATGTGCTGCCAAGAATGAACCCATCTCAGTTGGTGGGTGGCATTGAAAGGTGTTTCATCATTGTGAAGGAAATATCGAGGTCACCGACAGCTTACTCCACTACGATAAGTGATAAAAATTCATATAAACATTTACCCAGTATACGTCCAAACTGATGGAGTTTCGTGCTCTCCCTAGCCGGGAACATTTTGTTTATTGTCTGTCAGTGTCTGTTCTTTTTTTCTTTGCTGGCTGAGTTCAATTTTTTTGTGTAATCTTAAACAAACAAGTATTTCTTTGTGTTTTATTTTATAAATGTACTCTTTTCTTTTAATTCCGCACTCGTGTTGCCTTTTTGTAATTAGAGGGTGTAATTTAAATTTAAGCCTGCTTTATTGCAATTAAAAATAAATATTAAAAGAACATTTTTTAATAAATAAATCTTGCATCTCATGCACGTAAATGTTTTCGGCATAACGAGCCTAGACATTTCATGTTTTACAGTTTAGATATTGACTTTCATATCCACATATCACCTTGTGAGTATCTAGTTGGTATCTACCTGTATCCCTTTGACGTTTGCAGTTCCATATTATTCTTGGGTGGTTCAGCTTTGTGATTTGGGATTAACATTTTACTTTAATCTGTAGTTTGTTTTTGATTCTTAATATGGTGTAATAGTCCGGTTTTGGAAAGGGACAGTTATAGTTAAAGATACCAACAGACATTTCTAAAGGGTATGAATATTTATCCTCGAAAATAGGGTCTTGTTTCCTTGCCAGTATAGACGTTCAGTTGCTGTAGGCACCCAGTAAACTAATGAATGTAATGATTTGCAAGTGGAATTTTCACAAAAATGTTCACTTTTTGGTTTTTCCACATAAAATTGCTGGCACTAAAGCGCGGCGTGAGACGATAGAGCAGTATCTCATTTACAGAGAAAATTTCCTGCATCTGATTTAGACATTGACAAGTAATTCAAAAGATACTATTTTTAAGTGAACCAGATTTAAATTCTTCCAGGCAAGTAATTGGCTTTAAACTACTGGCTTATATATGACTCATAGAAATTCATACTTTATTTTTATATAACAAAAAAATACAGTTGTTTAAAGAAATGTAGCTTGTTTGGAAATAACGTCTCAGTAAATGAATTATGTAGCGTATTGAATTACCTGGTACAGTTGAGATCCGTTTCATGTCGGCATCCCAAAGCGTTTTATTTAATTTAGTATTGCGTTAATTCATTTTGTTTCAATGTTTTCTACTGGTTCGACATCTTTCTTTCCGTTCGGTTCTTTTCTTTTTCTTGCTGAGCCCAACGTTTGTCTGGCTTAGCTATGACAGCTCCAATTTGTCGCCGCATCAAGGGAGCAGAAACGATGGGAAATAAAGATGCCATTCCTCTTTTCGATCTTTCTGGTGACAGAAGCAATCTATGTAGGAAATAAGTTACCAGTATAGTTGTTGGATATATTCGAAGGAAAAAAAACAATAAACAAGTTCAACTGGAAGCCAATTACAGCGTGACATGGAAAGAGTATACGTATTGTCGTGTACTTGTGTCTCTCCCTGTTTATGATGAAATTACAACGCTTAAATGAACGCTATCGATTAAGGTTTACACAGTTTAATGAGGAATGATGCGATAACAGGAAACCTGCATGGATTTTAGAGGCTTTATTATTTATTTATTTTTTAGATGATTCTATTTACGAAAATTGGTAGATGTAATGTTATGCTAACATTTCTTCTGCATATCGCATGTTGATAATCAGCTGTTTGTATATTATAGTTGTTTTTTTAAATAATTATTTCCACTGTCAAAATTGTATACGAACAGATCATTACCACATAATGATTGCCAGGGAATTATCTTCTTTATTAACTACCTATCGCCACTTCTATTCAACATATATGTATAAACAAAATCATTAACGACTGACGACAAAAACCTCATGGTAAAATCAAGAAAGACAGATAGACCGACACAGACAAATTACTGTTTGCAGATGACCAAGTACTTTAAGCAGGATCTGAATATGACCAGCATAGATTGGTATATTACAAGACAGCAAAAGAGTACAACATGAAGATTTCTATTAATAAAACTAAAGTTATGGCCTTCATCCGTAAAAATCATAGGATAACAAAAATTTCAATCACGAACACACACCAATAGAGCAAGTATCAGCATTTAAATACCTGAGATACATCCTCAGCTACACCGTAGAAAACGATACGCAACGCATAATCACAAACTTTAAGAAAGTTATAGGAATAAGAACCTTCAGACCTCCTGCTGTTAAAAGGGACACAAGAATCAGGTTATATAACAATCAGAATAAACGTACCCTACTGTTCGGCAGAGAGGCCTGGACATTCTGCAAAGGCGATGACCGGAGACTAAATACTGCTGAGATGCTTGCTATTCGTCAGAAGGGCATCTTGATACGCACTATGAGACAGGAAAAAAGCGGATGAAATTCCCAAGAAACTAAATTTAAAGCAGTTCTCCAAAATGTGCAAAATTACAGAACAACATGGATAGACCATGTACTACGGATGAAGATGGACCGAATCCCACCAAAAATCCTCAGATACCATGACAGAGGCAGGAGAGATGTAGGAAGACGACAAAATAGTTGGTTTGAAACCAGGCTTAGCACTCGTTAGGAAGAAGAACAAGAAAAAGATTTTGAGTGTATTAAGGGAGTTCAAAAAGTACTATACCAATATGTATTTCTCAGAAACTATGGGAGATACAAGTTTGCGACTAGGGGATTAGGTTGCTATATCCTTTAGGTATGCTGACTATTTTTCAAAGACTTCTTCGCCTGTGTGCCGAAAGACAGTGTAAGCTATACTGGTACCATGCCGTCTTCTAGTTACGAAACCACTTTTTCAAAATCGATCCCACTGAGTACATTTTTAAAAAGGCGAAACATGGGGAAGTCTGGCGGTGCCAAGTCGATTCTTTAGGGTGGGTGTGGCAACACGGTGAAGCCAAGTTTCGTAATCGCTTTACAAGATCGCTGAATTGCGTTGTCGTGTTGAAGCAGCATGTCATACATATTACAGTATTTTCGGATCGAACAAGTTTTAAGGGCTACTTTAGTTGTTGAAGCGTTAATGATGGATCCTTTATCCGTCACATCCAACCAAATGACTTCCACCTAATCATAAAAACTGTGATCACGTTCTTGCCTGCTAACGTAACGAATGTGACGTTTTTCTGTCGTGGTGACTGGGTATGGCCCATTGACTGCCGCTTCGTTTCGGGCTAGAAATAATAACACACGTTTCATCGATGGTGACGGTAAGGGATAAGAAGTCATCCATTTAAAATTTTAGTAGTGTTGAAACTTCCCTTGTAATAAAATTTGGGTAAAACGTAAAGTTTTTTATTCTTTCTACCGATTCTGTTATTAAAAAAAGTTCATAAAATCCAAAAAAAGGTTTTTAGGGAACGAAAAAATGGAAAAGTTACCCGGAAAATTAGAATTTCCTGAAAAACTGAAAGTACTTTTTTACGGACCGATTTGGATATTTTTTAAATGTTCATAATAGTGCAACCAAGGTTTTTAGAAAAAAATAGTTGGAAATTTTTTCCGAAAAATTTTAAAATCCGAAACAAACTAAAAGTGCTTTTTCTGTTGAATTTTTGTATGAATTCAAAACCATAATCATCATTCGAATAATGGATATGCATATTTTTTTTGTTTATTCCTCAGCTCCCGGGATAACTGAAATAAATTGTTTGTATTAAAAAAAAAAAAAAAAAAAAAAAAAAAAACTGTAAGATATGGAAAAAATCTGGTAAAACGCATTCCAGCCTAAAAAAAATTAATTTACTCGTTGTTTTTATTTTTATGTTGTTTCGCAATCTATCCAACAAATGTAGTTATTTTATTTCTATTCTATTGATATTAATTAGGTCATGGGCTTGATGATATTACCTCAATTAGTCATGACAGTGCCAAATCGTCCGATGCACGAGACATTTAAAACGAAAACAATATGGTTGTGATACATTGAGAGAATGATTTCGAACGAATATTCTGCTGTCTAACTTTAAAAAATAATTTGCTCATGAAAGTTGTGAACGAGGGAACTAAAGGAATTCTATTCTTGTATGTTCCCGGTGGAACTGATGTCATTTATTTTGGCAATGATTCGCTCGCAAAATATAATTGCACTTACACTTGCTTCATCAGGAATTTCAGCTACGTTGTTGGAAGGCGGTCAAACAGCTCATTCAGCATTCAACTTTCCATGAAATATGCAGATCAATGAAATTCCAATGTGCAACCTCTCGAAAAACTGTGTGATGGCCAAAGTTCTGGAGCAATGCAAACTGACCGTTTGAGAGGAATTAGACCGAACGATAACAACAACAAATAGGACACCAACGATAGTACGCAGACACAGCAGCCGACAGATCACGAGAAGAGAAGGAGCATTCGAAGGAGAAGAGAAAAAAAAGGAGAGATACCAGAAGACAGGAAGAATCAGAAGATGAAAGTGATGAAGAGTCATCGATGTTCGGACTGCCGAACATTATTCAAGGGCTGAAATCAACGATGCAAAAAGTGAAGAAGACTAAAAACAAATGGGGAAAATTTTTTGCCTTAATCGAAGGAATAGTTAAAATATTTACTTAATGGCTAGACACGAAAATACACAGCCTGACACATTATTGGCAGTATGGAACGCCAATAGCATTAAACATAAGCGGCAGGAATTTGAAGACTTTATGAAGCGATATGACATCCACATAGCACTTCTGTCGGAAACATTTTTAAAACCAAGGGACAAATTCAAAATATCAGGGAAGGCAATATACAGGACAGATAGGATAGGAAGAAGTGGAGGTGGAACAACGATTGTTATAACGAAGTCGCTGCCACACCAACAGATAGCTATACCAAATCTATTAGAAATAGAAGCAACGGCAATAAAGATTCATACAAGAGAAGGACATACAGTTATCGTTGCGGCATATTTAGCTCCCAACAAGCAACTTGTTGAAGCAGATCTGGAAGTGCTACTCGGGCTAGGGGACAAAGTACTGATAGGAGACATGAACAGCAAGCATTTTGCCTGGAATTCGAGGATAAACAACCCACGAGGAGAACAACTGCTACAATTAACGAACGTCAGAAACGTAGAAGTCATGGGTCCAACTACAGCAACCTTCATCCCAACGTGCAGACAGAGACAACTCGATGTACTCGACATTGTTATCGCACAAAATGTAACTAGTCAAGTACATCTGGAAACCAAAGTAGAACTGTCATCCGATCACTGCCCGGTTATTGTAACTCTGAGTAACTGGAACGTAACTCAGCCGAAAATTAAGAAAGTGAAATCCACCAACTGGCAGCAATTTAACCGTCTAATGCACAACAGAGTTCGAACAACATACAACGTAGATTCAAATGCAAAAATTGAAGAGGTCATAGATCACTTAAAAAATGCCATCCTTCAGTCAGACAGACAGGCTTCAGTCACGACGACCTTCCAAACCGGCGAATATGAGAGGTTGCCCCCCGACATGGAGACAATGAGGTCACCCAAAAACCAATACCGGAAAAGGTGGCAACGGCAGCGGGACCCACACGACAAGAGACTTTTCAGAAGATATTCAAACCAACTAAAACATGCTCTACAAGAATGGAGAATAACGAAATGGGAACAGAAAATGGCGAACATATCTCTACAAAACAAGGATGCATGGCAACTCGTGAGAAACTTGAAGGAACCTCGGGAGAATAATACACCAATTAATGGACCCCTTGGAGCGTGTTTTCTTCCGATTGCCAAAGCAGAGGTGTTTGCGGAAAGCTTTGCAGCTCAGTATTCGTTACCTCAGTACCAACTGCCTGAAGACGAACAACAACATGAAAAGAAAATCGAACAACTAGCAAGAAAAATTCTGGCAGAACCGACCGATGAACTACCCGAACTGACATCTCCAGGAGAAGTTCGGAAAATAATTAAACGTCTTGGAAACAGGAAATCTCCAGGTGTCGACAACGTTACTAACCAACACTTGAAGAACTTGCCGACTAAAGCAGTGGTGTTATTAACAAGGATATTCAACGCCTGTTTACTCAGATCCTATTTTCCGGAGAATTGGAAAGTTAGTAAAGTAATAGCTTTGCCAAAACCTGGGAAAAATCATGGTGATCCACTAAATTACAGACCAATCAGCCTCCAAACTTCAATGGCGAAAATATTGGAACAGGTCATTCTGAAAAGAATAAACGACACCTTGGAGTCCGAGAAAACAATTAGAGAGGAACAGTTTGGCTTTACAAGCCGGGTGTCTGCAGTTTGCCAGCTGCTCCTCTTAACAGAAGATATCAGCAATGGTTTCAACTCTTTGAACTCAACAGCAGCCGTCTTCTTGGATGTTGAAAAGGCTTATGATAAGGTTTGGCACTCGAACCTTATCGTAAAACTGAAGCAAGAAACAGGAATAAAACAGTCATACATCAAACTGATAGGAAGCTATCTATCCAACAGAAGATTCTTTGTCACCATTGATGGTCAACGCTCCGCAATGTACCGCCTCGAAACAGGAATTCCTCAGGGATCTCGCCTATCACCAAAACTGTTTATCATTTATGTCAACAAAATACCTGCAACTCCGCTAGTTCGAATGGCACAGTTCGCAGACGACACTACGGTGTATACAACAGAGCGACACCACGAAAACAACATTAACAGAGTCCAGAAGACACTGGATGAAATAGAAAAATGGTGCAAACTAAACAAAGTTCAAATAAATGTTACTAAATGTGCAGCTGTATATTTTACGTGGAGAAGACCACAGATTAATCGCCAACTTCAATTTATGGGTCAAGCCATACCCTGGGTTACCAGTTATCGGTAGCTGGGGGTTACACTTGACACTAAGTTAAGATATAAGCAACATGTATTTAACAGAAGAAGAGGAGGATTCGGCCTGTCGCAAAATTTGGCCCCGATAATGCGCTCCATCAGTCTAACAATGGAAACCAAGCTGCGAATTTACAAAATGGTAATCCTTCCATACCTTTTATACGGATGCCAGGTGTGGGGAACGGTATCGAAATCCAACCTATGTCACATACAACGACTGCAAAACAGATTCCTTCGACAAATTTTAAACGCCCCACGATACACTTCGATAAGGGAAATTCACAATATTACTTCCACACCATATATTGCAGAAGAAATTATTAAATTGACATCAAATCTTCATACAAGAATAGAATCATTACGATTAGAAGAAACAAGATTACAACGGATTGGAATATCAATTCCCCTACGAATACACAAGTTTAAAGTGCCCTTATCAATTATTCAGCAACCAGTGTAAATTCAAAAATTTTCGACAGGTAAAAAAAAAAAGGTAATTAACAAAAAATAACAATAACCTTAAATGTTGAGGTTACATAAGTCCTCTGTTACAGAGGACATAGTTTTCCCTCAAAATGTGCAAATAAAATGTGTCCCCAAACAACCCAACCTGAAACTGTAGTGTAGAGCGGCCGAAGGCTGCGGAACATAAGAAAAGCCATAGAGGCAGAGAGAAAAAGAAAAAAAAGACCGAACGATGCAAGATCTACGAAACAATCAAAACCGGTTTGTTGGTTCGATGATAGAAATATAATTAAAACATCTTGAGATTCACTTAGATTTCAAATTTAACGGAGAAAATAAATCATTTGGTTAACATGAAATTATGACTTAAATTTTAGAACAAGGTTCCAAGTCGATCACATTCCAGGAGTATCACAAATTTCCAGCATTTCAGAAGTGTACTGCCGATAGAATTCATCTCGCATGTAAAATATCGCATTGGCGTATTTCTGAATGTACTGCTCCTCAAATTGAATAACCATAGACACAATCTTTAATAAATACAATGATCGCTCAGAAATTTTCTAATTTCGTTTAGACATTTTCAACATCTTTTCACAAAACGACCAAAAACAAATTTATTGAAATTTGGACAGGACGACGTCTGTCAAACAGTTAATAATTAAATCTTAGATAAAGAGGTTATTGTGAAATTACAGTAATACTACTTTGATTGCGAATGTTTTGCATTTCTTGCAGTTAGAATCAGGAGTGGATCAGTAATGGAAAACTGCTGAGACCCCTTGACAATATGCCATACCTTAATATATCACCAAATGCAACTGCCAGGTTAAATGGGCAATTTTCAATAATCATGTAGGCCAGTGTTCGCCTAAAAAGCTATACATTACACAAGCAGAATAATCGTGCTTTACTTATTTCAGTGTTTCTCATGTCTACCCAGATATCCAGGAAGGCCAGACCGATAGCTTACTTTCTTCTACGTTTTTTCGTAGTTTCGAGAGTTAAAAAAAGTTGATTGTTGCTACCTTGCGAGATGAAATTTAATATTAAAAACATATTCGGTTACTAAACAGTTGTATTTATGTGTACTAAATTTGATGTTCGAGTGTTAAAGGTCATGGAACGTCAAGTATTGATAACAAGAAGGTCTTTGGTTAACAGTTGTTAAAAAAGATGGGTAGAGGCAAGGCAGATGTATGAATACGGTCGAAGTTCTGACGTGATGACTGTAAAGTGGAAGTTGATATAATAATAATCATAATTTATAAAATGGCGTTGGAGGCAACGCTCCGGTGGCAATCTCACTACACACCCGTCTTTCTCCTTTTCTCTTCCAACCTACTTTTGCCCTCAACTAATTTTTACTTTGAATTCTTTCAGTGTTTTTGGTAATTTATTCATCAATTCTCTTGGCAATTTCTTCCAATCCCTTACACCTTTTCCTACGAAAGAAAATTTTCCCACACCCTTATGCCTTAAATCAAGTGCCAGCTTGTGGTCTTGGTTATTGTGGCCATAAAAGGTTCTCCGCTGGCCACTTGTGGTTGGCTGATTTAATGCATGTGCGTATGTGGAGAATGTGCTTGATTGTTTAGGCTTGCAGGTTCGATTCTTTTTCTAAATAAACTCACGGTTCACTTCTAAGTTAACATGGGATTTATTAACCAAGCTCATACATCTATTACAACACCACCACTAACTAAACTTGTTCATCTGACCGTGGATAAGTCAAATCGATACTTCTTTTCTTCTGACTGCAAGTTCTGACCACGCTTCTGTCTGTCGATTTTACACAGTCTCCACTTCTCACTACTACCAGCTTATTATTATTATTATCGTATGCCAAGTACAACAAAAGACATGTACAATCAAATAACTATATCTATAGATACAAGCCATCTTCTGGCAGATGGTCCAGCTTGATGCAGTGTGAGAAGGCCTCCAGATAATCTTCTTGTAGGACAGTCCATCACAATGTGGTTAGCAGTTTGTATACCACCACAGTCACACAACGCATCTTCACGGAGATCCCATTTATGCAATGTTGCATTGCACACTCCGTGACCTGTGCGAAATCTGTTCAATCAACAACAAAGACGCCTAGGTAAGTAAAACAATGGAACACAGGTTGTCAGATCTTTATAAGTTCACAATTGTGTGGGCTGTTGGGTTCCCTCTCCTTTCTCCACTCTTCATACAAGATAAAGTTGTTATGTCTGAGACTGGCTGCTTCCATGTAGGCAGGTCTCCTCGATTTTAAACGTGAGCAAGGCAGGTGAAGAAGGTCATCATGCGGAGGAATCATATTGTTTTCCACCACTCCTTCCAATTCTCTAAGCAATATCGATTTTCTGCTCAAATGAGGTGTAGGAATGTTGGAAAGTACAGGCAGCCAGGATACTGGGGTAGACATAATGACACCACTTACTGTTCTCATAGCAGCGTTAAGCTGGGTGTTCACTTTGGCAATATGAGCACTATCAAGCCATGTAGAGCAACAGTATTCTGCTGTATAAATTCTTCTCGGGTTTGCCGTCAAATTACATTTTCTACTGTCAAGCTTCGACTTTCACTGCCACCATCATCAGGTCTGTTGTATCTGAAGGAACAAAGTCGCCGAAAGCTTGACATTAGAAAATGTAATTCGGCGGCAAACCCGAGAAGAATTTATATCGAAGATATGCCGAGAAAGAGTTATATCTCATAGTATTCTGCTGGGGAGAATACCAAACCAAGGACTGCTCCTCGAAGAACTTGAGCGCCTGCACCCCATGACGTACCAGCCAGTTTCTTTACAAGGTTCACACGGGTCTTCACTTTCTCTGCAGTGATAGATAAATGATGATGAATGACATGGGGTGGTCTTTGAGTTCTACTCTTCCAAGGGGTTCGAAGGTTGGTCTTATTCTGACGTAGGCGAGCTGGTTTGAAAGGTGGAAGCAACAATACTCTGTCTTTGTCGGATTTGGTTTTAGTCTCCACTTAGAGAAGAAGGCGTAGAGCTGGTTAATACTCTCGGAGAGTCTATCTTTACAAATCTGGAAGTTTCTATCTTGGAAAGTAATTGTCATATCATCAGCATACTGAAATTTCCTGCAGTTTAGTTGAGGTATGTCCGCAATGTATATACTAAAGAGCACAGGCGCCAGCACCGAACCCTGAGGCAGTCCATTGTTGAGAACACGCCAGCGACTCTTTTGGGCCCCGCAGTGGACCTGGATTTTGCGAGTTCGAAAGAAGTGAAGACCACGCCTTAGCGACTACTGCCAGCTCATCTTTCGTCACGAAGCACTTCTCAAAAATGCTCAGCGGACAACATTTTATTGCTTATAGGTCCATTAAATACTTATGTAAGGGAAGAATAATACATACCGCGCTGTAACATTCACCGAACACCCGCGGCAGCCAACTTCAGACTGCCTCAACTATTACTTTATTTCACTGCGCGCCTCCGCGCTCAACAATGCTTCGCGCGACTTAAGCATAACAAATAATTTTCATTTGCTTCTTCCAATTTCTATTATTCCTCTTTCTATACCTGGCTACATCATCTTTACTCATCCATGCACTTCTCTTAATTTTCCCACCAATATAGCTCTTTTACACTCCCGTGACTCTCTTCGCTCTCCTTCTATTCTCCAATGAATTCTACTCCAGCTCCTCTATCATATTAGTTATGGAGTGTGTTTTTCGGTAATTTCCAAACACAAATCTGGCACCCCTTCTCTACACCCCCTCCAACTTCTATGCGATACCCATAATGTGGGTCCCATACTACACTACCATTTTCCAGCAGTGGTCTGACCAAAGTTTTGTACCCAAATTCCCTTACTTCTCCAGTGCATCCCTTCATCACTCTTTCCAACAGGTTACGGATTTTGAACCCTTTCCCTTCTAGCTGTCCTGCCCAGTTAAGTTTGCTACTAAATGTGATTGAAAATAAACACTTGATAACTGCACTTAAAATAAAGATACAATTTTATTTCGGGTAAGCTTTGCTGATTTACATCCCACGGTGTATAAATTACGATAGTATGAATTTCGAAGAGGACCAGAACCACAAACGAGTAACGAATGGGTTAGTCTTTTCAGTTTATAATACAAATTGCCCAAAGCTAATTCGCCAGGAGAAAATGTAACAGTGAGTGAACATAAAATTGGACTACTAACGACGACCAACCATAAGCGTTGCTTACAACTCGGTCAATGACATAGAAAATACAACAAAATATCGTACCAATGGTTATGGATAATTACGCCGATGTTCGCAACAATACAGAGGTTTATATATATATCTGTATTTTTGCTTTATTAAGAATTGGTATTAGTTCGTAAGTTATTACTTATTCCTCGTTTGCCAAGAATTTCTTGTAAAATTTTTATAGAAAAGTTGCATTTATAAAATCTGTAAGCATTTAATAATGCGAGGATAAAAAAATCGTGTAAAATTAATGACCTTGGATTTAAAGTATAGCAAGTGTAAATAATAACTTAAAGTCATTAATTTTATGAATAATTGTAACGCCAATGCAATTGAAATTGTTGTTTTATTTTGCTTTATTTGCAAAGAAAAATGTAAGCAAGCTTAAATCTGGAACCCACAATTTTCATGTTTCAACTGTAAAATAGAACAAATGTAATTATATGTATAAATACCCACAGACAGAATCGCTGAAGATGCTTCGCAAATGAAGCGAAACGCGTTCGGAAAATAAAACAACAATTTCAATTGCATTGGCGTTACAATTATTCATAAAATTGATCCTATCGCAATTGAGGAAATGGCCCACAATATCGAGATGTTAAGAACTTAAAGATCTCGAAAATCAAATGATTATCAGTGAATCATATTCACAAAAATAACAGCTATTGTAGCTCGATTTATACTTACTTCGATTTTTTATTGGATTTAGTAGATTGACGAATGACATAATTGATTTTTAAGGTAGCAGCTAAATCGAACACCGATTATCAGGCTAAGACAGACATCCAGTGTACGTTTAGAAACGTTAAAAGTGAGGAAATAAGTTTATTGGACATTAAATTCTATAACATAAAGAATCGTTTATACACTAAACCCATAACCAACAGAAAAATAATTACAATTGTATTCACGCATCTTGGAAAGCAGAGTTTATAAATGTTAATAAAATCATACCATAATTCTTACCCAGACATATCATTAGGCAACAAATACAGTACAACTGTAAGTAAAAAATATGACGCAAGAAACAAGTTGGGCATAATCTTTTGTACGACATTTGGCAACTGATATCCAATATCTATTAATATTAAACCAGTATCTATGGTTCCAGTTTACTGTGTGATACCTATACATAAGATGATATTCAGTTTGGCATTCCACTCACGAATGTCCACAGCATATTCCATGCTTTCCAAATCTGACTCTGACAATGTTCTGTTTTTAAGGCTTTTTTTTTAGTTTTTATGTTATCACTTATTCCTCCTTTGGCAAGAATTTACCGTACAGTACTTCACTCACTTCTTCCCTTGCCTCCTTCGAGGAATAAATTCGTCTCTTAAACCACAGGAAAAACTTTTCATTGCCGAACTAAGAACTTCTCCCACAAATCTTTTATAGTTGTTTACCTTCAGGAGGATGAGCGAGAGATATTCCAACCTATGCATTTGTAAAGATTAACGACGAAAATGTACCAATCTGTTTTCCTGAAATTCCGTCGTGGCAAAAAGTTTTTACTGGCACATTTAAGCCCAGTTTTACGAGAACTAAGTGGTGTTCACAAGATAACTGTTTTAAGAAAGTACAATTCTAGATTTTAATACCTACTTCATGTTACAGAACCGAGAGTCCCCTTTGTTTAGGCATCCAGTAGCATTATGGCTTTCCGCTGATTATAACATGTTTAACGATTTTAATCATGCTTATTATATTTCTACTGCTCGTAACAACTGATGAAATCTCCATCGCATAAACTTGGAAGAGTAAAAAAGTGAATAACTTACGCTGACGAGGTCGATGAAACTTTTTTCTGATATTAACCATAAATTTCAAACCTAAATAGTAAGTTAAAGAGTTTATTGTCAGTAGAAACGATCAGTGAAGTGTTCTTAGTTGCATTTTGTAGGAATATTGCTATGTTGCATGAATGTTTCCTCAGGAGCTGAGTTGTTCTTCATTTTCCTTATCAGTTTCATCAAAACCGTCATCATCATCTCGAGCAGAATCAAACCACTGATCGGTTCTGCTTGGAACAAAAACTTCTGCAGCGCTTACCGTTCATCCACCAGCTCTGTTCCTCTACTGTCAACCTATTTCCACCTCTTTCTTCAACAAGTTTTAAATATCTTCGGTCTTCCACTGAATCTCTTCCCTTTCCGCTCACGTCCAGCATTTTACATGGTATCTCCTCCTCTCCCAATCTCTTTTCATAACCATACGACTGTAACCATGATTCTCTCTATTCGTTATCGTTACTGTTCCTCCTTGATCGTCTCTTAGATGTTCTCATTCTTCATTCTGTCCCTTCTTGTTACTGCTAATCTGCTCCTCTGAAACTTCATTTCAAAGCTTGTAGTCTCCTTGTGTCCCTCTCATTCATCACCCGTGTTTTCGATCCGTGCGTCAAAATTCGCACAAAGTAGGTTTTATAGATTGCTTCATTACTCTTTTGTGGTACATACCTACTGTGTACAATACCTCTAACATTCGTAAAAAGCCATATCCACATCTTCCTCTTTTACTTACCTTCATCCTGTTTCCTCCATTTTCTTTAATCAAGCTTCCCAAATATATGAAACACTCAGCTTTCTTCAACTGCTCTCCTGCTGTATCCGCTCTGCTCTTCTTTCTTCTAGTAATTACCACTTCACTTCTTCTTGCAGAGAACTTCATACCATATGACGTAACTACGCTCTGCTAAACATTTAGCTGATTCTGCACTTCTCTTTAATTTTCTCTCCATACTAATAGCTCAGTCTCATTTTCGATGAGTATTTTGTGGATGTATTGCCTTATTGCTTTACTGATGTCTTCAGTAACGGAGTGACAAACTCTGTTGTAGTCAGTTTGTCTTCCAAGGGCCGGAATTATTGTTTCATTGATAATTTGTTATAATATTTATTGATCGGTACATCCAAGCTATATTTAATCATGTGTTGGTCAGCTGTAAGAGGAAAAGTAGCATTATTTCTTCTTAAGTGAATGATACATTCTAGGAAGAAGAGGGTTTGCTTATTCCCTAATATCCTGTCACTGAAAATGGAAAATATGATTGTTAGCTAAAACCAGCTAAATGTAGTGACGGATATAAACTCACGAAATAAATTCACTTAGAGCTGTCATATTCCGTAAGGGTCAGAACATGTGAGCCAACATCCGAACATCCCTTTTAAGTCCTGCTCGTAAGTTTGCGCATGGCACCGAAGGAAACTTCTCTTCTCCTTGTTAGTTATTCACAGCTCATTCATAATATGCTCATGTGATAATTGCATCCTGGCGAACGCCCCACTGTATTCTCTTCGGTTTTATCCTGGGATTAAATAATCTTTTACCAAAATCTATCGGATTCGCCTCAGGAAGTGCCAGATTTTCTGCGGATCCTGTGTCTTTACTGACTTTTTAACCACTGATAAATGTTTCTGTATCCAACAGACAGAAACTCTACAAACGTTCATTAACTCTTTCAGATTGCGATTAACTACTGCCTTTGGAATGCGTTATATGTCCTCAAATACCAAATTGTTGTACTCTGTTATGTCAACAGTAATTCATACGCACTGTCCGAATTTTTCTGAGTGATTGACTCCACTGACCTTGCTGTACAGTGTTCATCTCAGATGGTCGTTCGTAATTAGTAGGTGTTTTGGCCAAGCCATGTTCTAAGACTAAGAGGAACCATCTCATTTGCACCAATATCTTTCTGATTTCACTTGCAACCCTCTACTTAATTTAATTTTAGTCAAATTTAATTGCGATGAAACAATTTCCCTATATTTCCATTTATTCCCCACCTACTTTTGCCCTCTAGAAGTTTCATCTATAATTTGACGTAAACTGCTTCCCGGAAGCCGAAGTGTCACAGATCTCACCGGACTAAGCTGAACAAAACACACATATTATACCCATATCTCTGTGATACGTCGTGATGCTATCTAACGGTAACGCGATCAATTGTTACCGATGCCAGCGAAACCTAGCGACTTAACTCTGAACTGTATGATACGGGTGACCTTAATACTTTTGCGCTCTAAGGGTCGAATCCAGAAAAATATACTTTCTTAAAATATGATGTTACGAAAGCGGAGACCTTAATCCTTAAAATGGTACCTCATTTTTCTGTTTCGTTTAGGTTTCAAGGGAGATAAAAGGCTCGTGACAGAAAACACCTTTTAGAAATAATATATATGGTTGTCAAAGTCCTGACATATTACAATAGCTAAAGCTGAAACTTACCATTTTCCAAATCAACCAAGCCTCGAAATCGTGTCACTGAAATTAACAAAACTTAAGCTTTACAAGTTATGCTTTTCTTCCACCATTTGAGATGTCTGTATATCTAAATTAGTGGTTAATAACCAGATCGCTATCAGCCGAAGGAGATTTGAGCCAATCCAGTGTGATAAATTTGTTCCTTCTCCTCATACGTCAAACATTATTAACAGATTTGCGACAGGGATTATGTAAAATATGTATTTACTGTCTGCTATTAAATTATACCTGGACTCTGAATGTAGATAGTGTCGAAATGTACTTGTGGAAGAGGAAACAGCGAATGATATCCGATGCTTTCCACTGGCCATCCCTCAACATTCGAGATATTGGAGAGCAGTACGGAGTTAGATTTATGAATAGACGTCTGTCCACATCTTGGAACCAGTTGCTAATTAACATACCAAATAACAAACCTATGGCAGGATTTTTATTGATTTAACATATTTAATTTCAATTCAGAAGAACGCCTTCCAGTAGAGTGTTATACTGCACAACTCTGATTTATTTAGTAACGATTGTATTACCTAATACTTAACAATAGTAGTGGTAAAGGGAATAAAGCTATAAAAATGATGTGACCGTTGCTAGGTGATTTAATGTGGAGAAGAGTTAACGCTGACTTGGAATGCCTCCAGCTTGGAATATGTCAACCAAAAACTGTACGAAGTAAGTAAATCGAAGATAGATTTATTATGTATTAATATACAGTTTGTAAATGAAATTAAAGTAGTTTCTGTTTTATACGAATCATTAGCTTACAAATGAACAGTACGAATCCGTTTCAAGATTGCTTATATTTACTGATACGGAGGCAGTAAACTTTTTAAGAAATAGAAATATCGTAGAGAAAATTTCATAAACATGCAAGCGTCTAGTTCAACATTTTAAAAGATAGGCAAGTTTTGTAGTTGCTATGCGTTCTGTATACTCTTCGTTTGATATCTGTCCCTAATAGGGTTTGCATGAACATTAATAATCGCAAAATTGTTTATGCGATTTGTTCCATGAAGTATTGCATTTAAGGTCAATTACAGTGATGATTCAGAACAACCCGATTAATGAAGTTACCGTTCAGTTCTACTCATAACGAGACTTAACGACGATCTATAGTGAACCTAGGAACCTGTATAAAAATGACATATCTGCGATAAAATTTCCATCCATGCTTTTGACATATGTGTAGTTTTTCCATTTCAGGGGATATTTGAATCTCTGTTATATGTAACATTTTTACCATCATTAACGAATAAATGTGTTCGTAGTTCAGGCAGAATATTATAACAGTAGCAAAATTTAATGATGAATTCATATGTAACTCGACGAGAAAAATCGGAAGTGAAGAATAATTTTTTTTATATATCTCGATTATTTCCCGAGATATTGACTATCAAAAATTAGTTATAAGTATAATTTCTTCTGGTCCAGGTCGCATTTCAACCTACCCATAATCGGTAGTTAAAAAAAAACGAAAAAAATAATAACCATTTTGTATCTAAAGGAACAACAAAAACTGATACAACGGACCTGATTATGGCGGCAGTGCAAGTCGCCGAAAGCTCGTCAACAGTTCCATCTATCATGTAGAAATAATTCACTGTAGAATATTTTGGAGATGATTATTCTCCTTTCTATGTGAGAATAAGAAGTCCAAACTAGACATATTTATGAGAAATTTATTGAAACATATTACAGTTACGTATTCCTTGCAGAAAGGTACTGATAAAGTGTTTCATGGCATCTATTGCATCGTGCAGTCCTCTATCAAATTCTAAAAGACAACGTGTTTGATTTTGACAACATTTTAATTATTTCCTGTCCTTAGTTTTACTTAGTACTAGTAAATATTGATACAATATGCGTTATTCAAATCGGGACACACAAATATACACAAGGAAAGCCTTGACAATGACAGCTGAAGAACATTTCAGTATACCAACTAAGACCGGAATTCCAACTGGAAACGGGTCGATCTTCCGTCAGATCATCAAGGAGTCACTGGATCGCTGTTGCCTGGATGGCCTAGAAGCGGTTGTAAGCGAATATTGGAGTGTAATCCGATCAGATATTAGGAAGGGATCAGAAATAATGAATCATTTGGACAATTTATTGAATGAGTTGGATGAAAAGCGGAAGCCATGCAACATGATTATGCGGTTATACTGCACATAAATATTCTATTGGAATGCGCAAGAGGGTAGATATAGATCAGTGAGAAAAGAATAATTTAATAATAGCAAACATTAATTTGAAGGTGAACAATAGGTATTATTTTTGTTCTTAGAAGAAAAATTGAAAAGCGCTGGGAATGACATGATAGTAGTCTTACCATAATGAGCTAAGATACAAAACGTGAGATCGCTTAGTAAATGAATGTCTCATACCTCATAATTAAATAAAATATTTGATGAAAGGATGGAATAGTGTACAAAATGGAGATGGAAAGTCTAAACGATTTAGAAAGTAGAAAAATAGGATAAGAGGGTCTACATTTCCCTTCTATTCTTCATTATTCAAATCCGTATGATCATTAAAGCAGTTAAATCATTGGAAAATTGGGGTGTCAATGCAATTACAGCTGAAATATCCACTTCTAGATACACATAGCATGTCCTACAGAGAGTACTGGATTTCTTTAACACCAAGTTATATGGTATAGATGAAATATCCATTTCTAGATACACATACAGAGAGTACTTGATTTCTTTAACAACAAGTTATATGGTATAGATTGACTGTGAATGAGACTAAGAGAATGGCGTTAGAAATGGATGGGAGGCCCGCTGTGTATTTTTTTTTTACTTTACGCCTCGTCGACGTCGAGGTCATTAGAGGCGGCCATGGCCTTTTCAAGGAATTATCCCGGCATTAGACTGGAGTGATTTGGGGAAACGATGGAAAGCCCAAATCTGGGTAGCCGGACGGGGATTCAAACCCAAGTCCTCCCTAATGCGAGACAAGAATGTAACTGCACACCCACCACGCTTGTTGTAAACTCGTACTTGAAAAAGAGAGAGAGAGAGAATTAAATGAGTGGAAAGCTTCAGTTGTTTTAATAGTGTCATAGCGGATAGAAAATTGTTCAATATTGCACTTTCGAAGTTTTCATCAGGTCACAATTGCTGTAACACCATAGATATGGTACCCATGTTGGCTCTGCTATATTATCAGCATAATTGATTCTTTACCAAAATGTATTATTGCAGGACATTTTTATATATGAGTAACAGTGATCTAAAATACTTGACGAGCGAGAGAGAAGAGAGAGAGAGAAATAAACGGCTTACTAATTAATTGTATTGAAGCTTTTCAACAGCCACTTCCAGTGGTTGCTTTGGGTGCAATCCATTCTTCACCACCCGAACACTTGTGATGCGCCACTATGACACTACTACTAACCCATAGACGAACGAGAGCATGTCGACAACAGACTTCCCTTTGTAACACTACTTCAAAATCAATTTCCAACACAGGACTTCTTTTACCCTTCTTGCTATCTTGTACTACCAATTTTGCATATACGGTATTTACTGACTCCTTCTGGTATCTCCTCCTTACTGACCAAACTGCAGAATTCGCATAGATGTTACTAGGGTTACTCTTCTAATACGACTTTGTTTTTCTTTTCCCAAGATTTGCTTTCTAGCCGCTCCCCTGGGAGTAGAGGTCGGGTGACTTAAGCGTCACTCTTTCCCGCTTTGCTTCCATCTTTTGAATACTGACTGCCAAAAAACATTTCTTACTTCCAAATTAACTAGAATATCCCTCACATCCTTTGATTACTTTGTTATCAGTTTTCTTTTTAATTTACCCTTGTCTAATTATTCTGGATCTTAAATTTTCCATCAATTAGCTCTTCTCGGCCGTAATTTCTACTTATCCGTTTTATTAACCCTCGATATGATCACGTCATATTACAAAGAGCAAAATTGTTAATGCAAAATAAAGAAAATATATAGTTTCTTCCATTAAGCAAAAAACTTAAATTGGGACGAGGGGATATTTTCAGAGATTGGCAGACAATTAGAAATAAAGTTCCTGATTGAGCTGTAGGTACAAAAAAAGCAATAACTCAGAAATGAATATAGGCCTACATATAACACATGTAACATCCTGAAGTCCCAGTAGAATTATATTCATTATATTCACTTCATGGGCTTTAAAGCAAGAATTTTTAAAATCAAGAGCTGGCTAAATGGTTTCGTTAACAATTGTTAAAACTAATAACCTAAGTTTGATTTTTAATAATTGCCTTTTCAAAAACATGTTTACAGAAAGAAATAAAAAAAATCAATCAATGAGTAATAAAAACACAAAACCATTATTTCGACAAAAGGCGAGCCATCTTCAGCCCATAAATCTCAGACGGCGACTACGCATCACCATAAAAGATTTCCAGTTTACAGTATCTACAAAATTTTTCGATATATTTGCTGTGCCACCTAAAACCACTCTTCTTGTGGCGTGACCTATGTAGCTGAAAATTTATGGTTTCGGCAATTTTTCGGGGTATCATTAGTGGGGGACCAGTGCCTTACTAGCTAAAGAGTGCAAGAAGCAACTGTTTTCTTCAATCATTTAAAGAAACCTCCGATAAACGGGCCGGTGGAGTGGTGTGGAAGACAGTATTTTAAGCAACAGACCAGATGAGTCCAGTAAGTGGACTATTGGTTTTAAACAAGGAAACAAGATGATACAATGAGAGCTCCGCGTGTCTGACTTTATCAGCGTGCGATTACGAGGCGACATTGTGTTTCTTTTATAAAACCCCTACGCGTTGCTATACAATGGCCAGATTCTTCTATAGCGCGTTCAGTTAAGAGAGGCGGCTCAAGGTCAGTCTGCACTATCCCCACTCCGTTGCCCTTACCCCTACATCTGGAGGGGAAAGAGTACCAGCTGATAAATTTTCCATAGGTCTGTCTGGCTTGACACAGCGGAAGGGGGAGGTGAGATGAAGAGTGGGGCAGGAGGAACATGACCTTGAACCGCTAGTTGAGGGTGAACAGAGTATAGTGTTTCGCGCAGCCTCGATCACTTTGTGCAGCTGGAATTGGCTGGTGAAGTTTACTGACTCTCAGAACCTAACCTCTGTTTCACACCTAAACTATCCTAATATTAAAACTAGTTATGAAACAGTATGGCAATAAATCTCTCTGTGCGGGACTTGCAAACTAGAAGCTCTTGTGTTAGTATTGTCTGATTGCCCTAAATCGTTCGTTCCTTTGGCGAGAGCCTCTCCTTGTTTTAGTTTCGAATCATTGAGGCACATCGTTAGAAAATATCATATCCAGATCATTGACAGTGCAAAGAATCTCCTACAAATCATGACACAAAATCGTAAGAATAGCAGCATTCTTCCAGATAACTGCGTTTGTATGTTAACGCAGATGTCTAGAACCCTAGAAAATTTTATCTGTATTCAGAACAAAGGTTGGAAAGGTTTAAAATTCTATAAATCGTCTGATTTTTATCCATTCAAATAATAGGGTCTGCTGAATCTCGTTTGTTTTCCCTTGAGTTCAGGGATTCGGTATAGAAGTTTCTTTCTATTTTGGCGTCGCCTTATTTATTACTATTTGCAATGTACTTGTTTCATGTTGGTATTTTCTTCTCTTTTGACTACTTTTTTATTTTTGGACACACACTTAAACATTAATTAATTGCTCGTGTACATAAAAGTTTTATCTTATGTGTACTTACAATTTAAGTTTTTAGGTACAACACACCCCACCAATCATTTTTATAGTATTATTATTTCTATTTAATTAATTATGTGTGTGTATGAACAATCGTACTGATATTTGTAAATTAATTATTGTATCGTAGAATTTTCGTAAGCCGTAGTATGTATAGTCTTTGTGTTAGCGATAAGTATTGGAAGAATATTTGGCTGGTAACAACTGGTCAGAAGGGCGCGCATGTATTGTAGCTAGACGCGTATGAGAAACGGAAAGTTGGAGAGTTGAATATTTGATTTTGATGCCTGCACTCATTGCAAGAAGTGCTGTAAAGAATATACGAGTATGAATGTTGATTTTGGGTAACAGTGTTAAGTAAGTCGAGCGATTCTTTCGTTTTGAACAGTGATTTTCATTTCGATAGTAACAATAATTCCCATTATTTTGGCCGATATAGATTTATTAATAGGATTTTGGTTTGAAACTGAATGAGCAGCGGCTTCAAGGTGGTCGTGATAAGCTAGGGCGTCTCGTCAATAACACGCTGTATTTCCCTATAGTGTGGAAGTGTTATTAATCTACGTAATTCTTCGGGGGCTAACCTGGTGATTGTCGGCAACTAATTATCCACACTAATTAGGAGAAGCTCATAATTGGTTACCTTTGCTAGGATTATGACAGCCCATAACACGCTCTAACCGCCCTTTTCGTTTGCTTTTACAAAAACATATATAACAACAAGATTCAGATTTCACTCAATACTCTGTTCGAGCGTTACTTGTTTCTAAACTAGTCATTGACAGTGCATTACTACTTATTCATATAGGTCACATTACCATCACGTAAATAGTATCCGTCTCGTTCCTCAGAACACACAACTTATATTCAATTTTTTCTTTGCACAATTCAACATCAATTAAACGTTTCTTGTTACATCTGTTCTCAAAATCTAACACATATTTCATTTATTCCAAACTCCTCTATGGTATTCATTAGGCTCTTCATTGCTACTCCATGTCTTCCCTTGTTCTCCTCCTTTTTCTTCTTTTTTTGTTCTCCCTATACCTCTTTGTCGTATATCATCAATGGCTCACTTTTTCTTGCTGCCTATTATACGTAGAATAATAATAATACTATAAATATTTATAAAAATACTTGAGAATACATTAAGAATCGTCAATTTATTTAATTGAATTGGTGTTTCCGTTACAACGCACATACACAGTCGCATCGACACAAACGTATAACCATCCGCATACATTCGTACACATGCAAACACATTTCTAGCAAATATCATTCCCTGATATGCGTCTTCACTAAAAATGATCCTATTATTTCACAAATCTATACCTATTAAACGAAAGCGGATAAATTTGCGTTAGAAAACACAGAAACTACTGAGTGGATTTCGATGGGGTTTTCATCGTTTTGAAGCTTTGAATCTCAATTGAATTGTCTGGTATGTCTTATGTTTCAACGTTACATAACACCGGGGCATTAAATGAAATTCATTACGTATGGTGACAAATGCCAAAGATGGAACTACCAGATATTGCTTACAGCGTCATTAACAGACAACTACAATGCCTCTGACCATAGCCTTTAAAGAAAGCAATAAAAGCAGTTTACAATTATGACTATTTTGCACATGAAACAATACTTGAAATATTCTTTCCTTTAATTCGAGATATTCAGTTTTTGAATGCCATAGATGGTCGTATCAAATGCGAGAAACTAATAACGAGAAAAAAACAGAGATTTTCTTTGATCACAATCTCTGTCAGCACAACTACAATGTCTCTGGCTATCATCACAATAAAATAACGCTACAATAGCATAATGAAAAAATGTTAAGTCCTAGTGGCAGATTAGTAAGCATAATGAGACATTTCTAATGTTTGATAATGTGGAAACTTGGTCAAAATCGATTCTGCGGTTTTCAGGTAATGCTATATTATTCGTAAAATAAATGTGTCGAAACGCCTTAAGACATACGTTAAATTTTAACTTTGACCCAAAGCTTCCAAATTCTGAAAACCATTCAAAATCTGTATTTTCTGCGCGATACCAGAATAAACAGATACATTCCAGATACATTTTTATGTATGTGTTATGTATTAATGCGCGTACGGTCTATGTTTACGAGCAGCAGATGTAATTAGGTTGAAATTTAACCTAGGACTAAAATGAAAACAGACATTCAGTATCAAAGCATCCAAACAACCCCATCCTTAGAACTGTGCTACTTAACCACCGTTTAGTTTAGTACCGGAAATGGCCGGTATGAAATCGATAAAGCTTGATACGCATGTATCTTTTCGGACGAATAAAAATAATGTACAGGTAAGCCAACCTCAATGCAATCCTTTTTTTGCTGAATCTAGATTTGCTTTAATTCCTGAAATGGATGGCGTGAATTGTATGTTACTTGGTACACGTTTCTCATTGCGTGAATAAAAATAGTGATTGGGTAAATCAATGCGCCATCTAGACCGGGCAACACCGGGAATTCTGCTAGTGTGCTAGTGTAAAATAAAAGGGTACATTTTTTTTTTTTTTAGTGAAGAAGCATCTAAGGCTACGATATTTGTTATATTATTCGGGATCTGGTGTAAGAGGCGTGTAGTACATGGTTGTGACAACATGCGGTCGACCATTAGTGGTGACGCTAAGGGCGGCCGACCACATCTACCAGCCAGACGAGGGCTGGTTCTGACAGGTGGGGCGGCATCGCATCCTCATTTGTATGTGGCTCGCAGGCGCTGCCCGTATGACAAGACGTCACCACCAACTTTGTTCATTACGCGAGTGTCAGATCCGTGGCGGACTCGGGTCCGAGTTGGGGGACAGTTTGGACCCCCCCCCCCCCCACCATAACCCCCCTCCCTCAAACTTCGCCGCAGGTCGCCAAACCGGATAGCCGACCCCTTTGTCTCAGCGTCTCACGTTTTTTCCTGGTTCCGCTTTGCTCTTTGCTGGTAGCAGGTGTTTAATCTTCTCTGAGATGTCTCCAAACTCGCTCCTACATTCTGCCTTTCTCCTTGCACTCTGTACGTCTGACGTTTGAAGAGTTCGACGTAAGCTGTTATAAAACATCTGCTCAGATTTTCTAGCTGTTGTACAGGGTGATTCAGTAGGAACTGCAAATACTGGAGAAGGTGCCAGTATGAACTATACTGAGCAAAAAAGTTCAAATTTCCATACGTTTTGGCGATACAGGTGCTAGAATGCAATGCATAAAATAATGCTCAGAAAATGATAAAGAGCACAAAGATTTCTTGTTGATGTATTTTATTCATGCAAAAACACACGTATAGTATTCAATAGTTTAAATTAACTATTGTCTCAACCTCTTATAACGTAGCAACTACAGTAGAACTCCAATTAACCGAATCAATTAGGACCGGACCCCATTCGGATAGTCGGATTTTTCCGAAAAAGGGTCTATTTTAATTAATTATTGTTTGTATGTTGAAAATGCCTTATTTTCTAAGGTTTTTTTTGGTGCTTTTGCACTTGAGGGATGAAAATGTCGCCTTACCACTCGGTAAACAATGCTGCAGTGATCCGAACTTTGGGTTGGTTTTTATAAAAGAGGGGTAGCTTTTTCGCAGTACGTCTCCGTCTTAACTAAAAAAGCGATTCGGATAATCGGCGATTCGGATAATCGGAGTTCGGATGATTGGAGTTCTACTGTACAGTCTTTTTTTTCTGATATGCGCGCGTATCGGGACTGTACGTTTTTACTTAAAGCTTCGATAAAGTGTTTCAATTTGTGTATTGAAGTCGATGGTGGGATTTTCAAACATTTAATTTAAACTTCTGTCAAATATGCGTGTGTTTTTCCTCCAATAAAGTATTTAAATAAGTTATTTGTGTGCCCTTGATCTTTTTCTGAGGTTTATTTTATGCATAACATTCAAGTACCTGTATCTCCAAAACGAATGGATATCGGACACTTCTTTGAACAAACTTTTTTACTCAATATTGTTTATACTACCAACTCCTTCAATATTTACTGTTCCTCATGAATCACCCTGTACACTCTTGTCTGCCGACGAAAATATTTTAGGCACTATGCGGGTATTAACTTCATCGCTATTTTTGAAACTGACAGCGTCATGTATTTTTTGTGAATGTTATGTCCATTTCTAGAACTAGGTTATCGCCTGACTTCGTCGATATGCACTATTAAGTGACTGACGAACTATCAAAGAAATGTTGGCGAGGTAGATATCATGAAAAAGCAGAGGAGTGAATATATTTTTTTTGGTCTCATCCCTTTCATCTGAATTTAGATCGAATTTGAAAGTTTAAAATACATTTGTGTATGTTATTAGTATCTGCTACTGCTTAGGAAGATGTTATGGGCTGTGAATGATCGAGATGCTCAGTTAACTATTGTTAACACACAAATCGTTGGAAATTGTGGATGATTTTTCTCAGTTGAAGATAATAATTAAAAATTTATGATAAATGATTACTGCAAAAGCTACTGTTTTTTTCCCCAATATTATTTGTTTACCGAACGAGTTTCACTCTTTCACAGAAATATTGTCAGAGGTTTTTCTTTTTAAATGTGTGTATATATCATTATAGTGTTGTAGTATTACATTTAGTACATCGATATTATTGTATAAATCATGAATTAAATACATTTTCCAATTTGATTTTGTAACTACGCTTTAATTCCGTAATCAATGATTTTAGCTTGGTTCTCGTTCAATAATACAATTTGTGCTCAGGGCCGGCACTACAATTCTCGGGCCCCGGGTAAGCGATCTTAACCCTCCCCCTCCCCCTCCCCCTCTCCCTCCCCTCCCCCGCCGCCAAAAATATTTTTACTTTACACTTTGGTTGATAAGTCAGAAAATTTTAATACAAAAATGTTTAAAATTATTGGTGCAGATTTTAAAATTTGTGATTGATTTCTATTTATTGAGGCACCCAGGCCGGCGGGCCTACCTTTGGTGGCCCGCGCCCCGGGTAGTTTTGCCCCGCTTAACCCCCCCTAACGCTGGCCCTGTTTGTGCTTGTAGTATACTTATCATGCAAACTTTAATAAGCTATACTGTACAGTTTTCCAACAGCCTGTATACTTTTACTTAACTTTAGACTGTATAACGAAGTATTACGTTGCTTCTATTTTTTTCCCTCTTTTGTCCGTTTGCTGTGCGGCGCGGTTTTTGAAAGCGTGAGTATTTATGCTGGTTTGCTGTGATTTGTTTACACGCCTTTTGACAGTGTCTTTTGGGTGTTTCTTTTGAGTAATGTGACTAGTATCTGATGTGTCAGCTTTGTGCACTAGTTTATTATATGTTTTACTTCTTGATGATTAACAACTGTGATATTGCACATATCCAGCAGGTATACAGTTCTTATAGTATTTTAAGAGCGGTCTGGTTGGTTAAGCTCTTTGACTGCGGATCTAAAGGTCCCCGGTTCGAATCTCTGTCTCGGCGGGGATTGTAATAGGCCCTTAATCCAACTTTTACCTCTGGCACAGCTTGATGCTTAACCTCAAGTTACGCCAGAACGCTTCCGTATTTCGGATTCCACTTTAAACTGTAGGTCCCCAGTTCCAGGTACTGTTGCCGGGTTAGATTAAGGCGGATACGACAGGAGCGAAATGCGCATCCAATAGAAACCCTGTTACTAGGTCATTAAGAATTATTATTATAGTATTTTAATACTCTTAGATATTGCTTGCATTCTGTTACAATCTTTCTACACGCTTTCCAAATATATTAAGCTAGACAGCATTCCGTTTAATTCTGCTTATTCCTGAGATGAGGAAATCATAAGCTTGTGTTTGTTCATTTAAGGAAATTTTTGATAATTAGCCATTGACGAATAGATAAAATAAAGTTTTAAGAAATGTTATTCATTTGACACAAAAGTTTGTGTTGAATTTCAGGCAAATGTTTCCACTTTTAATCTAATTGTACAGATAAAATGGCCCTTGTTATATACAGAAATTCAGTCACTAAAAATTTTATCATGCAGGGAGAGATGTATTCTGTAGGCACTTAGTACAAAATTTGGGTGCAAATCTGATTGCCAGGGTTCGGAAAAGCCCGTCACAGACACGCTTTCAGAGGGAAACTCCGAAAATAATAAAAACTTTTGAGCGTACACTGAAAGTTAATACAAACTGAAACAGAAACTGCAACCAATTTGTTTGTACAGAACTGCGAGGAAATTAAAGTCCGTCAACTGAGAGGATACAGATTGTGAATTAAATTTATTTCCTAATGCAATTTTACCGATTTGCACATAAAATACCCTAAATACGAAATCAAATAAAGAAATTAGCTTATGAAAAATCTATTGGTCTTAGAAAATTTTTAAAGAGTATTTAGACGACATAGTTACTATCCGATTGATAAAATTCTGTACTGCATGCTATAAACGATTTTTATTGAGAAATTAATACACTAAGTATCAAATTTGTTAAAATTATTCATCAAGTGTTTCATTTTTTTAAACCACAGAGGCACTATTTTTCAAAATGAGTGGGGGAAAATGTATTTTATTCGCGGAATAAACGCAAAAATCCCAACATTTTGAGAGACGATTGCCAGAATTAATTTGACTGCCATAAGCATTATCTGGAAAAAAAAATTTCTTTCCACCTCTCTCTAAACTTTCCATTATTTTTCCCTAATTTTATGTAATAATCATGTTATGACCAGTAAGTCGTGCGCATAATCAAATTTCTGAGTTTAATGGCTCAGAAGTTATTAAAGCGTGACACATGAACGGTTGAGTAAATCCATAACTGTCCCATCTTTAATGCAATGTACGTAACAAAACAAAACGTTGGAATGTTGTATTGATTACATTCAGAGTGTGATTCTGGATGTAAGCGAATACATTCTAGAACACTAAAAGTGTTATGAAGTAAGCACCGCAAATAGATCGTTTAAGGGAAAACGCGGAGACGAAACTAAATTATCTGCCTCTACTGAATATCCTGAAACTCTTCATTCAAAGTTCTAAACGCAGTACAAACGGAATTGATACGACGATTCGAAGAATGGTGTGGATGCGGAACCTTTTCGCAGAGGCGCAGAAAGGCTTTAGGAAGAACAGACGGCGGGGGCTGTGGGCGTTGGAGCGGAGAAGAAGTTTTCCCGAAGTTGTGGAAGGGCGTGGCGCCATTTAATTAACAAAGTGTCAGCGTGAAATTGCGCCCGGGAGGTCCTCTGATAGGGGCGGCATTATGCGTGGTGCACACTGTCATTGTGCAGGGCCGTTATCGGACACTTTCTGCTCTCCAGCCTGGCTCCAGCCTGCTATCGGCCCGGACTTCCAGCCACAACAAACATCTCACTTCACAGGCAAGCCTCCCGCAGGCTTCTCTGCTTGTGCCGGGTAACTGGCGCTCAGAATCAATAGCTGTTCTAACCGACCTGATTATAAAGTTAATTATTAATTCAGTAAAACTACATAAAGCTCTTTAATGTTTTAAATTACGATTCTGTCTGCTTAATATGTATATGAACTCCGTGATGTAATTCATCATATTTTCTCGTAAAATATTTACAATTAGAATTTCTCGAATGTACAGATAATTAACTCAGATACAGCTATCTCATTAAGTTTGCCTAATGCGTTTATTACCTAACTTTTTAGCTAACTTAGTATATCGTCTCGTGAGGAGAATAGTCCAGAGCATGCAGAAAACTGTATTCTAAGAATATTATTGACTAGATCATGGAAGATAAAACGTGTTTCCACCACTGGCTGTCCCAGCGATTGAAATGTGAAACCTTGCCCGTTTTCTTCAATCGCTGTTCCACCTTACGTTCTGCAAAATAATTTGAAAAATTTACGTTCCTTATTGCAGGTAAAACTCTTTAAAAGAAACTTCTTGCAACATTTCAATACAAAAATTAAAATACCAAATTAATAAATCATCTATGTCAGTGAGATGAAATGGTGCTAAAAAGTATTAATTAAACGTTTAAAACATATACTACGGAAAGACATAACGGACTGAACATTGTACGGATTACACAACATTTGTACAAAATTTTACGCCTTTAGGAGGCGTCATATTAATCAAATATTCCACTTAATTTTTTCGGGGATGGCACTGCTTTGATTGATGGATTAGTACCGATGTTTCGGCGGCCAACCTGGTGCCTTCATCAGGGTTTCCAGAATCGAAATATCACTTATGATGGTTTTCACACAACTCAGTCGCTGAGCTAATTGTTTTGGTTAGCGGCAGCAGATGTCAGCTGTTCCACAACATTTGATTTCCCAGTATCTTAATGCTGATTCATAATTTTATTCTGACCTTGATTACTTTTATATATATATTTATATTTCGACCGTTACGATTGCAGGGTAAGTACTTGACTACATTATGAAATTATCGACAGACTGGATAGAAAAATTGAAATATTTTTAATAAGCATTTTCAGTTTAAATTATAGTCATTTTCACGTTATCTCTTTTACATTCCTATAAGTCAAAGCCTACTTATACCATTCACTCGCTTTCTTGCATTTTTCATCTCCTTTTCACATGCAATAAGTGATTTATTTTCTCATGATACCTGTTTTCATCTACACTGTAATAGCTCTCTGTAAGTGTGTAACATCAATGCTCTTTTGATATAGAAGTGCCAATTACTGAAATTTTATTATTATTATTATTTTCGTATGTCCCCATAACGGAGAACGATAAGCAATCCTGACTGGATGCGTTCAGTTCCTCTTTGAGATGTTCTTCTTGTCGGACCAATATTTTTTCATTCTTTCACTGACGGTTTTCATTTCTTCAGCAGTCCAGACGCGTTTAGATTTTTACTTTTTTTTTCTCTGAAATAACTTCCCATGCGTTCACTTTCTTACTAAAAATCTCTCGGTATGTGACGTCTCCCTTAGTAATGCCTGCAGACTTTAGGTCTTTTCCACCTCCTTCATCCATGTGGTTGTTGTTTTTACTGTTTGTGTGTATTCTAAAATTTGTTTTGAGAGTCATTCCTTTGGAAGTCTACTCAGATGTCCATAAAATTTCAGCTTTTTTCCTCATGTCTGATTCTGTGTTTGATATTTTCTCTGTAGTTTTTGTAGTTTTAAGTCTGTACTGTCCATGTTCATTCACTCTGGGTCCCTGAATTATTTATTGATTTGTTCTGTTGCTTTTTTTCATGGTCATTACTCATATTTCACTTGAGTATGTAACTGCTGTCTTAATTACCGTGTTATAATGTCTTATGTTGGTGTTGTAAATATTTTGTACTAACCACATTGATTTCTTCATTTTCTGTACTCTTGCTTCCTGTGCTTTCCCTTCTAGTCTTGTTTCTATGATTTCGCCTAGGTATTTAAACTGTTTTACCTTGTTTTTTTTTTTTTTTTTTTTTTTTTTTTTTTTTTTTAAAAAAACAGTTTAACGTCCCTTTATAACAACGTGGTCTTTAGAGATGGGAAAGGATGGGGGCAAGGAATGGGAAGGAATTCGGCCATGGCCTTTTGAAGGAAGCATCCCGGCATTCACCTGGAGTGATTTGGGGAAACCATGGAAAACCCAAATCTGGATGCCCGGACGGGGATTCGAACCGCCGTCCTCCCGAATGCGAGGCCAGAACGCTATCCGTTACACCACCACGCTCGGTTTTACCTTGTTGATTTCACCATATTTTGTCCTTTGTTATTGCGTTTCTATTTTGTTCGCCATGATTCTGTTTTTTGGAATGAAATTTGAAATCCTGTTTTGTCTGCACATTCCTTGAGGATTTATATTTGCCTGATGGCCACTTCTTCTTTATCTGTGATGATTGCTAAGTCGTCAGCAAATGCCAGATATGGTATGCATACTACTTTTGTTTCGATTTTGATGGGTGCCCACAAGTTCTCTGCTTTCAGCTGTTTTTCCAATTCTGTCATTACTTTATCTAGTACAATGTTGAAAAGTAGAGGTGACAATTCATCTCCCTGTCTTATTTCTGTTTTAATTTTAAATGGTTCAGATATTTCACCCATGAATTTAACTTTGGATGTGGTTTTGGTTAGTGTCTGTTCTATCAATCTTCTGGTTTTGTCGTCTAAATTCATTTCTTTTAAATACTAAATAAGGATTGCCTATCTATGGAGTCATATACTTTTTTAAAGTCAACGAGCATGCGTCTACTTCTAAGTGCCATCACTTTCAGTACACTTTTCAGATTGTGTATCTGTTCTGTGCACGTGTGGGGTTGTAAAACCCCAATCCGATGCTTCCACAGGTGGTGGATAGGGGAAAGTCTCCCAGATATGGGTGGTACTGGGGAAATGAAATACCCAGGGCATACCAAATACTAACATAAACCCACTGGTGTCTGTTCTGGCATCCAGCGGCTAGTGATAAGCGTATGTTCACCTAGTTGGTGCGGCTGAAAATCCCTGGTCCTACACGCACCCAGTGAAAACTGGGTAAACAAGCAAAAGTACAAGCAAAACATGACTGAAATTTTTATATTAATTCGTTTGCGTATTGTTTCATTGTTTACATCGTGCAGTTACAATAATCCATATCAAATCCCCAAATCCGTGTTTCAGTTTAACATAACATTTTATTCACTCGTTGTTTCCTATATATTGTACTACCATATATTGTACTACCTTCAACAATAAATTAATTTAATCTAATTGTTGTTCCTTTTATAATTTCTTTAATACTCCATTAAAACTATGTTATTACTTACTTTCATAAACCAGTATTCCTTTCAATTTCATTTTAGAGAAGACCACCGTTGGTATCAATATCTCCCGTATATTTACGAAAGATGAAACTTTTAATTACTTCCAGAAGCAATAAAAAGTTCCCGATTTTAGGGCACTGCATCTTCTGAAGGAAAGACAGTATCATCATGGGTTCACTCATTTGTCCGTTTGACTTCTAACCTTTCAACTTGATCATTACGCGCAAATAATTAAGAGACGTCTAGTTGGAACCTGAAGGAAAACATTTCTTTATATCATCTTCATGGGTTTCAAACGAAAACCGGCATCCCGTTGAGTCTCAAAATGTTTTATTTTCATTTTTATTCCACGACTTGTTAAATGTTTTGACAAAAATATTCCCATTAGTTCTGAAAACTTTGAAATATAAATTCTTTAGAAATTTAGAGCGATATACAGCTCCTAATATTTATAGGAAATCTGTAGCGATCTTTCCGTAGTTTATGGTTTATGCAGAATAACTGAATGATTAACTTCAACAAATTGGGTATTTGAGCATATGACTGTATCCGACAAAAAATATGGTTCAATATAGATTTCCATGAATCGCTAGTAAACTTTTTACAACTGAAATTATTTGTGTGTTTGATTTTTATATATTTGTATATTTATTTTAACCTCATTGTTTACATTTTGTATCAACAATAATCTTATTTTATTTAAAATTTACTTATTAAAGAAGTTTTTTTGGAAAATTTGTTAAAAAAAATAAATTTTAATTAACTGAATTTAATACAAGAGCCGTGTACGGAATCCTATGCATGCACGATTAATTTATTTTTATTGACTTTATAGCTCTTTTAAGTCAACAAGATTGGAAGAGGTTTAGTGTTAAGCAACGGCGATGACCTTTTGAAGGAACCATACTGGAGTGATTACGGGAAATAATGGAAAACCGAAATCTGGTTGGTCAACAGGGGACCGAACCCATGTCTTACCTAATACAAAGCCTTAGCACAAACTGCTCACCCGCCAGGATTGATAAAAAATATGCTTTACATGTTCGGCTATTTAAACGTATGGATTTCAGAATGTCAGCTGTCAATTCCTAATTCTAAAATTGCTTACACACCTACACATCTTTTTAACCAGTATACGGTGTGTGATTCTCAGCAACCTGACCATTGAGGAAGTGCAAGGTAAAAAGATAATTGCCATCAGTGTGTATAACAATATTTAGCGTACCTGTAGCTCCTTAAAGTTAAATTAGTTTTAATTTCCACATCCTTTGAAAATTTGTTCCAATACCTAACTCCCGTACCCAAAAAAGAACTGTTTCGTATTTTTTTCTTACTAAAATTAAGAACGAGCTTATTATCATGGTAGCTCGCCCGCATCGACAAACCGATACTAAATCTTCTAACAATAATCTTGAAGACCTCGTCGGCAACATCCAGCAATGAATTCATCCGTCTCTTGACTTTAAATAACTACAAACTTAGTACTGTTATCATATTGGCAATTTCTGTAACATATCTACCTGCCATTTGCAACCCCTCAAACTATTGTTCTGGATACCTATAATGTGCTCTACGCCATTATACTTAAAGAAGGTTACATGACGCAGTTTTCTCGCATCACAAGTAAATTTCCTCTTCATCCTCTCCAATAAATACAGTACTTCCAAACGTTTCTCTAAAACCTGCCCAGCTTCTTCTGCTCAATTAAGTTTTTTTTTTATCAGATTATATATAAAACATTTAAACATTTTGTCTTCATCAAAGCAATTTCTTCTACACATTATAAACATATAAACCTAAATTTTTCTGTGTACTCAATAATCTGACTCTTTGGAATTTATTGTCAATCTATGACCTAGCCTCTTGGCCTACTATTCGGAACACACCGGATTCGAATCCCCGTTCAGATATCCGAATTTCAGTTTTCCGTGGTTTCCAAAAATCACTTTAGGGGAATGCTGTGTTGATTCTTTCAAACGGACATGCCCGAATTCATTTTCGTTCCTTGGCTGCTTCCTCTCCAGCCTCTAATGACCTTCAGAATTTCTGAGCCATCGATAAGAAATTACAGTAAGCAAATTCGACGTATGTATCGAACTCTAGAGAGATAATTCAACCAGGACTAGGTACGGGAATTAATTCGGCCATGACCATTTGAACCATTCCTACATTCACCTGGAGTGATTACGGTAAACAATATAAAACCGACATCTGGATGTCCTAGTTGGGATTCGAATCTGCTTCCTCCTTAAGGAAAGGACAGAGCATTGCCGCTGATTCACTACGCTTGGAGTTAGAGTGAACTGCCAGTGAATCACTGTTTTCATATTTATAACCTGGAATCTGATTGCGAATAAACTACGAAAGTAAATATAAGTTTAGTCATATGAAACTAAATCAGTTCAAGAATATTATGGAATCATTTATCTCTAAATTATGGTAGTTTGATGTTCTCTAAACACTGGTATGTTACTATTTTACGTTCAGCTAAAAATGTGGCATTTAGAGACAACCATTAACGTTTCATGTTTAAACGTAATAACTAGTTGTTACATTTTACACCCGCTAATGTTGTCATCGTACCCCGAAACATAACATCTTTTTCACTGAATGTGGTTGTTTTAGAAACATGAGTAGGAGTAATTGGACATAAAAGTAAAATATTAGCTTTGTTCACAAAATATAAGACTTTTGCCCTGGAGTCTGCAACGCGAAACTAGTTTTGAAATGCTTTCTTCTGGTTTACGCACAATTCTTCCAGCGATTCTGCCATTGTTTTAATTATTTCAGAATTACCTCGCTGATTTCACCTCTTGCTTTTTTGTTAACGAAGTAACCCTCTGGAGGGAAATAACCGGCCAACCGAGATCCAGTTCATGGCTAAATACGACTGACACGGGAATGTAGGATATACTTTAGTACAGAACAGAACTCAATGTTTAAGAATGGAGGTTACGTAGAATGTACTATTTTGCCTTTACTTATATGAGGTTCAGATTCGGGAGGACGGCGGTTCGAATCCCCGTCCGGGCATCCAGATTTGAATTTTCCATGGTTTCCCAAATCACTCCAGGCAAATGCCGGGATGCTTCCTTCAAAAGAACATGGCCGAATTCCTTCCCATTCCTTGCCCCCCAACATTTCCGTCTCTAAAGACCTCGCTGTTAGAGAGACGTTAAGCAGATAAATATATATATATATATATGAGGTTTCAGTGGTCCGAGATGCTAATCCGTCTACTCCCAGAGGATAAGATTCACCCCAAAGACACAGTAGCATTCATGACTACTACTCAAAACAGACAACGAAACGCGTGTTATGTACCAAACATAAGGCGCTCTCAAGTCTGGTCTGCAGTGCGCCTGGTCAGTGAATCGTGGTCGATATCAGCTGGAATGTGACCGTTGTAATGCCGTCCTAGTCACTGAGGACAAAGCCAGCAGCGTAATGTTTACCCAGCTCGGCGGTTGTCGAACGCAAAGCATTGTGGTCTGTTTCCCGGGACAGCGGTGCCGTCTGGGATGGCATAGCCGCAGTGCGGTATATCTCGTAGCCGGCACGCACATAATGTCGCTCCTGCCTGTCCACGGTGCGAATACATAAATCATTAATCAAACTGGAACAGGAAAAGGACGAATGTTAACTGCTTTTTGAAAAATATTTACTACTCTAGACTACAATGCTGGTAGAGTATTTCAATTTCGTGACTTTGTAGAGTTCCTATGAAGAGCTACGAGACATACACTACTAGATTATGTCAATATATATATATATATATATATATAATTATTATTATCTGCAATTGGACTCTGTCGGATCACGCAAAGCCTAAACGATTCAGTTTTCTAAGTTTCCATATAGTTTTATTTTTTCTCTGTAGATTCTCTTTCTTTCTTCAGTCCACTTCGTCCCTGACCTCTTAATGACTTCATACTCCGGCGGTATGCTTGTATGCTGTATGCTTGTTTGTCTATGATTTCTGATGAGTTTATGTGGGCTTTTTCCAGGTCTTTTTTGATCTGTTGGACCCAGGGCATAGTTTTTAGCTGTTCTATGTACGTCACAATTTTATGAATCAGTCTTGTTGCTGGGTGTCTGTGGATATATCCAGAAAATCTTAATCTTCGTTTCCTGATGTTTGCCGCGAGGTTTGACAGTGTTCCTGTTGTTTTTCGAGATTTAAGTCTATATTGTCATCTGTTTTTTCTGGGTCAAGGATCTTTCTTATAATTTTGCGATCTTCTTTCAAAATGATTTTTAGGTATATATATATATATATAAAACAGATCAGCTAAAAGTAACAACGGTGGTTGAACATATATAGCACTTGAAAATAATGCACAAAACCAAAATACCGTAGATAATACTCCGTTAAATCAAAACGAATGCCTAGAAGGCCACCCAAAATATGAAGGTGTACCGTAAGAGACCACTAAGCATAATGACGATTATAATATCTTTTTAGAATGTGTTAAAAAAAGTTTACTTATCGCCGCAACATACTTTGCTGTGGGAAAACCTTGTTAATCGAATTTCGCAACATCACAGGAAGTTTTGCAGTTATTCTCGATTCACTAGATTTCCGTTCATATATCTCAGGTTAATAATCCTCAAAATAGTTCTTTTGTTATGAATATGGCTCAAAATTAAGTGAATATGTACAGGCGTTCTCTTAATTTTTCTTGTCTCAAGTTTGAAATATTTTCATCGCAGTTAGACCTTGCTGCGATAGCAGAAAATATTTATCCACCCTAAAACAAAAAATAAAAAAAAAATAAATAAATAAACGAAGGATTTGGAGATAGTGTCGTATTATACTTATCAGATGTCGTATAAAACAATTTTGTTGCTGTTGTTGTTGTTGTTGTTGTTGTTGTTGTTGTTGTTGTTGTTGTGTTTTTTTTTGTTTTTTTTTTTTAATGAAAATTAGTACAAGAGTTTTAATGTGTCAACAAACAATGTTAAGTCCGACTGTAACATTTCATTTTTAGTCTATATTTAAATTACCTGTTTTTTTTTTAATTATTTTGTTTTGGAAAGAGATGTGAATACTCACTCTAGTGTGTAGACTTGTCTCAGAACAGCCTCATTTGTTTTTTTTATAAATAAACAGACATGAGATTTGACCCTATTGTTTCAAAAATTGTTTTTTTGGAATAACACTATTGTTTTCCCAAAAGTGATGATCTTTATTTTTGTTGATTCCAGAAGTAGGAAGGAACTTTGAAGTTTGTATTTACTATGTATATAAAATGTTTTAATAAATAAAACTTCAACTGGAAAAATACTCAGTCATGGGCCATTTTCTGTCAGCACTGAAACCAATTTTAACTCTTTCGTAAAAAAGAATAGCAACAGTAGATAATAATTAATGCTATTACTGTAAATTTTCTAAAATAATATGAAACATATTAAACTGTTGATCCGATCTACTGTATAACAGTTTCTGTTAGTAACGATGTTATATCATTGTGGCATTCAGTGAGTTTGGCATATATTTTTCAATACCATCTCTGTATCACTAGTAAATTATCTGATTATTTCGTTCTTAGAAGGATAACGGAAAAGCTGTTCTAAATTGTTTAACACACAACTAAAACTCGACTCTATAGGGGACTAGTGAGTAAAATTTACGCCGTAAGGAAAATTGTTACTTTCGTAGAAAAAGATGAGGATACAAGGTTCAAAATTTTTTCAATTACACACTACTATTACACAGCTGACGTGTCTATAAGAATGCTGTAAATAAGACCTATTTTCTCGTGAAAAGTTACCACGCTGAGCGTACCTGCATTTTGGTCTGGTTTAGTGCACCCGCCACTGTTTTCATGAATCGACAACGAAAATAGGGTAATCACGTACACACTCGTACTGTTTCAGGACTTCAATTTTGTCAGGTTGCACATTATTCCAAATTTTATACGAAGAAAGACAAAAGGCTTCTTCACTAAGCAATCCATTTTATGAATACAGCTATTGATATTTTATACTTTCCCTGATCGAAGTGTTATACAAACCGATTTGTGTGAACTCAGAAACCATGTATTGTGTGAGAAATACTGTAAGAAGGCCAAGTGATTCATGTCTTGTTGCGAATGGAGACGTTCCAGTTTAAATGACAGAGCCGGAAAGTAAATTCCAACCCACTTGCTGCGTTCCTAGGCCGCGGCTTTGTATTTGGTCCCTACCGGCCGCTGTGATGAAACTTTAATTGGAAAATATTGCCGGCACGGTAGTTGTGTGTGAGGCGAGGACCCTGTAATCCCCACGGCATCTCGCCGGCTCCAAACTTAACGTAATTTCGACTTCATGATTACTGCTCTAATTAACCTTAACGATTAGTTCAGCGGGTAAGCAGGGACTAGCGGCAATTAGAGAAGTGGTAAGCCTCTTGTAACTGAGTAGCGCCCAGTGTTTGCGGCCAGGAGCATCCCAAAATGATTCTGCATTCCGGCAACGGTAAATACTATCGCACAATGGTTGCATTCAAGAGCCCCCTCGTACCAAATGATTCCTCGTATCTAAACGTTAATATGTTTAATAGTGACAGGCAAAGACTGGTCTCTACGTTTACTTATATATCTTTTGAAATGACGTACATCGGAAGCGATATTTTTTAAGGTGTTGAATATCGAAGTGTATGTGGAGGGTGGACTTTTTTTTACTAATGGCTTTACGTCTCGTCGATGTCTAGGTCATTAGTGTTGGGATGGGATTGGGGCAAGGGTTGTGAAGGAATTCGACCATGGCCTTTTGAAGGAAGCATCCCGGCATGGAACGATTTGGGGAAATCATGGAAAACCCAAATCTGGATGCCCAGACGGGAATTCGAACCTGCGTCCTCCCGAATGGGAGGTCAGAACGTTAAAGGCTCACCCTCCAAGCTCGGTTTGGAGGGTGGAGGGGAGGAATGTGCGAGAGTGTCGTCGTCATCGAAATTAGCTGCCCATTTCCTCCTTGGGCATAGTAGGGTGGAGTGTTTGTCTTGCGACATTTACACCTAGTCTTATAGATGGGTTCTTGCTTCAGGTTAGATGTGTCTTAACGTTTGGCGTAGATATTTTCAGATGGATTGGGAATTTATTGAAGAAGTGAGATAGGTCCGATGTGTGGACCTATTCCAATCGGATAATTCCCCAAGTCTTTGATTAGTGGGTTGTTAGATTTGTGGGCTGCATTATAAAATTTGGTAGCAAGGTCCTTAAATCGTTGTTTTGATGTTGGTAACCCTACGGCTACATGAAGGGCTATTGTGGGAAATCTGCAGTCGAGATGAAGGGCTCTCTTCAGAGCGCGATTTTGAATAACTTGGAGTCGGTCTAGATTTGTTTTAGCTGTGTATCCCCACACAAGGCAGGCATATTCATGTATTGGTCGTACTAAGGTGTAGAAGATCCGTACTCTTAAAAGTACGGAGAGCTTACTGTCCCTGTTTAGCACTGGGTACAACGCTTGAAGTCTCGCATTAGCTCTTCTGCGGAGGTCGTTTATGTGTGCCCTCCAGGTCAACCTGCAGTCAAGCAGGACTCCAAGGTATCGAACTGTATTTGACCATGGGATTGAGTTGTTATGAATTTTGAGTTGTGGATCCAGCTGAGGTCTCTGACGAGGGCCTATCCTTTTAGTTAGTAAGATGGCTTGGGTCTTCGTTGGGTTGATTCCAATGCGCCACCTCCTCGCCCAGGCTTCAGTCTTTTGCAATACTTCCTGCAGACGACGGGTGACGATTGCTTTGCTGCGGCTACGGGTGAAATAAGCTGTATCATCTGCATATGTGCCGGTGTGAATTACGATCAGAGAGAGTACATTAACTGTATATAGGGAGTATAGCAGAGGTCCCAGGGTCGAGCCTTGTGGTACTCTTGCCTGGATGCCTCGCCTGGTGGAGTAAACGTTCCCAATTTTGACTTTGAAGGTGCGGTTTTCCAAGTATGATTTTATCAGTTTGACAAGCTCGCCCAGGAGTCCCAGTTCATAGAGTCGGAGTAGCAGTCCGACGTGCCATACCGAGTCGAATGCCCGGGAGATGTCTAGTAGCACTAGTCCACAGTATTCTTCATGGTTGAAGGCCGTCGTAGCAGTCTCGACCACCTTGCTTACGAACGTCGTGCGAGAGTGTGTGTGGCTTGAGAGGAGACAATTGAGACCTTATGAACTTCAAATTTATCGAAGTAGTTTTAAACTTCGGTACCACGCCTAAAATAGATATAGCGTCACCATCTTGGTCTCATTTTTAAAAAGGAAGGTTGAAAGCTTTTGGCAGTTCTGTCGTGTGTCGACCGAGGAATACGATGTAACTTACTCCAATGGTGGATTCGCCTGTTTCCACTTACTGTCGGCTTCAGTTAAGGTGTTTCCAGTCGGCATCTATAAGCAATTGGCTAAGGAAAAAAGAGACAGCAATATACTTAACTACGGTTATGAGGGTAACTCCTTCGTGTTGCATTTGTTGTAGAAAACTGTACGAAAGGCATACAACAATGTTCTAAGCTATGGTAGAATGTTACACGGCGCAGAGGTATTCCTTGAGTGAAAGAATGGTATATCATTAATCTATAATAGTGGTAATCGCGTTTCTGAGCAAGAGGAAGTTAGAATACTGGTAGAATTGACCTAATACGATGGCTATTCCGTGGGTGTTGAACTATCGCTCCAAATTCATTTCAAGAACAGACGCTAATACTTTGATTAAATTGGCTTCTATAAGGCCTAGTGGTGGGGAAAGGTTGCCTACCATTGGCTGTGCAGACACGTGAAAGTTGAATGGTCAGAGTACTAACTCTGAATGCTTCCTCATGGTCCATCACGGCACGCTACCCGTTGGTGTCTCTAGACAGGAGACTGAACTGGTATAGCCACATCAATGAAGTCCATCGGAGAGCAAGCACCAGGCTCCACAGCCTTTACTCAATTCTAAATAAGGACAGCAAGCTAGCACCTTCCACTGGAGTCAAGATATATACATCACTCATACGCCCCATTATGGAGTATGCATGTCCTGTATGGGTGTACGCCAGTGACAGGCAAATCAGAACGCTCCAGGTTATTCAAAATAGGGCCCTAAAGAGAGCCCTCCACCTCCCGTGCCGGTTCCCCACGGATGCACTCCACGAGGCCGCCGGCATACCTAAATTGAAGGACAGATTCCGCCAGCTGGCGGAAACATTTTACAAAAATACCAGACAATGCAACAACCCGGCGGTCAACTCGCTTGGACGCTACGAAAATGGCGACGATAGGCATAGGAGACCGCTCAATCTCCTAGCAAACTGACACCCAACAAGAATTGAAACCCCTTCGTGACGTTGGAGGCAATGTCTCCGGACAAATACTCCACCCCCCACCTGCCTGTGACTTAGGCAGAGAAGGTGCCATGTGTGTGTGCTTAGCTCAGAGTAAAAATGCCGTGTGTCTCGTCCTCGGAAAAAAGCGTTTTGTGAGTTCGCAAACAGATGGTTTAGGCTGCACCTCCGGCGCGGCTCAGAAAGGAAACTGCCTGAAACATAATGCTACTGGTTACAACAAAATAAAGATTTACGACAGCACCGAACTGAACGCGCCGAGGGAACCCATGAATTTACACTTTATGGAATTGAATCGTGTACATGAAGTGGTCATATCTATGATATTAAACCCCTTACAGACGATAGATGCATTGTTTTGAAGAGAAGTTTATGTTTTACAACTCATCCTGTGTTCAAAGTCTGTATCTCAAAAAGAAATGAACAACGCCGTGAATTTTGATTTTCTAAAATCTTTCTTAAAGTGTCGTGGTATAGGAGGACGAAGATCATCAACAACAAAAATGATAGCGAATGTGTAGAGCACAAAATTTCAAAGAGAATATCACCAATAACGTCGGACCCAAACCAAAACCATCGCGCAGGGCTGCCAAGAATAGAGGCAAAGTAAGCACGATCGCAAAATAGGTGACATCTGACAAGCCTGGGTTATGTATGGATGTGGATTTCGCTGCTGTTGAAATGGAAAGTGCGATGGAGATTCAATCGTACCCACTTGGCATACCCAATACGGCGAAAATTGAACTTATAAAAGCGTCAACAACTACTTTAAAAGAAATTAATTGCATAATTTGTTATTATATTCATTTAATTATTTCCTTTTAATTTCAACTTACTATTCGTACCTGATGTGTTCATAAAATTACTGCGGCGAAACTACATTTATGTTTGAATGAAATGTTATCAGTCAAAACGCCCGTGCATAGTGTTCATATATAGGGTAAACGTACTACGGTAATGAGTTGATGGCAGCTTTTATTTTCTTTGAACGTTTTAGCTCTCTCTCTACGTTACAGTTGGTCGCTATTAAAGATCCAGTGTGGAAAAGTTAATTTTCCTCACGCATCCTGAAACGAAACCAAATCAATTATAAATGAAACGCCAGAAACGTATAAAAATTTATCAGGCGCGCAAGCAGCCTATTTTTGCTAGTTTTTTTTTTTTGTCCAATTGCTTGCTATGGTGCCTTCACAATAATTTCAGTCACATAATTGATTTTATGAGCACTGAAGCAGACATAAGCTGCTCAGGCACATAATCAATATTATCAGTACACTACAGCTGACGCTAATCACAGACCTTAAGCTCCCCATGCGGGCTGTCCTCACAGTAGTCGGTCTCCCGAAATATGTTATGGATGGATGCCGACTTAAGCGTCGATACCAATTTAAGAAGTTAAGGTTCGTATTAATGTATTCTTGTATATATTGTTTTAATCTGAAAATTTTCCAACTATCCAACATGATTTTCGAGAAATTACCTGAAACAGTTTTAGTATTGACAGCATGTCAATAGCGGGAATCAAACTAATACCTACTGAATGTTGCTTAAAGCCGTCGGCCAAACTTCATAATGTATGAGATCATTCTCTGAATTCTTGAAACATGAAATTTAGTTGAAATTTTTTCAAGTTGTTACAATAAAGTCATAATAATAAAAAAAATTTTAATTGTAACATACTATGATGAATTTGAGTTCGCATTTTTGGTACTTCTGCTGTAATGGTATTTATAGATAGAGTGTTCCTCCTAAAAACAGCATCTGAAATTTCATAGGACAAAGTTAGTGAGATCGAAGAGGTCAATATTATGATAGTCACAGAAAAATATGGTTATATTTTTAGAAGTTTCAAATGTAAGATCCCAAAAGAAGCATTACCTCTTTTCATGGAAGAAATGATAAATGAGGTGCAGGGAATTTCTAGTGTTCCGTAAAACAACATGTTTGCTAGTTTACTAGTTTGTTAATTAGATGGAAACGGTTTCTCTTTAGTATAGCTGCGTATTCTACGGACAGACCTCGTGCAGAGATACTGGGAAATGATTACACGTTGCTGAAAATGTATTTATCCAGGAAAACTTCAGTTTCACTCATTCTTCATACAATTATTAAATTATCTGAAAAACATCGCTTGTAAAGGTTCTCTTATTAGAGCTGTGAATTCCCCAGACAGACCTTGTACAGAGATTAATTAATTTAATTGCTATGGATGGCAAGCACCGGTGGCAATTTCCCTATACACCTATTTTTCTCTTCTCTTATTAATTTTTATCTTAATTATTAATAACTTACCAGTTACTAAAAATATATATATATATATACCCAATTAAACTTCACTTCAAACAATTATCAAAGTAGTTGTAAAACATCTCAAATTCCGATGTTACTTGAAAAATGTTTGATACTATCATATTTATCGCACTGGCAAATAAAAACTTTCCACTGATTTCAGAAAACGGGATTAGAGGATGAATAATAGATTTCGAGCCTGTTATTCGGGAGAGTAGTTTTCCAAATCGATGTTTACTCATTCCTACTTGGGTTATGTATCTTTTTTAGATGTCGTGTCGAGCGAAGTGATTTCGTAATACTTCAACTTATGAGGTAATGGATTTCCTTATACTTCCTTTCTTATCTCGCTTTTCAATTTTTCTATCCTAAAACCACCCATCGTCGTTCTAAATTCATAATTGAAATGAATATAATACATTTGTATGTACTTATTGTGCTCCGCCAGGAACAACTGAATATCTGAAGAAACGGATATCAGTTGTCAGGTATGTGTTAACTTCCTACCTATCTCCCTGATCATTTCTCAAATCTTAGTCATCTCTTCCACTCTCCTCTTCCTAGAATCTTCCACATCCCGACTAACAATGTTTCTCTTGTTGTTTTCACTTATATACAATTTATATTGTGGCACAGTGCCACTAATTATGACTTCTTAGTTTCTGTAGCCTATCACCTTCATTTGCTACTTTGCAACTTGAATATTTCAAATCGGTATTTAGAATATTTCCTATATGCGTGATGTGTGCGGAGAAGACAGTGTTTTGCAGTTTTACGTTTCTGCAAGATTTTAATTCTATCATGTTCACCTTTTTATAGTTCTTCAAAGGGGCTGTATTGCGCACACATGAGGATACTCGCGTATATGTACCTAACTTTCATGTTTCAGGTTTTTATTAAATAGCGTTAGAACTGCTTCAGTCAGGTGGCCTACCACTACTACACGGATTACCGGGTGTTTCCAAAATGACCGCTATATTTGAAAAATCTATAAAAACTAAACGGGCAGCGATAGAAATACACCGTTTGTTGCAATATCTGTTTCTCTCTCACTGTTTGAGTCTTCTGCACATCTCTTCTTTTCGTCTGGTATCAATACGGTATCATCCTCAGTTTTTATTATCATTATTATTCTACTTATATACGAGTTCACTATCAAGAGAATACAAATCATATAGCTGGTACGTCTGACTTCCTTTATTGGTGCATAAATTAATTAATACCCTTCAGCTTGCCACAGTCCATACGAGAGGGTCACAGGATTGATATATATATATATATATATATATATACTGACGGAAATTAAAATCCCAACACCTAGACAGAGTTGTGATAAATTAATGTAATTTGCTCCAACTATCCCCACATTAAGAGTGATTAAAAATTGAATGGTTTGCATGAAATAGTATGAGAATTACAAGGGTATTTACTATACAAAATTGCCATGTTTGTAAGAATATAAGTGATTAACAGTGTAGTGTAACATGACACTCTTTTGTCCACAAGTTCATCTTGAGCAATCAAGCCAAGGCGAATACTTACGACCATCTACACCAAACGTCAAACTGTGAAAGAGGTCGGAGAATTGGCGTGTTTGTAACGGATGTACCCAATCGTGAAATCTCCCGAAGGATTGGCCGGAATGCAATGTTAGTATACAGATTTGTTGCACGGTAGATGAAAGAAGGCTCTAATACTCCTAGAGCAGGTATAAGTTCACACCGATGGACAATAACACGTGAAGACCGCCAAATTGTGTGGGAGGTTGTTGCTGGCAGACGGTTGACTGCAAGCTAGGTACAAACAAAGGTTACAGAGAGAGTCACCCCCGGACGATTGTAAACCAATTGCTTGAAGCTTGGTTACAGTCTCCGACCACTACGGAATATATTCTATTAAACTGATCTCATTGCCAGCATCGTCTAACCCGGTATATGCAAAACGCAAATGGACACGGGAATGTCGTATATTTGTGTTTAGAGACGAGTGTCGATTCTGTGTGTGGTATCGACAACATGATCGCAGGCATAGTGTAGAAACGGACTGCCCTACTGTGATTTAAGAACGTCACACAACTGCAGCCACTGGCAATCAGATTCGAGAGTAGGAGTGAGTTTGTTGTTGTTGAAAACACAATGACAGCCCACCACTATGTGAACGGGGTGCTGCATACTATTGTGACAGCCTTCATGTCCACCATTCAAATAGAATCTTCCAACAGAACAATCCCGTCCTCATACTGCAGCCATCGCAACACAAGCTTTGGAAGGGGTTACGATCATAATTCGGACTGCACGGTCCCCAGATTTGTCTCCAATAGAGCATGTCTGGGATGCAAGACGTAGACACATTAGATCACATGGTCACCCAGCACAAGCTGTGCAACAAATAACTGCCCATACATGCAGACGTAAAGAGACATACCCCAAAAAGACATCCAAATACTCAATGCCGGCAAGGATCCACCAATGTGTTGATGCTCAAGGTGGGCGCACTTCTTACTGAGAACTGTACTTAAAGTTAATAAACTTAGCCTAATTCATTTCAATTTATTATCATTTCTTGTTTGTATGACACCGGATATATCTACAAAATTTCCTTAGATCCCACTATTCCTGTATGGGTGTTGGAATTTTAATTTCCGTCAGTGTATATTAGGCTGGAATTAACTAACAGACAGATAACGTAGGCTTCGTTTGAGTTGATTGAGGAAGATGCAAATAACTTCCTTTATTCACAAGTGTAATGTAATACTTCATCCACCAACCAATTTTTGTCTCACTGATAGGAGAGATGAGATTAGAGAAATAAGATTCCGTATTGATGCTTTATTTCCCTCGTGCGATACGGGATTGGAAATCACAGAGTAATGATTAGTTCTGGCGCAAACCACTCTCCTCCATTCACAAAATTTGTGAATTATAGTATGGAACTTTAGAAATTGAGTCATTTCGTACGTACATTAAAATATCTTGCCTTCTACCTCCTACATAAAAACTTATTTCATCTATAATTGATCAAAAATAGTTTTAATATTTTGTCTTTGTTGCCCTCTAATTTTAAAAAAATTAATTTAACGTACGTGAAAACAATATTACGAAATGCTATTTACCCTGAAGTTCACTAAACTAAAACATTTTTCATTTAATTTCGTAACTGCGTTCTTCCCTCAGTTATCGTTGCTCGCAACTTCGCGTGACCGCAAAACTTTATTCGAGAATCGCTGCAAAAGAGTACTTTAAGCTTTTACTACCTCTGGACACGACAGTTAATATTCCGAAACATATTTCACACAGAGATGTTCCAGTGAGAGATAACGATGGGGATTTTGCGTCATTATCGAGCTAAAAATTCCTTTCTAAACGCAATCTACAACGCTTTGAAACTTTGGGACTTCTCACAACGTTACTGCAGCAACGAAATAAGATTTACCATATATTTAATTTAATTGCGATGTAGCGCCACTTGCTCCGGTGGCAATTTCCTTACAGATCCACTTTTCGCCATTCCTTTTACAACCTACTTTTTCCCTCTGCTAATTTCAACTTTAATTTCTTTTAGCGTCTTTGTTAAATTATTTATCATTTCTCTTGGTAATTTATTCCAATCCCTGACTCCCTTACGTACAAAAGAAGTTCTTTTCACACCCTTATGCATGGAATCGAGTACCAATTTGTGGTCATGGTCATCTTTCCCCTTCTATGCATCTCTCGTAATTCTTCTCTCAATATTTTTTCACGCTTCATCACCAACATACGTCTTGAACACTGTAAGGATACACAGCCTCTTAGTTTTTGAAGAGTTAGTAATTAATGTTTCTTTTTTATATTATTTAAATGGGAAGTGTTTATTGATAGTGGTATTTTCGAATCACTATTTGGTTTCTGATTTATGTAAAGCTGATTATAGATGTATGTTGTTGAAAAATGCTTGATATCGTGTTATTATTATTTCTTAAGTATTGTGTCAAATAAATCCACGCGTCGTTTTTACCAGTTGAACAAAGTGCATGAAAATCTCTGGACGATAAACCGTACAAGAGGAAGATCTTTGGCAAAGAGAAGAGAAGAGATGAATGCGGTATGCATGGCTGACGTTTTGGATAAACTGCGAGTTGTTTCTGTGCACTAAAAAGAATTAATAAATTAATGAAAGTTAATATAAAAAAAAAACCAAGTGAATGTTTTTGTTGGTTATCTTTATTCTTTTGAAGGTATAGAGAAGAAATATTGGCACTTTAAACACTAGCAAGAAGGTTAGTAAAGAGCACAAAATATTATACGTGGCGTTCCGTGACAGACGATATGCCATATAGTAAAAGCAAAGACTAAAATATTATAACACTACAACGATTCTCTTCACCTGGTCCTGTCTTCCAATGAATCTCATTCTAGTTCCTTTATTATATCACATACCAATTGTGTTCTGCGGTAATTTCCATAGGCAAATGTAGCTGCCCTTCTTAGCATACCCTCTAGCTCCTGTATTTGATACCAAAATTGTGGGTCCCAAACTACACTACCATATTTAAGCAATGGTCTGAGCAAAGTTTTGTAACTCTATTCCCTTATTTCTGTAGCACATCTTCTCATCACTCCCTCCAAGAAGTGAAGGATTTTGAAACCTTTTCCTACTACCTCACTATTGTGTCCTGCCCAGTTGAGTCCGTTATCAAATGTTGTGCCAAGGTACTAACATTTCAAGTCCCCAACTTTCTGGTTAGATTATCTTTCTGTATTTTAAGAACTTGATAGGACTGAAATAGGGCAGCATTCACAATTAGGCAGCTTAATAAGTTTTCTGAAAATGCTATACTATTATTATCTATTTATCAGTTGATTGATCAATCCGTCATTTCATACACTTTCCTCAGATGCATGACGTTTTGTTCAGAATATGAGTCTTTTAAACAATCTCTCCTCTCCTGCAAGCCAAACACCAAATGATGAAAATTTCTCCCACTAACACTATCACATAATCCTAGTGACCTCGGCCACTCGCAGGTGGTTTCTTGCAAAACAGAAGTATAATCGTTGCGATTCACAAACAGATTTACACCGAGATGGGAGGAGGCCAATATTGGCCTCCTACCTATCATTCGGGAGGACCGGGGTTAAACTCGGTTCGGCCATCCTGTCTGAGGTTTTCCGTGGTTTCCCTCAGACACTTAGGCGAATGCTGGGATGGTTCCCTACAAGGCCACGGCCGACCTTCCATCCCCCTTCCCTCCCCGTAGTAGTAGATTGGCTGAAAAGAGTCCCCTATGACTCTCCAGCAGCCCGCCTCCCAGCCTTCTGCTGGGAGGAATGAAATGTAAAAAAAAAAAAAAAAAAAAAAAAAAAAAAAAAAAAAAAAAAAAAAAAAAAAACAGATTTAAAAGTTTTAATTATTTTATATGCATACAAGGAAACGTCGGATGGATCGTACCTTGAAATCCTATTATTTACTAACGCATTAATCCAAATCAGGGATAGATTTCTTTACTCAATTTCATTCCTTCATCTTCAATGGCCTTAGATACAAAGATATTATTGCATGCCTATGTCTCGTCTCCTAATAATAATGAGATGGTAAGTGCAAGGTAAGGAACTAAGGAAGGTTACGGAAACAAGACCCAAGAATCACAAATAACGGCGAATGGTAACAACGAACACAATTAACGCAATATTTCGGGCGTTAACCTTATTCTTGCAAGCAGATGAGACACTTTGCAGGATCAGATGTGCACACACCGTCTGATTGGTGAATAGAGGGTACAGGTGGCATGGCCTCGGTAGCAAAGATGGTGGTGTAGGGGACGAGAAAGTATTAGAATTGATAATGCTGAAGTGCCACCATAGTTAACGAGTGAGTATATAAATATTTTTCAAAAAAAAAAAAAGTGAAAGTGGGAAAATTCTTTTTTTTCACCTATGTCGACGTCGAGATCATTAGAGGCGAGAAAGGACTGGGGCCAAGGAACCGGAAGGAAATAGGCTATGGCGTTTTTGAAGGAAGCATCCCGCCGTTCGCCTAGAGTGATTTGGAGAAACGATGGGAATCCCAAATCTGGATGCCCGGACGGGGATTCGAACCAGCGTCCTTCCGAATGCGAGGCCAGAACGTTAGCGCTCAACCACCATGCTCGATTTTAAGAAGGAACGATTATAAGATCTATAAAAAGTAAACAATGTATAAATAATAGTAATAATACTTGAAATATTTAATGTGGAAACCTGAATATGAATGAAAAGCTCATAAAAACATTATTTCTCTTTATTAACTAATCAAAGATATTATAATATGAAACTAATCTAAGTGTTGTTATTAGTAGCTGAAACAAACACTAGCAAACGATTTACAATGTGAGTTATTATAATAACTCATAGAATGGAACTTTTTCTGTGTATAGAAAAATTTGTTGGATGATGATTCCTTTAAAAATTCTGCGCCTGTGTTCATGGCCGGACGTCGTTGGGCGACGATCGAATTAACGCTGGTGTCAGGTAGATAGGAATGTGTGCCCGCAGAGACGTGACAAGATGAGGCAGAACGCTGTTGTCACCAGATAATGAAATTGTTCTCGCACAGTTGTGCGATATGAGTTGGCTGCGAACCCCCGCTAACTCTCGGTATGTTGGTCACCGCAATCAGCACTGATGCCGTGGTGTCCACTTCTCTGCTGTCCAGTCCACCTTTGGCGACTTTTTATAGGTCACATTGCTTCACCATTTTCCGGAAACGTTTGCCCAAATATCAATCAACCACGGTTTGACTAGAAACAGACATTTCATTGGTGCGCGTGACTTGGAGGATCGTTAATACTGTGCAATTGAATATTCCGGCGCGAAAAGCAGGAGATCTTGTATGATGATGCAATTAAAAAAGCCATGTCTAGTAGAAGTAGAAAATTTCGGAACCTCACTTGCGCCACGAATCTGTCAAAGATTAAAGTCCTGAGCGAATGTGCCTATCATCACATTCAAATTAGCTGATCCTCCGAAGTAATGCTAGTACAAGTATGTCTGATCAAAAAAGCTCTCGCAACATTATCTACACTTGTCACACATGGGAAATGTCCAGTTAAATATTTTCAAAAAGGATTGTTACTAAAACTAAGAGGAAATGTTATCCTTACAAATTTTTCAGAAATAAATGTTGAGAAATTTAACGACATTAAATTTGTCGTTGCTGTACATTTACAGTCGGATTAGCAGACACTAATTCGACGACAATGAAGAAATAAATAACTTTCGGCAGTAACCTGTTTTTCCAAATTTCTCCTGTCGTGTGATAGGGAAGGTATCCCGACTTGGGATGTTTATGAGTTAGCTATCGAACAATTCAGAACTCATCAAGAAAATTGCTGTAATAAATTTCCTATGTAATTCACACAATCAATTCCTTTTACAAGTCTCCAGATATAGCCCACGCGTTTTAGGTATGAACCTCAAAACCTGAAATTCGGTACAGGCATTCCATACTGCCTACGAAACGAATATTGAAAAGTCCACACCTCTGGAGTGTCCGCGTCATAGTTTTTTCACGCTAAAAGAGCTTAAAAAGGGCCTGAATGCCAGATCAGTGTAAACTCGTTGTAACATTTAAAATGTCAGCCCTAGTAACATTTTATTGAACCCTACATGATCAAAAAAGGTCGACAACTGCATAAAAGTGTAGTATCGGGCATGATTATTATACAGAAGTAACAGTACACTCACATTTAAACATGAAGGTGGTACGAAAAATTACTTTTTCAACAACTCTGAATAGAAGAGAAACTAAATAAAGTATGTGTGCTAAGACACATAACAAAACTTGTAGTACACGGTTTCAGCATTAAAATGGTATATCGCTTGTATGTCTGTGATAAACGGTTGTCGCGATACGCGTCCAAACAAGTACGAATGAATCAGCATTGGGCCAAGAGCGCCGCGCGCCGCTCCCAAGGTATTACCGGTACGAACCTCAGAAAAAAAAATGTAGAGTTAAAAATTGGCACAGATGTTATTTAGTACCTGATAAACACGTACACGTCTCTGAGGTGTCCACGTAATAGTTTCTTCAGGTCAAAAGGGTGTAGGTAGGGCTTAAATACTATAATCAGCATGTTCGTCTTGTAGCACTTAAACTAGTAGGCTTAGTATCATTATATTGCACTATAAGTAATTTGGAGTGGCTAAGCATTGAATAAATGCTTAGTTTTTGACGTAATTATTGCATAAAAGTAAATCCAAACTCACATTTTATCATGAGGTAGGTACGACACATAACTTATTTCTTAATTAATCCCAGTTTGTTGAAACACTATCAAATTTATCATATGAAGACCTATTATCAATGTTTTAGAAAGCATTTTCAGGGATAGAACGGTAAATTGGTCATGTTTTTATGATAAACGCTTGGCGAGATACGCATCGAAACATTCAGAAACAGTGCGCGGAGCTCGAGCTAAAGCGTCGTTCCGCTCCCCTCTGTTTGTATCATTCCGCGTGCTTGGAAGAATGCTCCAAGATTTTGAACTCTTGGAAATATGTATGAACTGACAGAAATAAACCTAGAATATGACGAAACGATTTGCAGAACTCTAAATTAGTGTGCAAATTCATGAAACAATAAATATTTTTTCGTTACTGAACTCGTTGAATGAAATTTAATGCTCAGCTTCATGATCGTCCTCATCATCTTAACGATTATATATGACATTAACACATCATATCTTCTGCAATTCTTACATATTAGCGAACACTCAAGCCCAGATCGCACCTATTAATTAATTAATTAATTTAATTGCAATGGAGCACACGCTCCGGTGGCAATTTCCCTACACACCCATCTCCCCCTATCTTGCACCCACCTACATTTGCTATCTACAAATTTTATCTTTAAATTCTTTCAAAGTTTTCGGTAAATTATTCATCATTTCTCTTGGTAACTCATTCCAATCCCTGACACCCTTACCTAAACAAGAGAATCTTCCTACACCCTTATGCCTGAAATCAAGTGCCAGCTTGTGGTCATGGTCATCTTTTCCCTTCCATGCACTACTTTTCATACCTATTGCAATATCTTTCCATGTCTCATCGCCAGTATATGCCCTGTACACTCCCATGACCCTCCTCATTCTCCTCCTGTCTTGCAATGAATCCCATTCCAGCTCCTTTATCATATCCGTCACTGATTGCATTCTGCGATAATTTCCAGAAACAAATCTAGCAGCCCTTTTTTGCACCCTCTCCAACTTCTGTATTTGATACGTAAAATGAGGGTCCCGTACTACACTACCATATTCGAGCAATGGTCTCACCAAAGTTTTACTTCTCCCGTACATCCCCTCATCACTCTCTCCAACAAGTGCAGAACTTTGAAACCTTCTCCTACCACCTGTCCAATGTGTCCTGCGCAGTTAAGCTTGTTATCAAAAGTAATGCCAAGATAGTCACATTTCAAGTCTTCAGCAAGCAATTCTTTCCCCACCTTATATTCATAATTAATCTTTTGTTTTTTATTTGTGTATCTAATTATCTGGCTCTTCTTTGCATTTATCTTCATCCCATGTTTACGAACCCAACTAGATATCCTGTCCAGATCACCCTGCAACTGTTTACAATCCTCTATCGTTTTGATCCTTTTATACAGCACTATGTCATCTGCAAACAATCTAATTTCAGATAGTAAACAATCAACACAATTATTCATTAGAATAATGAATAGCAATGCTCCCAATACGCTACCCTGTGGCACACCCATTTTTACTTCAACTTCTTTTGATACTACATTTCCTACACACTGATTTCCGCAAATACCCATGCAATTGCAGGACATCAAGTTAAGGAAGTGATTCTGACCATGAGGGAGTCAGGTAATCACTGGCACTAGAGATAACCTATTAATTCAGTGTCTTCTTTCACGGAAATTTTCCCTCCATGTGGCTCCATTATTGACAGGTTCAGTGAGGAATAATTGTAATTGTCGACGGAGGCTCCCTCCTAAACGCTGTAGTGTGGCCCAGGCCATCAACATTCGACCAGTTCTGGGAATTATATGAATTTTAATGGTTAAAAAGTGATCTCATTGGTCATCATCGTTTTCGACATGGCAACGAAAGGTAAGGGTCGTCTTCGAGAAGCCGGAGGAAAAACTTCTGACACCGTTTTCGCTCACCACAACACGGTAATCTCTCCACATCAAGCTAAATTTTTGAAAAACAGTAGTAACAGAAATCTGCTTGTTGAATTACTTGCAGTCAAATATAGACTGCTGGTCATCGTAGCAATTCAGTGCAAAAGAGTCGCGGATGTCAGCATTGCAACATTTTCATTTGAAAACGACAAGGGTCAGAATGTAGCAGTCATCAAAATGATACGAATGTTCTGGTAATACTGGTAGCAAAAGATAGTGAAGACAGTCGGGTAAGCGTCGTTCACCCTGTCACGGGAAAACCACCGGTAGGGTTGTGATGTACCCGGGAGTAAGGATTGCCACTAGTTACTATTACTCTCTATCATTAAAATTTTGTATATAAAATACCTTGTTCAATTTTGCCTGGGCGCCATGGAAGGAGTCCTTCCAGAATTTCTGATAAACATTTAGAAATTTAATTATTCGTTTTATTATAAGGAAATTTATATTAATTTTATATACTGACACTTGCATTTATTGTTATCAACATAAGGAAACATGATTTGCATTGACTAACACATATAACAAGAAAATTAAATCTATACAGTAAAAATTGATTAAAGAAACAATAAAATGACAGATCATGAACAAAGTCCAACTAACTCAAAATAAAATCAGAGAGCACAAGTCTCTACAGGTTTTCGCTTTCGGGTACAATGCGCCACACTTTGACTCGGTTTGTTCTGGCGGAAAAAAATCGTGTAATTACCATCTAGTTGATGTTTATGTTGAAGTCGGCGCTGTCCGATCTTCTGGAATTTCTGTGCGCAACACGCAAAAAAACAAAATTTAATCGTCGCACTGTGTTTAACACCGGACTAGCACTTGCTTTGGAACACATTCGATGATTATCCTTTCGAACTTATTGTCAATTAATTGTTATCCTTACATGCATGCACGCACACAACCGCTCCGTACCTCACGCACCACTGGCACGGGTGGACTGTGCCCACTGTAGAAATGTGCGGTCCCGTTATCTCGTTTCCCATCTCCAAACACCTGCACTGCACTACAAAGGGTGCCGCGATGGTTGCACTGCCAAATAGTCTCTGCTGCTCACACCGACCAACGCTTGCTAATAAAATATGAAGCTTCCGTGAGCGGACCACTTCAGGGTCTTCAACGTGACTAGACTCATCAAATCCATCCCGCAAATGGCTCTAACGAGTTGGTGGAAATTTCATATTTTGATTACGTTCTGATGTTTAATTTTACCTAATAGGTGTCTTTCCTGAAATAACTTGATTTTTTTAAAAAAAATCCTCAATTCTTGTATTTGGTATCTCGGAAATAGCTCTAACGCCATCTCGTAGACGTTTGAGGTACCAGTAAGCCGACTAATGTTTAGCTAAGTTCTCTTTGTTTATAACAAGGAACTCTTTCATATTTTAAAAATTATTTTTGTACACTAGCTGATCCGTGCGAATAATATTTTGGTCACTCACCGAATGGTAATATAATAATGCTGAAATAAGTTAACGCAAGGATTAATTAACGAAAGGAATTTTGTTTTGAAGATTAGTAATAAACATCACTTTTACTGTAAAAACTCGTTATTATTAAATGCTGCATGTTTGATTTTAAAACATTTAAAAAGTAGATATTTATAAATATTGACTTTGTCAGATGACCTTTATCTATTCTTCTTTACTTTACAAAACTTCTTTGAAAACAATATTAGCAATTGTAAATATTAATGAATCTACAAACTCGTGAAAAAGCCAGGTAAGGGTGCTATAACGAAAGTTATTTATATTGGGAATTGTTTTCTTATCATTTGGAAAGGCACATTTGATCAGAAGATGTGGGGTTAATGCGAGGTA
>JARYHS010008074.1:91610753-91763539 GCA_031002005.1 Vandiemenella viatica | reverse complement strand
CCAATAATTCAGGTGGATTATATTTCTTGGATGCACCTGGTGGTACAGCAAAACGTTCATTATGTCATTGATTTAGCGACTATTCGATCGGAACAGAAAATTGCATTGGCACTTGCATCTTCGGGAATTGTTGCTACATTATTAGAAGGTGGTCGGACCGCACACTCTGCATTAAAATTGCCATTGAATGTACAGGTGATTGAAACTCCAACTTGCAATATTTCGAGAAATTCTGCTATGGCAAAAGTTCTGTGATTAACGTCAATTATTTTATGGGATGAGTGTACAATGGCGAATAAAAAATCACAAGAAGCATTTAATCAAACAATGCAAGATTTACGTGGTAATCAACAGCTTTTGGTGGTGCTCTGATATTACTGTCAGGGGATTTTCGTCAAACATTGCCTGTCATTCCTCGATCAACTCCTACTGATGAAATAAATGCCTGTTTGAAGTCATCAGTTCTTTGGAGATATGTACAAAAATTGACACTGAACATTAATATGCGTATTCACCTACAAAATGATCCAGCTGCCCATGAGTTTTCAAAACAATTGTTAGAAATTGGTGATGGCAAAATACAAATCGACAGTACCAACGAATTGATCGCTGTACCGAACAATTTTTGTACAATTGCGCAATCGATAGATGAATTGATTGAATGTGTTTTTCCGAATATTCTTCAGAATTACAGAAATCATGATTGGTTGAGAGAACGCACCATTTTAGCACCGAAGAACATTCATATCAATGCCATTAATTTTCAAATTCAAGTGAAACTGCCAAGTGTAGCCACGACATATAAATCAATTGACAGTGTTATGAATCAAGATGAGGCAATGAATTATCCAATTGAATTTTTAAATTCATTGGAACCGGCTGGTATGCCACCGCATTGCTTGAATCTGAAAGTTGGTTCTTTGATTATATTATTGCGAAATATTAATCCACCAAACCTGTGTAATGGCACCAGATTGGCAGTGAAAAAGTTATTGCCAAATTTGATTGAAGCTATGATCTTAACTGGTAAATCAAAAGGAGAAGTTTGTTTGATACCGCGTATCCCTATGATTCCAACTGATATGCCATTTGAGTTCAAACGATTACAATATCCTGTGCGTTTATCATTTGCGATATCCATTAACAAGGCCCAAGGGCAAACACTTCACGTTTGTGGTGTGAATTTGGAGGAATCATGTTTTTCACATGGCCAACTTTATGTTGCCTGTTCCAGAGTCGGTACCCCCAGCCGTTTGTTTATTCATGCTCAAAATGGAAAAACAAAAAATATTGTTTATCCAAAAGTTTTAAAATAGCTAGCAATTAATAAAATATTTTGTTGTTTGATTAAATGAATTTGATGTTCCAATTAATTTTTTTATTATTTCACTTTATACGTAGCGAAGCACGTACCGGGCCGCTAGTAAATAATAAAAATGGAAAATATTGAGTGTTAGGTCAATTATGTGCCTTACAATACGAGAAATTTAAAAATATGGTTTGCTTAATGGCCAAGTTACAAGAGTTTTTTTTAAAAAAAATCTAAATAAACGTTCCATAACACCGAGAAAAGTATTCCATTTCACAAAGTGAAGTGAATATACTCTGTAAAGTGTAGACTTGGCTCAGAACTTTTTGTCACTGCACAAGCACGAGACTTGGCCTTTTTTTGCGTGACTCATTATTATATCTCCTGATTCCTTGATTGATATTACAGTTGATTCAATGTTATTAAAAGAAACTACTCACCAACTCATAAACTGTCAAGTATTTCAGATTTACTTGTGTGGCGTAACGACGTTTTTAGAGTGGAAATTATTATTTTTTAGTAAGAAAGGAGACTTTCTCGGCGAATGATGGTAGTGAAGTCCTCATAGGTTGTATCTCCGGATTTCATTGCAAACACACGAAATTACACACGTGAGGAAGACGGCGTAGGCAGCCGTCGAAGTATGGTGTTCCTACAAAACAATTCGTCGATACACCCGTGAAAATTTCATTATAACTTTTTTACCTTTAGTCGAAATAGTAACAAGGAGAAGAGGGATTAATCGAAAGCCTGAGCGGCACATGTAAGCAGGTGGCTTTCGTCAAAGAAACGCATTGAGGCAGCGGCCAAAACAACAATAAGTCAAAGGATATACAATTTCCTTTTGATTGCTTTTAAATAAATAGATACGCGATCGTTTAAGTTACGATAACATTAGTTTCACATCAACGAATAATCAAATTTTCAGCCGCAAATTAGGAAATTGTCACAATTACTTTATCTGCAAATACAGAAAATGGGAATAAAAGCTGTAACCGTGTAGTTCAGATAACGTTTGCGACACTTAAAAAATAATTATATAGTTCGAAAATCGTACTAAATACGCACCATAACTCAAATTACAGAAATGTGTACTCGAAACAAACGTAAGTTTTGATGAATACGTAAAAGTGTATTTATTTACTTACAAATGACGAAGGTTGACAAAAACAAACGCTTGTTCACATGAATCAAATGCCAACTGGAAGGGTACAGGCAAAGAGTGCAATACATCCGATAGAGACCGAGTGGGGTAGCGAGTCACGCAGACTGACACGCGTTTCCGCCGGATTTTGCGGATTGCGGATCCGCTTAATTTTGTGCGGGATCCGCCAGACTGTCAAATGATGCGGGATCCCGCTTTGCTGGATTGCAATCCCTAATCACAGGAAATAAAGACACTCGGGCTGAAAAAAAAGTTCCAGTTCAAACCACCCCAGAGGACCGGTACCTTCTGGGGAAGGATGTAAAGTAGCAGCATAGTGAGAGGATGCGTGATAACATGGCGAATATCAAAGTCTACTCTCAGAGGAGAGTTGAATTGCTTGGTGCTTCTTAGTTCACCCAGTAGAAGGAAGGGGAGCGATAGGAGTGATACCAAACATAATAGCTGGACCATAGCTTAGGAAATGAAGTGGACATTTTAGAACTTTATTTAAAACTAGGATGTGTTAAACAAACAGATTTTTTTTAATTTTTTTACTGTGGTGTGTTCGATTTTCTTACAAGGATCCGATCTGCACAATGCTGTGAACACTGTGGATGAACCCGTAAGTAACACGATTCTCCTGCATCGTCCGTCGGTATATTCTCTCTCAATACATCAAAAACCACACACGCTAATAGTATCCATTCACCATAATTACACAGGGTGTTCCAAAAATTACCGGTATATTTGAAAAACCAATAAAAACTAAACGGGCAGCGATAGAAATACACCGTTTGTTGCAATATGCTTGGGACAACAGTAAATTTTCAGGCAGACAAACATTCGAAATTAGTTACAAATTTCGACAACAGATGGCGCTGCAGTCAGGAAAAATTACGATATTTTGCACATATCCACCATGCGCAGCAATAATATGGCGTAGTCTCTGAACGAAATTACCAGAAACCTTTGTAAACGTGTCAGGTGGGATGGCTTCACATGCAGAAGAGATGTGCTGCTTCAGTTGTTCAATTGTTTCTGGATTGTGGCGGTACATCTGGTCTTTCAAGTGTCCCCACAGAAAGAAGTCACACAGGGGTTCAGATTTGGCGAATAGGGAGCCCAATCCACGCAGCTTCCTGTATGTGTGGAATAGCTCAAAGCAATCACTCGATCATCTATATCTTTCAAATTACCTGCAGCGCCATGAGTTGTTGAAAATTGTAACTAATTTCGAAAGTTTGTCTGCCTGAAAATTTACTGTTGTCCCAAGCATGTTGCAACAAACGGTGTATTTCTATCGCTGCCCGTTTAGTATTTATTGATTTTTCAAATATACCGGTCATTTTTGAAACACCCGGTATTCCGTGCAGTAGTGGTTAGTAAACGTTCCAGCTGTGGTAGGCCACCTAACTGAAGCAGTTCTAACGCTATTTAATAAAAAATTGAAACAGGAAAGTTAGGTACATATACGTGAGTATCCTCATGTGTGCGCAATACAGCCCCTTCGAAGAACTGTAAAAAGATAAACATGATAGAATTAAAATCTTGCAGAAACGTAAAACTGAAAAACACTATCTTCTCCGCACACTTCACGCATATAGGAATGATTCTAAATACCGATTTAAAATATTCAAATTGCAAAGTAGCAAATGAAGGTGATAGGCTACAGAAACGAAGAAGTCATAATTAGTGGCACTGTGCCACAATATAAATTGTAAATAAGTGAAAACAACAAGAGAAACAGTGTTAGTCGGGATGTGGAAGATTCTAGGAAGAGGAGAGTGGAAGAGATGACTAAGATTTGAGAAATGATCAGGGAGATAGGTAGGAAGTTAACACATACCTGACAACTGATATCCGTTTCTTTAGATATTCAGTTGTTCCTGGCGGAGCACAATAAGTACATACAAATGTATTATATTTATTTCAATTATAAATTTAGAACGAAGACGGGTGGTTTTAGGTCAGAAAAATTGAAAAGCGAGATAAGAAAGGAAGTATAAAGAAATCCATTACCTCATAAGTTGAAGTATTACGAAGTCACTTCGCTCGACACGACATCTAAAAAAGATACATAACCCAAGTAGGAATGAGTAAACACCGATTTGGAAAACCACTCTCCCGAATAACAAGCTCGAAATCTATTATTCATCCTCTAATCCAGTTTTCTGAAATCAGTCGAAAGTTTTTATTTGCCAGTGTGATAATTTTTTAAATAACAACGGAATTTGAGATGTTTTTCAACTACTTTGATAATTGTTTGAAGAATGGTTGAAGTTTAATTGGGTATTTATATATATATATTTTTTAGTAACTGGTAAGTTATTAATAATTAAGATAAAAATTAATAAGAGAAGAGAAAAATGGGTGTATAGGGAAATTGCCACCGGTGCTTGCCATCCATAGCAATTAAATTAATTAATCTCTGTACAAGGTCTGTCTGGGGAATTCACAGCTCTAATAAGAGAACCTTTACAAGCGATGTTTTTCAGATAATTTAATAATTGAAACAGAAGTTTACCTGGATAAATACATTTTCAGCAACGTGTAATCATTTCCCAGTATCTCTGCACGAGGTCTGTCCGTAGAATTCGCATCTATACTAAAGAGAAACCGTTTCCATCTGATTAACAAACTAGTAAACTAGCAAACCTGTTGTTTTACGGAATACTAGAAATTCCTTGCATCTTATTTATCATTTCTTCCATGAAAAGAGGTAATGCTTCTTTTGGGATGTTGTATTTGAAACTTCTAAAAATATAACCATATTTTTCTTTCACTATCATAATATTTTTCTCTTCGATCTCATTAAATTTGTCCTTTGAAATTTCAAATGCTCATGTTAGGAGGAACACTATATATATATATACCACTACAGCAGAAGTACCAGAAATGCGAATTCAAATTCATCATAGTATGTTACAATTAATTTTTTTTATTATTATGTCTTTATTGTAACAACTTGAAAAAATTTCAACTGAATTTCATGTTTCAAGAATTCAGAGAATGATCTAACACATTATGAAGTTTGGCCGGAGGCTTTAAGCAACTTCAGTAGGTATTAGTTTGATTCCCCCTATAGACATGCTGTCAATACTAAAACTGTTTCATGTAATTTCTCGAAAATCATGTTGGATTGTTGGAAAATTTTCAGATTAAAACAATATATACAAGAATACAGTAATACGAACCTTAACTTCCTAATTGCTATCTACGCTTAAGTCGGCATCCATCCATAACATATTTCGGGAGACCGACTACTGTAGGCAGCCCGCATGGGGAGCTTAAGGTCTGTGATTAGCGTCAGCTGTAGTGTACTGATAATATTGATTATGTGCCTGAGCAATGTGCTAATTATATTAGCAACTTATGTCTGCTTCAGTGGTCATAAAATCAATTATGTGACTGAAATTATTGTGAAGGCACCATAGCAAGCAATTGGACAAAAAACAAAAAAGAGCAAAAATAGGCTGCTTGCGCGCCCGTTTCTGGCGTTTCATTTATAATTGATTTGGTTTCTTTTCAGGATGCGTGAGGAAAAATAACTTTTCCACACTGGATCTTTAATAGCGGCCAACTGTAACGTGAAGAGAGAGCTAAAACGTTCAAAGACCGTAAAAGCTGCCATCAACTCGTTACCGTAGTATGTTTACTCCTTATATGAACACTATCTGTTAGGTAGTTCTACTGCATGGGTGTTTTGACTGATAACATTTCATTCAAACATAAATGCAGTTTCGCCGCTGTAATTTTATGAACACATCAGGTATGAATAGTAAGTTGAAATTAAAAGGAAATAATTAAATGAATATAATAACAAATTATGTAATTAATTTCTTTTAAAGTAGTTGTTGACGCTTTTATAAGTTCAATTTTCGCCGTATTAGGTATGCCAAGTGGGTACGGTTTAATCTCCATCGCAGTTTCAATTTCATCAGCAGCGAAATCCACATCCATACATGACCCAGGCTTGTCAGATGTCACCTGTTTTGCGATCGCGCTTACTTTGCCTCTATTCTTGGCAGCCCTGCGCGATGGTTTTGGTTTGGCTGCGATGTTATTGGTGATATTCTCTTTGAAATTTTGTGATCTACACATTCGCTATCATTTTTTTTGTTGATGATCTTCGTCTTCCTATACACGACACTTTAAGAAAGATTTTAGAAAATCCAAATTCACGGCGTTTTTTTTTTCTTTTTGAGGTACAGACTTGGAACACAGGATGAGTTGTAAAACATACACTTCTCTTCAAAACAACGCATCTACCGTCCGGATGAGGTTTAATATCTTAGATATGACCAGTTTATGTACACGATTCAAATCCATAAAGTGTAAATTCGTGGGTTCCCTCGGCGCGCTCACTTCGCTGCTGTCGTAAATCTTTATTTGGTTGTAACCAGTAGCATTATGTTTAAGGCAGTTTCATTTCTGAGCCGAGTCGGAGGTGCAGCCTAAAGCACTTGTTTGCGAACTCACAGAACGCATTTTTGCAAGGACGAGACACGCGGCATTTTTACTCTGAGCTAAGCATGAGAACACTCACACATGGCACCTTCTCTGCCTTAGTCACAGGCAGGTGGGGGGGGGAGTATTTGTCCGGAGACATTGCCTCCAACGTCACGAAGGGGTTACAATTCTCTTAACTTTTGGTGTGTCTTCTTGTTGGGTGTCAGTTTGCTAGGAGACTGAGCGGTCTTCTATGCCTATCGTCGCCATTTTCGTAGCGTCCAAGCGAGTTGACCGCCGGGTTGTTGCATTGTCTGGTATTTTTGTAAAATGTTTCCGCGAGCTGGCGGACTCTGTCCTTCAATTTAGGTTTGCCGGCGGCCTCGTGGAGTGCATCCGTGGGGAACCGGCACGGGAGGTGGAGGGCTCTCTTCAGGGCCCTATTTTGAATAACCGGGAGCTTTCTGATTTGCCCGTCACTGGCGTATGCCCATACAGGACATGCATACTCCTTAATGGGGCGTATGAGCGATGTATACAGGGTGTTACAGAAAGGTACGGCCAAACTTTCAGGAAACATTCCTCACACACAAACAAAGAAAATATGTTATGTGGACATGTGTCCGGAAACGCTTACTTTCCATGTAAGAGCTCATATTGTGGACGGCTGTCATACAATACGCCATTCTCCAGGGCTGCATCAGCGCATCAGGGATTCCATGCGACGGAAGGTGGATGCATGTATCCTCGCTAACGGAGGACATTTTGAACATTTCCTGTAACAAAGTGTTTGAAGTCACGCTGGTACGTTCTGTTGCTGTGTGTTTCCATTCCATGTTTAAATGAGCTCTAACATGGAAAGTAAGCGTTTCCGGACACATGTCCACATAACATATTTCCTTTGTTTGTGTGTGAGGAATGTTTCCTGAAAGTTTGGCCGTACCTTTTTGTAACACCCTGTATATCTTGACTCCAGTGGAAGGTGCTAGCTTGCTGTCCTTATTTAGAATAGAGTAAAGACTGTGGAGTCTGGTGCTTGCTCTCCGACGGACTTCATAGATGTGGCTACACCAGTTCAGTCTCTTGTCTAGAGTCACGCTCAGGTAGCGTGCCGTGATGGACCATGGGGAAGCATTCAGAGTTCGTACTCTGACCACTCAACTTTCACGTGTCTGCACAGCCAATGGCAGGCAACCTTTCCCCACCACCAGGCCTTATAGAAGCCAGTTTAAACAAAGTATTGGCGTCTGTTCTTGAAATGAATTTTGGAGTGATAGTTCAACACCCACGGAGTAGCCACCGTATTAGGTCAATTCTACCAGTATTCTAACTTCCTCTTGCTCAGAAACGCGATTACCACTGTTATAGATTAATGATATACCTTTCTTTCACTTTAAGAATACCTCTGCACCGTGTAGCATTCTACCATAGCTTTGAACATTGTTGTATGCCTTTCGTCCAGTTTTCTACAACAAATGCAACTTAACTGCATCTCCTAACATTCATTCCAAGGAGTTACCCTCATAACCGTAGTTACTTTTATTGCTGTCTCTTTTTACCCTAGCCAATTGCTTATAGATGCCGACTGGAAACACCTTAACTGAAGCCGACAGTAAGTGGAAACAGGCGTATCCACCATTGGAGTAAGTAATATCGTATTCCTCGGTCTACACACGACAGAACTGCTAAAAGCTTTCAACCTTCCTTTTTAAAAGTGAGACCAAGATGGTGACGCTATATCTATTTTAGCCGAGGTACCGAAGGTTAAAACTACTTCGATAAATTTGAAGTTCATAAGGTCTCAATTGTCTCCTCTCAACCCACACACACTCTCACACGACGTTCGTAAGCAAGGTGGTCGAGACTGCTACGATGACCTTCAACCATAAAGAATACTGTGGACTAGTGCTACTAGACATCTCCCGGGCATTTGACTCGGTATGGCACATCGGACTGCTACTCGACTCTATGAACTGGGACTCCCGGGCCAGCTCGTCAAACTGATAAAATCATACTTGGAAAACCGCACCTTCAAAGTCAAAATTGGGAACGTCTACTCCACCAGGCGAGGCATCCAGGCAGGAGTACCACAAGGATCGACCCTGGGACCTCTGCTATACTCCTTATATACAGTTAATGTACCCTCTCTAATCGGAATTCACACCGCCACATATGCAGATGATACAGCTTATTTCATCCGTAGCCGCAGCAAAGCAATCGTCACCCGTCGTCTGCAGGAAGTATTGCAAAAGACTGAATCCTGGGCGAGGAGGTGGCGCATTGGAATCAACCCAACGAAGACCCAAGCCATCTTACTAACTAAAAGGATACGCCCTCGTCAGAGACGTCAGCTGGATCCACAACTCAAAATTCATAACAACTCAATCCCATGGTCAAATACAGTTCGATACCTTGGAGTCCTGCTTGACTGCAGGTTGACCTGGAGGTCACACATAAACGACCTCCGCAGAAGAGCTAATGCGAGACTTCAAGCGTTGTACCCAGTGCTAAACAGGGACAGTAAGCTCTCCGCACCTTTAGGAGTACGGATCTACTGCACCTTAGTACGACCAATACTTGAATGTGCCTGTCCTGTGTGGGGATACACAGCTAAAACAAATCTAGACCGACTCCAAGTTATTCAAAATCGCGCTCTGAAGAGAGCCCTTCATCTCGACTGCAGATTTCCCAAAATAGCGCTTCATGTAGCCGTAGGGCTACCAACATTAAAACAACGATTTAAGGACCTTGCTACCAAATTTTATAATGCAGCCCACAAATCTAACAACCCACTAATCAATGTCCTGGGGAATTATCCGATTGGAATAGGTCCACACATCGGACCTATTTCACTTCTTCAATAAATTCCCAATCCATCTGAAAATATCTACGCCAAACGTTAAGACACATCTAAGATGAAGCAAGAACCCATCTATAAGACTAGGCGTAAATGTCGCAAGACAAACACTCCACCCTACTCTGCCCAAGGAGGAAATGGGCAGCTAATGGCGATGACGACGACACTCTCGCACATACCTCCCCTCCACACCGAGCTTGGAGGGTGAGCGTTTAACGTTCTGACCTCACATTCGGGAGGACGCAGGTTCGAATCCCCGTCCGGGCATCCAGATTTGGGTTTTCCATGATTTCCCCAAATCGTTCCATGCCGGGATGCTTCCTTCAAAAGGCCATGGTCGAATTCCTTCACGACCCTTGCCCCAATCCCATCCCAACTCTAATGACCTAGACGTCGACGAGACGTAAAGCCATTAGTAAAAAAAAGTCCACCCTCCACATACACTTCAATATTCAACACCTTAAAAAATATCGCTTCCGATGTACGTCATTTCAAAAGATATATAAGTAAACGTAGAGACCAGTCTTTGCCTGTCACTATTAAAAATATTAACGTTTTGATACGAGGAATCATTTGGTACAGGGGACTCTTCAAAGCAACCACTGTGCGATAGTAATTACCGTTGCCGGAATGCAGACTCATTTTGGGATGCTCCTGGCCGCAAACACTGGGCGCTACTCACTTACAAGAGGCTTACCACTTCTCTAATTGCCGCTAGTCCCTCCTTACCCGCTGAACTAATCGTTAAGGTTAATTAGAGCAGTAATCATGAAGTCGAAATTACGTTAAGTTTGGAGCCGGCGAGATGCCGTGGGGATTACAGGGTCCTCGCCTCACACACAACTACTGTGCCGGCAATATTTTCCCATTAAAGTTTCATCACAGCGGCCGGTAGGGACCAAATACAAAGCCGCGGCCTAGGAACGCAGCAAGTGGGTTGGAATTTACTTTCCGGCTCTGTCATTTAAACTGGGACGTCTCCATTCGCAACAAGACATTAATCACTTGGCCTTCTTACAGCATTTCTCACACAATACATGGTTTCTGAGTTCACACAAATCGGTTTGCATAACACTTCGATCAGGGAAAGTATAAAATATCAATAGCTGTATTCATAAAATGGATTTCTTAGTGAAAAAGCCTTTTGTCTTTCTTCGTATAAAATTTGGAATAGTGTGCAACCTGGCAAAATCGAAATCCCGAAACAGTACTGGTGTGTACGTGATTACCCTATTTTCGTTGTCGATTCATGAAAACAGTGGCGGGAGCACTACCATAAACCAGACCAAAATCCAGGTACGCCCGGCGTGGTAACTTCTCACGAGAAAATAGTTAGGTCTTATTTACAGCATTCTTATAGACACGTCAACTGTGTAATAGTATTGTGTAATTGAGAAAATTTTGAACCTTGTATCCTCATCTTTTTCTACGAAAGTAACAATTTTCCTTAATACGGCGTAAATTTTACTCACTAGTCCCCTATAGCGTCGAGTTTTAGTTGTGTGTTAAACAATTTAGAACAGCTTTTCCGTTATCCTTCTAAGAACGAAATAATCAGCTAATTTACTAGTGATACAGAGATGGTATTGAAAATTATGTGCCAAACTCACTGAATGCCACAATGATATAACATCGTTACTAACAGAAACTGTTATACAGTAGATCGGATCAACAGTTTAATATGTTTCATATTATTTTAAGAAAATTTACAGTAATATCATTAATTATTATCTACTGTTGTTATTCTTTTTTACGAAAGAGTTAAAATTGGTTTCAGTGCTGCCAGAATATGGCCCATGACTGAGTATGTTTCCAGTTGAAGTTTTATTTATTAAAACATTTTATATACATAGTAAATACAACCTTCAAAGTTCCTTCCTACTTCTGGAATCAACATAAAATAAAGATCATCACTTTTGGGCAAACAATGATGTTATTCCAAAAAAACAATTTTTGCAACAATAGGGTCAAATCTCATGTCTGTTTATTGATAAAAAAAAATGAGGTCGTTCTGACACAAGTCAACACACTAGAGTGAGTTTCTAAAACAAAAAAACAATTTTTTTTAAAAAATCTGGTAACTTAAACATAGAATAAATATAAAATGTTACATTCGGACTTAACATTGTTTGTTGACACATTAAAAATATTTTACTCATTTTCGTTAAAAAAAAAAAAACAAAAAAAACTGGAAATCAATTGCTTTATACGACATCTGATAAGTATAATACGACACTATGTCCAAATCCTTCATTTTTTGTTTTATCGTAGTAAAATCTAACTGCGTAGAAAATATTTCCAACTTGAGACAAGAAAAATTAAAGAACATCTGTACATATTTACTTAATTTTGAATCACATTCATAACAAAACTGTTTTGAGGATTATTAACCTAAGATAAATGAACTGAAATCTAGTGAATCGAGGATAACTGTTAAACTTCCTGTGATGTTGCGAAAATCGATTAACAAGGTTTTCCCACAGCAAAGTATGTTGCGGCGATAAGTAAACTTTTTTTAACACATTCTAAAAAGATATTATAATCGTCATCACCTTCCTATCCATTACTATGCTTGTCGGTCTGTTACGGTACACCTTCATTTTTGGGTGGCCTTTTAGGCATTCGTTTTGATTTAACTGAGTATTATGTACGGTATTTTGGTTTTGTCCATTATTTTCAAGTGCTATATATGTTCATCCACCGTTGTTACTTTTAGCTGATCTGTTATATATATATATATACCTAAAAAGCATTTTGAAAGAAGATCGCAAAATTATAAGAAAGATCCTTGACCCAGAAAAAACAGATGACAATATAGACTTAAATCTCGAAAAAACAACAGGAACACTGTCAAACCTCGCGGCAAACATCAGGAAACGAAGATTAAGATTTTCTGGATATATCCACAGACACACAGCAACAAGACTGATTCATAAAATTGTGACGTACATAGAACAGCTAAAAACTATGCCCTGGGTCCAACAGATCAAAAAAGACCTGGAAAAAGCCCACATAAAATCATCATAAATCATAGACAGACAAACATACAGAGAAAAAATTAACAAATGGGAAGTACCGCCGGAGTATGAAGTCATTAAGAAATCAGGGACGAAGTGGACTGAAGAAAGAAAGAGAATCCACAGAGAAGAAATAAAACTATATGCAAACTTAAAAAACTGAATCGTTTAGGCTTTGCGTGATCCGACAGAGTCCAATTGCAGATAATAATAATATATATATATTGACATAATCTAGTAGTGTATGTCTCGTAGCTCTTCATAGGAACTCTACAAAGTCACGAAATTGAAATACTCTAGAAGCATTGTAGTCTAGAGTAGTTAATATTTTTCAAAAAAGCAGTTATTTGAACATTCGTCCTTTTCCTGTTCCAGGTTGATTAATGATTTATGTATTCGCACCGTGGACAGGCAGGAGCGACATTATGTGCGTGCCCGCTACGAGATATACCGCACTGCGGCTATGCCATCCCAGACGGCACCGCTGTCCCGGGAAACAGACCACAATGCTTTGCGTTCGACAACCGCCGAGCTGGGTAAACATTACGCTGCTGGCTTTGTCCTCAGTGACTAGGACGGCATTACAACGGTCACATTCCAGCTGATATCGACCACGATTCACTGCGCCAGACGCACTGCAGACCAGACTTGAGAGCGCCTTTATTTTTGGTACATAACACGCGTTTCGTTGTCTGTTTTGAGTAGTAGTCATGAATGTTACTGTGTGTTTGGGGTGAATCTTATCATCAGGGACTAGACGGATTAGCATCTCGGACCACTGAACTTCATATAAGTAAAGGCAAAACAGTACATTCTACGTAACCTCCAATCTTAAACATAGAGTTCTGTTCTGTCCTAAAGTATGTCCTATATTCCAGTATCAGTCGTATTTAGCCATGAACTGGATCTCGGTTGGCCGGTTATTTACCTCCAGTGGGCTACTTAGTTAACAAAAAAGTAAGAGGTGAAATCACCGAGGTAATTCTGAAATAATTAAAACAATGACAGAATCGCTGGAAGAATTGTGCGTAAACCAGAAGAAAGCATTTCAAAACGAGTTTCACGTTCCAGACTACAGGGCAAAAGTATTATATTTTGTCAACAAAGCTAATGTTTTACTGTTATGTCCAATTTCTCGTAATCATCTTTCTAAAACAACCACATTCAGTAAAGAAGAGGTTATGTTCTGGGGTACGATGACAACATTAGCTGGTGTAAAATGTAACAACTACTTATTACGTTTAAACATGAAATGTTAATGGTTGTCTCTAAATGATACATTTTTAGTTGAACGTAATATAGTAACAGACCAATGTTTAGAGAACATAAAACTGCCATAATTTAGGGATAAAGGATTCTATAATATTCTCGGTAACCTACTATATGTATAAATGAACTTATTTAGTTTCATATGAGTGAACTTACATTTACTTTCGTAGTTTATTCGCAATCCAGATTCCAGGTTATAAATATGAAAATAGTGATTCACTGGCAGTTCATTCTAACTCCAAACGTAGTGAATCACGGATAATGCTATGGCCTTGGCTAATGGAGGAAGCAGATTCGAATCCCAATTCGGACATTTTAGATGTCGGTTTTTTATGGTTTCCCGAAATCACTGCAGGCGAATATAGGAATGGTTCCTTCAAATGATCATGGCAGAATTACTTCCCGTTCCTAGTCCTGGTTGACTTATCTCTCTAGAGGTTTTGGCCTCTAATGACCTCAATGTCGACGATGCATAAAAAAAACTATGCTCTTAAAACACGATACATACATCGGATTTGCTTACTGTAATTTCTTATCGATGGCTCAGAAATTCTGAAGGTCATTAGAGGCGGGAGAGGAAGGGGCAATGGAACGAAAATGTATTCGGCCATGTCCGTTTGTAGGAATCAACACGGCATTCCTCTAAAGTGATTTTTGGAGACCATGGAAAACCGAAATGCGGATATCTGAACAGGGATTCGAATCCATGTGTTCCGGATAGTAGGCCAAGAGAATAGGTCATAGATTGACGGTAAATTCTAAATAGTCAGATTACTAAGTACACAGAAAAATTTAGGTTTATATGTTTATAATGTGTAGAAAAAATACTTTGATGAAGATTTAATGTTTAAATATGTTTATATATTGTGATAAAAAAAAAAAAAAAAAAAAAAAAAAAAACCTTAGTTGATCAGAAGAAGCTGCGCAGATTTTAGAGAAAGGTTTGGAAGCACTGTATTTATTGGAGAGGATGAAGAGGAAATTTACCAGTGACGTGAAGAAACTGTGTCATGTCGTAGAGCAGTGGTTCCCGACGTTTTAGCCCCAAAAATATATCTTTTATTTAATCTATTTAAAAAATATAATACGATATTTTACAAGTGCAGTAATCATGAAAGCTATTAGCTTAAATTAAAACTTTGTGAGGAAAAAAAAAAGTTTTCTTGATCAGTCAGCCGGTATTATACAATAACCACGTTGTGAGATATAGCAGCGGCAGCAATCGCGCAATCCTTATCGCGCAACCCCTAAACACCTCCTCTCCCGCCCCGCTCTAAGGTAGAGAGAGATGTGCGCGCATACCACCGGCAGTTTTACTTCTCTGATTGTCATTTTCTTGTTTATACTTGAATCGAAACCAAAGTTTTGATGCAAACAGTCTTTCTCGGCTTGTGAGAGTGAATTGTTGTTTGCGTTTTGTTTTGATTGAGAGGAGATTTAATGTGATTATGGAAAGTTTGTTGAGGACTGGATCGTGCCGTAAAAGAGAGTATCCAGATGGTGAGGAAACTTCAACCTCCGCGGCTAGTAATAATATGTTTGAAAATGTTACTGAACCACAATCAAGTATTTATAATTACAATGCAGGCAGCAAGAAAGAGCAAAAGACGTATCTGTGAAAGTATAAACCGGATTATTTGAAATACAGATTTGTGTTTAAAGTCAGGAGACTGATGAATACATTGCTGGATGTTGGCGACGTGGTCTCATGATTATTGATAGAAGATTTAGTAGCGGTTTGTCGATGCGGGCGGGCTACCATGATAATAAGCACGTCCTTAATTTTAGCATGAAAAAATATGAAAGACTTAATTTTTGGGTAAGGGAGTTAGGTATTGGAACAAATTTTCAAAGGATTATGGCGGAAAAATCCGTCGTGATCGTTTTACACACACACCAGTTGCAATTAAGAAAATGTTTTGGCCGCCACTCTACCGAAATAGAGAATATTTTTGGTCATGGATGGGCACACTACAGGTTATGTTACCACACTGAAACACAAGTTGATGGTTTCCTAGTTACAATGTTTAATTACGTTCAAATAAACCATGAAGGTCACCCCGATACCATGTCAAACGTTTAACCGTGTCTAACATCAGACAACTTATCCGTGCTGTTGCAGGTAAAAACCATCCACGTGGGAACTATTCACAAATTTCTCAGCACACCTTACAACCACACTACATTCCAGACCACGTTGCGCTGTTGTTTTTTTTTTCACCTCCTTTCTACACTATTCTTGCTTTTTTTCCACAGATATTCCTCTTCAGCCAGCGCTATCGATGCTCGATATGTCGATAGTCGAAATATCGATATGAGAGGCTTTCTACGTTACAGGATGTGGAAATTACCACTGCGCATACCCTACATCAAAATAAAAACTAATTCAACTTTAAGGAGCTACACGTACGCTAAATATTGTTACACACACTGATGGCAATTATCTCTTTACCTTGTACTTCCTCAGTGGTCAGGTTGCTGAGAATGGCACACCGTATACTGGTTAAAAAGATGTGTAGGTGTGTAAGCAATTTTAGAATTAGGAATTGACAGCTGACTTTCTGAATTCCATACGTTTAAATAGCCGAACATGTAATGCAGATTTTTTATCAAGCCCGGCGGGTGAGCAGTTTGCGCTATGGCTTTCTATTAGGTAAGACATGGGTTCGGTCCCCTGTTGACCAACCAGATTTCGGTTTTCCATTATTTCCCGTAATCACTCCAGTGTGGTTCCTTCAGAAGGTCATCGCCGTTGCTTAGCACTAAACCTCTTCCAATTCTGTTCACTTCAAAGAGCTATAAAATAATAATAATAAAAAAAAATCCGGCAAGTGGTAATTAATCTTGCATGCGTAGGATTCGGTATACGGCTTTTGTATTAAATTCAGTTCATTAAAAATTTATTTTTATAACAAATTTTTCCAAAAAAAGTCTTTAACAAGTAAATTTTTAATAGAATCATTTCATGTTTTGCGAAATTTAATATTTAATTGGGAAACTGATGTAGATTATTGTTTCTACAAAATGTAAACAATGAGGAAATACATAATATAAATATACAAATATATACAAATCAAACACAGAAAAAATAACAGTTGTAAAATGTTTACTAGCCGATTCATTATAATCTATATTGAACCATATATTTTGTTGGATAAAGTCATAATCTCAAATACCCAATTTGTTGAAGTTAAACATTCAGTTATTCTGCAAGAATCATAAACTACGGAAAGATCGCTATAGATTTCCTATAAATATTAGGAGGTTGTAAATCGGTTTAAATTTCGAAAGGATTTGTGTTTCAAAAGTTTCAGAACTAAGGGGATATTAAACATTAAACAAATGGTCGTGGAATGAAAATGAAAACCCAACATTTTGAGAGTCAACGGGACGCCGGTTTTCGTTTGAAACCCATGAAGGTGATTTAAAGAAATGTTTTCCTTCAGGCTCCAACTAGGCGTCTCTTAATTATTTGCGCGGAATGATCAATTTCTAATTTGAAAGGTTCAGAAGTTAAACGGACAAATGAGTGAACCCCTGATGGTACTGCCTTTCATTCAGAAGGTACAGTGCCCTAAAATCGGAGATTTTTTTATTACTTCTGGTGGTAATTAAAAGTTTAATCTTTTGTAAATATACCGGAGATATTGCAAACAATGGTGGTCTTCTATAAACTGAAGTTGAAAGGAAGACTGGTTCAGGAAAGTAAGTAATAAGATAGTTTAATAGAATATTAAGGAAATTATAAAACGAACAAAAATTAAATTAAATGAATACATTGTTGAAGGCAGTAAAATATATGGAATTGACGTTTAGGAAACAACGAGTGAATAAAATGTTATATTACATTGAAACGCGAGTTTGGGATCTGATATGGATTATTGTAACTGCACGATGCAAACAATGAAAAAATACGAAAACGAATTAATATAAAAATTTCAGTAATTGGCACTTCTATCTGAAAAGAGCATAGATGTTACACACTTACAGAGATCTATTACAGTGTAGATGAAAACAGGTATCATGAGAAAATAAATCACTTAATCCGTATGAAAAGGAGATGAAAAATGCAAGAAAGCGAGTGAATAGTGTAAGTAGCGCTTAGACTTAGAGGAATGTAAAAGATGTAACGTGGAAATGACTATAATTTAAACCGCAAATGCTTATAAAAATATTTCCATTTTTCTATCCAGTCTGTAGATAATTTCATAATCTAACCAAGTATTTACCCTGCAATCGTAATGGTCGAAATATAAATATATATACAGGGTGTTACAAAAAGGTACGGCCAAACTTTCAGGAAACATTCCTCACACACAAACAAAGAAAATATGTTATGTGGACATGTGTCCGGAAACGCTTACTTACCATGTTAGAGCTCATTTTATTACTTCTCTTCAAATAACATTAAACATGGAATGGAAACACACAGCAACAGAACGTACCAGCGTTACTTCAAACACTTTGTTACAGGAAATGTTCAACATGTCCTCCGTTAGCGAGGAAACATGCATCCACCCTCCGTCGCATGGAATCCCTGGTGCGCTGATGCAGCCCTGGAGAATGGCGTATTGTATCACAGCCGTCCACAATACGAGCGGTGAATCGAGGAAGTACAGTACATACTAACGAAACTAAAATGAGCTCTAACATGGAAAGTAAGCGTTTCCGGACACATGTCCACGTAACATATTTTCTTTGTTTGTGTGTGAGGAATGTTTCCTGAAAGTTTGGCCGTACCTTTTTGTAACACCCTTTATATATATATATAAAAAAGTAATCTAGGTAAAAAAAAAATATATATATGTATAAGCATTAAGATGTTGGGAAATCAAATATTGTGCAATTCGTACAATGTTCAGTCCATTATGTCCTTCCGTAATAGTTTTAAATGTTTAATAATTTCTTTTTAGCACCATTTCATCTCACTGACAGAAAGGATTTACTAATATGTTTTTTAATTTTTGTATTGAAATGTTGCAAGAAGTTTCTTTTAAAGAGTTTTATCTGCAATAAGGAACGTAAATTTTTCAAATTATTTTGCAGAACGAAAAGTGGAACAGCGATTAAAGGAAACCGGCAAGGTTTCACTTTGTATTCGAAAGGACAGCCAGTGGTGGAAACACGTTTTATCTTCCATGATCTAGTCAGTTATATGGTGAGAATACAGTTTTGTGAATATTCCGGACTATTCTGCTCACGAGACGATATACTAAGTTAGTTAAAAATTTAGGTAATAAACACATCAGGTAAACTTAATGAGATAGCTATATCTGAGTTGATTATCTGTACATTCGAGATATTCTAATTGTAAATATTTTACGAGAAAATATGATGAATTGCATCACGGAGTTCATATACATATTAAGCAGACAGAAATGTAATTTAAAACATTAAAGAGCTTTATGTAGTTTTACTGTATTAATAATTAACTTTATAATCAGGTCGGTTAGAACAGCTATTGATTCTGAGCGCCAGTTACCCGGCACAAGCAGAGAAGCCAGCGGGAGGCTTGCCTGTGAAGTGAGATGTTTGTTGTGGCTGGAAGTCCGGGCCGATAGCAGGCTGGAGCCAGGCTGGAGAGCAGAAAGTGTCCGATAACGGCCCTGCACAATGACAGTGTGCACCACGCATAATGCCGCCCCTATCAGAGGACCTCCGGGGCGCAATTTCACGCTGACACTTTGTTAATTAAATGGCGCCACGCCCTTCCACAACTTCGGGAAAACTTCTTCTCCGCTCCAACGCCCACAGCTCCCGCCGTCTGTTCTTCCTACCGTAAAGCCTTTCTGCGCCTCTGCGAAAAGGTTCCGCATCCACACCATTCTTCGAATCGTCGTATCAATTCCGTTTGTACTGCGTTTAGAACTTTGAATGAAGAGAGTTTCAGGATATTCAGTAGAGGCAGATAATTTTGTTTCGTCTCCGCGTTTTCCCTTAAACGATCTATTTGCGGTGCTTACTTCATAACACTTTTAGTGTTCTAGAATGTATTCGCTTACATCCAGAATCACGCTCTGAATGTGATCAATACAACATTCCAACGTTTCGTTTTGTTACGTACATTGCATTAAAGATGGAACAGTTATGGATTTACTCAACCGTTCATGTATCACGCTTTAATAACTTCTGAGCCATTAAACTCAGAAATTTGATTATGCGCACGACTTACTGGTCATAACACGATTATTACATAAAATTAGGGAAAAATAATGGAAAGTTTAGAGAGAGGTGGAAAGAAATTTTTTTTTTCAGATAATGCTTATGGCAATTAAATTAATTCTGGCAATCGTCTCTCAAAATGTTAGGATTTTTGCGTTTATTCTGCGAATAAAATACTTTTTCCCCCAGTCATTTTGAAAATTAGTGCCACAATAATTCTTTCAAAGTTTACAGAAAAACTTAGTGGTCCTTCTGTGGTTTATGGCTATCACAAAAAAAAAAAAAAAAAAAAAAAAAAAAAAAAAAAAAAAAAAAAAAAAAAAAAATAACACTAGATGAAGAATAATGTTTACAAATTTAATTTTTCAATAAAAAATCGTCTATAGCATGCAGTACAGAATTTTATCAATCGGATAGTAACTATGTCGTCTAAATATTCGTTTAAAATTTTCTAAGACCAATAGATTTTTCATAAGCTAATTTCTTTATTTAATTTAGTATTTAGGGTATTTTATGTGCAAATTGGTAAAATTGCATTAGGAAATAAATTTAATTCACAATCTGTATCCTCTCAGTTGACGGACTTTAATTTCCTCGCAGTTCTGTACAAACAAATTGGTTGCAGTTTCTGTTTCAGTTTGTATTAACTTTCAGTGTACGCTCAAAAGTTTTTATTATTTTCGGAGTTGCCCTCTGAAAGCGTGTCTGTGACGGGCTTTTCCGAACCCTGGCAATCAGATTTGCACCAGAATTTTGCACTAAGTGCCTACAGAATACATCTCTCCCTGCATGATAAAATTTTTAGTGACTGAATTTCTGTATATAACAAGGGCCATTTTATCTGTACAATTAGATTAAAACTGGAAACATTTGCCTGAAATTCAACACAAACTTTTGTTTAAAATGAATAACATTTCTTAAAACTTTATTTTATCTATTCGTCAATGGCTAATTATCAAAATTTTCCTTAAATGAACAAATCGATTTCTTGTATTTTTTTTTATTCTAAATATTGAAAACATTTTTTTTAAGTGACCATTTATTATCGTAGTTTCATGAAAATATTTTTAACTTCTTCCATTACAATATTAATTTCTATTAATAGCCTGTAGCAATGTTTGTACTACATTTGCTACCTGTTTTAATTGTTAACAAACGGATGATATAGTTGATTTAATAAAAGTATAGTCAACACCACACTGGAATTGATGTGCGACTTGTTATTGTCACATATCCGGATGTGTTTGCCTTGACATATGTGGCCTAAACAGCGATTATTCGTTAGATCCTCTTGAAGGAGGCATACCTAACCTGTTACTGAGGCAGGACGACTATTTCCTTTTCTCAGTGTATTTAAGAGTTTTCTGATGTATATCACTGCGATGAGTGTTGTTCTGTGCATTGTGTGTATATGAAAAGAACGAAGGGAGTGAGTGCAACCCGGTACTGTCCCATTCAGATCTGCCCTTCCCAAAGTCAGTTAAGAGCTCACAAAGCTTCATGTCCTCATCCGAGAGAGGTAGCACCATCAACAGAGGTATGGTTTCGTCCCATACACACTGCGGAAAAACTTTATATTTGACTCAGGCCATAGACATCCCTCATTTGTTGGCGTGATCAGGGACGGAGTTATACTTTTTTTAGTGTAGGCTGTTCATTATGTGCCGCCCTTTTCTGCTTCATACTTATACTAATCAGTAATTCGTATTACCTTTATTAGGTATCAAAAGATTATATGTATATGTGAAAGGGATATAGATTAAGAGTGACTTCATTACTTGAAAGTATTCAGATTTAGTCATAAAATAGAAATAAGAAAAATGAATGTTTATTATGAAACAAAAATACAAACAACAAAATAAAAAAAATGTGATACATAATTACAGTTTTCTACGGGATTTTTGATTGGCGAACATGGAGGAACAACTTTATCACAGACAGTTTTCCGTACGACAAACTTCGTAACACACTTTTTATCGGCAATGAACTGAAAACACGTTAAGACGTACGCTCTGATTTGTAATCAATTATTATTAAACGATTATAAGTTATATTAATTTCAATCAGAATACCGGTTTCGGCATAGTTCAATGCATGGTCCTTAAAAATTTCAAAGAATTTAATTCATTATTACCTGAGAAATGACGAGTTAAGTTTCAAAAATCATTGAGTTTTCAATAATTTTTTCAATAAATTAGAACATTCGTGCGCTCGAGGACTTTCAACATCCAGATACTCAATTAATTAAATCTTAGACCATACTTAAATATTTTTATTATAGAAATCATGAAATGTAAGTCTGCCAGGAGAAACTTACCTCTGTCTGTAGTCTTCCTTCGGAAATATACGACGGGCTACAGACTGCATTGAACAAGATAGAAAGTCAGGAAACTAATGAAGAATTAAATTAATAATTTAGCTAATTGTTCGCTATCATCACTTACCTAAATGAAAATTGATAATAAACGTATTTTTCTTGTTCCGAGTTTGTCACTTCACTACTAGATGTCACCACTGAAATGAAAATTTATAGTAGACGTTTTTCTATTATGTTTATAATCACACACAAATTTGACGTCTTACTAAAGCGGGCATCCTAGGAAATTTGCCGCCCCTAAAACGCTGTCGCCCCTAGGCTGGAGCCTATACAGCCTAATGGGAAATCCAGTACTGGGCGTGATCATTAAGCTGCAAGGGAGCTGACTTCAGGTTTATACACTGTTTATGCGACGATGTAACTGACTTGCGCCACAGAGAGAGATTGGGCTGGATCTTGCATAACCAATAATGTGAATAGGCGGACTGCCTTATTAGAAATTTCCACAGTCCTAATGAGTGGAGGTTCACAGTTGTATATGGCTGCACCAGTGATCGAAGATTCATCTATGGCAGCATAATTTTGGCTAATAGGATATAAGATAAGATTTTCAGTGGCCTGTTGACTAGGAGACAAGTTAAGAAGCGGTTTTGAAATTTGTTACGTAACAGGGTTGCGTCTGTGTGTATACAGAAAGCTGTTGTGCATAAGAGTCTAACGAACATATGTGTAATTTTGTCATGTTCTCAGTTATTTGAGCTGTGTTCTGAGTTTAGCACACATTAAAAGTGCGCCTCAAACGAAAAAGAGTTCTTCGTTTAGTATGAAAAAAAGGCCAGGTCTACAAACCAGGATAGAAAATGAAATAACTGCATGCCAGCACCAATACAGAAAAACATCAAATTCACAATGTGAAAACAGGCAAATGGTAAACTGAATTTTTTTGATTTAATCATAACAAGACACAGACAATAACACTAATTACAGAAACGTAGGAAACCCAGCACCACAGACAAGATAATAGGTTCTGAATCAAACCCTCCATAAACTCTCGAAGAAGCTGCCAAAAGATATGTGCTGAACAGATCTAATAGAATACCACTTAATAAATAAAACTATTTATGAAAACTGAACAGAATCTTTCATATAGGATGTAATGAAACCAAAGTCCACCAACTAAACAACAACTGTAGAAAATACGAGTAATATATAATTTCTTCCCATCAATACAAAAGACATACAGCCATACAAACCTAACTCCAGATGACACTCCTCACTTAAAATGTTATAACTAAAATAAACGTCCCGTAACGGCGTTCATCAGCAAGATACACACAAAATTCAAAACATGTTAAGAAAACAAGAATTCTAAATAGCAAGTAGAACAGACAACTCACAACAGAAAAAAATAATAAACAAGCCAACGAATTCCACATCTCGGGAATAAGCAGAATTAAACCGAATGCTGTCTAGCTAGCTTAATACATTTGGAAAATGTGTATATAAATTGTAACAGACTGCAAGCAATATCTAAGAGTATTAAAATACTACAATAATAATTCCGAGCGGTCTTGATGATATGGTGACAGGGTTTCTATTGGTTGCGCATTACGACCCTGTCGTATCCTCCTTAATCTAATCCGGCAACACTTCCGGATACGGGGGACCTACAGTTTAACGTGGAATCCGAAATGCGGAAGCATTCTGGCGTAACTTGAGGTTAAGCATCAACTGTGTCAGATGTAAAAGTTGGGTTAAGGGGCCTATGACAATCCCCGTCGAGACAGAGAGTCGAACCGGGGACCTTTAGATCCGCAGTCAAACAGCTAAACCAACCAGACCGCTCTTAAAATACTATAAGAATTCTATACTTGCTGGACATGTACAATACCACGGTTGTTAGGCATCACGAAGTAAAACATATAATAAACTAGTCCAAAAATCTGTCAGATCAGATACTATTCACATTACTCAAAGGAAACATCCAAAAGACACTGTCAAAAGGCGTGCAAACAAATCACAGCAAACCGGCATAAATATTCACGCTTTCAAAAACCGCGCCGCACAAAAAACAGACAAAATATGGGCAAAAAAAACGAAACAACCTCGTTATACAGTTAAGTAAAAGGATACGGGCTGTTGGAAAACTGCATAGTGTAGTTTGTTACAGTTTGTGTGATAAGTATACTACAAGCACAAATTGTACTATTGAACGAGAACCAAGCTAAAATCATTGATTACGGAATTAAAGCGTAATTAAAAAATCAAATTGGAAAATGTATTTAATTAATGATTCATACAAAAACATCGATGTACTAAATGTAATACTACAACACTATAATGATACAGCCTCTTCAGTCCCGAGCTCATACTAAAAGTGCAAGAGAACTACTATTCTGTTATTTACTTTGTGTTAGTGCTAGTTAACAATGAATGATTACAATTTTTTTTTTAAACAATAATTAATTTTTTTACAGGTGGTATATACCGGTATATGATACCTCGGGAGTCAAGCAGGAAAATTATACACACAACTTTATTGCTTCATGTTACTTTATTTCATGGAAAAAATATATGTCTTTACCTTTATTTCGACGAGCTATGTTGTACTGCTGCAGGATCCCAAGTTTCTAATCAGGGCTGCCAAAAGCAGAAGATCGAACATATGAGCTGTGAGAAGCGCGATGTATATTGTAGATGATACGATAGGCCAGAAAAGGTCCAGCTGTGCAGTGGCCCAAGAAAAAAAATAATTCCTGGAGGTATCATATATGATACCTCGGGACTGAAGAGGATATGTATACACACATTTAAAAAGACAAACCTCTGACAGTATTTTTGTCAAAGAGTGGAACTCGTTCAGTAAACAAATAATAGGGGGAAAAAAACATTCGCTTTGGCAGTAATTATTTATCATAAATTTTCAATTATTATCTGCAACGGAGGGAAATCATCTATAATTTCCAACAATTTGTGAACAATATTTAACTTCAATACAAAAATTGAAGCACTTTATCGAAGCTTGAAGTAAAAACGTATAGTCCCAAACGCGCTACCTTATACGAGGTTGAGACAACATTTAATTTAAACTTTTGAATACAATGAGTGTGTTTTTGCATGGATAAAACACGTCAATTGATTATCTGTGCGCTCTTTATCGTTTTCTGAGCATTATTTTATGCATTACATTCCAGCCCCTATATCGTCAAAACGTACGTACGTTTATTTGAACTTTCTTGCTCAGTATCTGAAATTTGTACAGAATCACCCTGTATAATAGCTAGAAAATCTGAGCAGTTGTTTTATAACAGCTTAGGTCGAACTCTTCAAACGTCAGACGTACAGAGTGCAAGGAGAAAGGCAGAATGTAGGAGTGAGTTTGGAGACATCTCAGAGAAGATTAAACACCTGCTACCAGCAAAGAGCAAAACGGAGCCAGGAAAAACGTGAGACGCTGAGACAAAGGGGCCGGCTATCCGGTTTGGCGACCTGCGGCGAAGTTTGAGGGAGGGGGGGTATGGTGGGGGGGGGGGGGTCCAAACTGTCCCCCAACTCGGACCCGAGTCCGCCACGGATCTGACACTCGCGTAATGAACAAAGTTGGTGGTGACGTCTTGTCATACGGGCAGCGCCTGCGAGCCACATACAAATGAGGATGCGATGCCGCCCCACCTGTCAGAACCAGCCCTCGTCTCGCTGGTGGATGTGGTCGGCCGCCCTTAGCGTCACCACTAATGGTCGACCGCATGTTGTCACAACCATGCACTACACGCCTCTTACCCCAGATCCTGTGTAATATAACAAATATCGTAGCCTTATATGCTTCTTCACTAAAAAAAAAGTACCCTTTTATCTTACACTAGCAGAGTTCCCGGCGTTGCCCGGTCTAGATGGCGCATTGATTTACCCAATCACTATTTTTATTCCCGCAATGAGAAACGTGTACCAAGTTACATACAATTCGTGCCATCCATTTCAGGAATTAAAGCAAATCCAGATTCAGCAAAATAAAAAAAAAAAATGGAGTTGGTTGAAGTTGACTTACCCGTACTCTATTTTTATTCGTCCGAAAAGATTTCATACCGGCCATTTCCGGTACCAAACTAAACGGTGGTTAAGTAGCACAGTTCTAAGGATGGTATTGTTTGGATGCTTTGATACGGAATGTAAGTTTTCATTTTAGTCCTGGTTAAATTTCAACCTAATTACATCTGCTGCTCGTACATAGACCGTACGCGCATTAATACACAACACATACATAAAAATGTATCTGGAATGTGTCTGTTTATTCTGGTATCACGCAGAAAATTCAGATTTTGAATGGTTTTCAGAATTTGTAAGCTTTGGGTCAAAGTTAAAATTTAACGTATGTCTTAAGGCGTTTCGACACATTTATTTTACGAATAATATAGCATTACCTGAAAACTGCTGAATCGATTTTGACCAAGTTTCCACATTATCAAACATTAGAAATGTCTCATTATGCTTACTAATCTGCCACGGGAGCTAAACATTTTTTCATTATGCTATTGTAGCGTTATTTTATTGTCATGATAGCCAGAGACATTGTAGTTGTGCTGACAGAGATTGTGATCAAAGAAAATCTCTGTTTTCTTGTCGTTATTAGTTTCTCGCATTTGATACGACCATCTATGGCATTCAAAAACTGAATATCCCGAATTAAAGGAAAGAATATTTCAAGAATTGTTTCGTGTGCAAAATAGTCATAAGTGTAAACTGCTTTTATTGCTTTCTTTAAAAGCTATGGTCAGAGGCATTGTAGTTGTCTGTTAATAGTGCAGTAAGCAACATCTGGTTGTTCCATCTTTGGCATTTTTCACCATACGTTCTGAATTTCATTTAATGCCCCCGTGTTATGTAACGTTGAAACATAAGACATACCAGACAATTCAATTGAGATCAAAGCTTCAAAACGATGAAAACCCCATCGAAATCCACTCAGTAGTTTCTGTGTTTTTCTAACGCAAATTTATCCGCTTTCGTTTTATAAATATAGATTTGAGAAATAATAGGATCATTTTCAGTGAAGACGCTCAGGCTATGATATTTGCTAGAAATGTGTTTGCATGTGTACGAATGTATGCGGATAGTTATACTTATGTGTCGATGCGACTGTGTATGTGCGTTGTAACGGAAACACCAATTAAATTAAATAAATTGACGATTCTTAATGTATTCTCAAGTATTTTTTTATAAATATTTATAGTAATATTATTATTCTACGTATAATATGTAGCAAGGAAAAGTGAGCCATAGATGATATACGACAAAGAGGTATAGGGAGAACAAAAAAGAAAAAGGAGGAGAACAAGGGAAGACATGGAGTAACAATGAAGATCCTAATGAATACCATAGCGGAGTTTGGAATAAATGAAATATGTGTTAGATTTTGATTTTAAAAATTCTTGCTTTAAAGCCCATGAAGTGAATATAATGAATATAATTCTACTGGGACTCCCAGAAGTCCTGTGTTGGAAATTGATTTTGAAGTACACTAGAGTCCCGCTAATCCGAACCCCGGTAATCCGAACGTTCGGTTAATCCTAACATGGCAAAGCATTACATAGTCTTAATATAAAAAATGGTAAAATAATTAAAACACCCTGAAAATACAGTTCATACGCTATATAATTGTGTGGTTAACTACTGTACATGTACACAATTTTAATTTATACATAAAAATTAGCTAGAAAAGATTAAATTTAAAAAGTGCGTAACACTGAAAGAAAAACTCTCAAACTTACGATAGTAGTTACAACGCTTAGAAACACACATTTAATCCCTACTTTTTAGAGCACAGAAACTCAGTAATTGTTTTTTGGCGTAATGAAGACAGTCTGTTATGTGACGCAAAGTTGCGCCATCGTCAGATAAACATTAAATCAGCTGGTGTAGCAGTGGTCTGTTGCTCCATATAGCGTAGCGCGAGATCAAAGGCTTCTGCCGCGTCAGTGTGTGACACCAACTCTCCTTTGTCACATTCCGTCTCATTGTCACTTTCGTCGTAACATTCCACTTCTACCTGGTCTTGAGTCACAGCAGCCACTAAATCAACGTCAGTAAGGTGCTCCAGTATTGAATCATCCGCTGCCATCCATTCATCTATGTCTGCTTCACAGGCTTCTTCACATCCAGGGATTGTCTGTACCATTTTTAGGAAACTCTCCTCTTCATTTTCAGCTTGTATGTCCTGAAATTCAAGAGATGTCCATAGTTTTCTCCAAGATTTTCTCAAAGTGTTTTCTGAAATTTTCTGCCGTGCCTCAGCAGCCCAATAAACAACATCCTTCAGATTTGTTTTTTGTTTATTTTTTCAACTAAAGGAATGCTATCATCTTGGATCAGCATTCTTAAGAATTGTTTTCTGTAAATCAGTTTTAATGTTTGTAGTACGCCCTGGTCCATCGGCTGTAGAAGTGGTGTAGCATTCGGCGGCAAAAACTTCGCCACGATTTCTCCATCACATAATTCCTCAGTGCTGGGGTGAGATGGTGCGTTATCAAACAAAAGGATAGCACGGGGAGGCAAATTATTTTCCTTGGAAAACCGCCGGACAGAGGGAACAAACTGGTCGTGAAACCATTCTTTGAACAGCTTACCACCCATCCATGCTTTTTTCTGGTTGCGATAGTATACAGGTAGGGATTTCATGTTGCAGTTTTTGAAAGCTCTGGGGCTAACAGATTTGCCGATCATCATTAAAGGGAGCTTGTGATTACCAGCAGCGTTGCTGCACACTAGTAAAGTCACACGATCTTTGCTCAGAGCCAACATGGGTATCATATCTATGGTGTTACAGCAATTGTGACCTGATGAAAACTTCGAAAGTGCAATATTAAACAATTGAAAGAACTTTCACTTTATGTAATATGTTCTGTTATAACAAAAGCATTTTACAGATTATTCCAATGCAACACGGAATTAATGGATTAACTGAGTGAATATAAATTATAATTAATTATTGCAATTTAACCATCTAATTATCAAGTCGAATCTTATTTATAAAAGGACTCGTGGATGGTGTAGAGACTTTCGTATATATTCCCCCATAAAAATTAAACATTGGATATACTGCGGATCTTTATGTAAACGTTAAAGGATAGCGTAAAGTTGAGGCCAATAGAGATCAATAAAAAGAAATACAGAGGGGTTTTCCATCCGCTCTGACACTATTAAAACAACTGAAGCTTTCCACGCATTTAATACCCTCTCTCTCTCTCTCTCTTTTTCAAGTACGAGTTTACAACAAGCGTGGAGGGTGTGCAGCTACATTCTTGTCTCGCATTAGGGAGGACTTTGGTTTGAATCCCCGTCCGGCTACCCAGATTTGGGCTTTCCATCGTTTCCCCAAATCACTCCAGTCTAATGCCGGGATAATTCCTTGAAAAGGCCATGACCGCCTCTAATGACCTCGACGTCGACGAGGCGTAAAGTAAAAAAAAAATACACAGCAGGCCTCCCATCCATTTCTAACGCCATTCTCTTAGTCTCATTCACAGTCAATCTATACCATATAACTTGGTGTTAAAGAAATCCAGTACTCTCTGTAGGCCATGCTATGAGTATCTAGAAGTTCATATTTCAGCTGTAATTGCATTGACACCCCAATTTTCCATTGATTTAACTGCTTAAATATCATATGGATTTTAATAATGAAGAATAGAAGGGAAATGTAGACCCTCTTATCCTATTTTTCTACTTTCTAAATAGTTTAGACTTTCCATCTCCATTTTGTACACTGTTCCATCCTTTCATCAAATATTTTATTTAATTATCAGGTATGACACACTCATTTACTAAGCGATCCCACGTTTTGTATCTTAGCTCATTATGGTAAGACTACTATCATGTCCTTCCCAGCGCTTTTCAACTTTCCTTCTAAGAACAAAAATAATACTTCAAATTAATGTTTGCTATTAATTAAATTATTATTTTCCATTGATCTATATCTACCCTCATGCGCATTCCAATAGAATATTTATGTGCAGTATAACCGCATAATCATGTTGCATGGCTTCCGCTTTTCATCCAACTCATTCAATTAAATTATTCAAATGATTCATTATTTCTGATCCCTTCCTAATATCTGATCGGATTACAATCCAATCTTCGCTTTCAACCGCTTCTAAGCCATCCAGGCAACAGCGATCCAGTGACTCCATGATGATTTGACGGAAGATCGACCAGTTTCCAGTTGGAATTCCGGTCTTAGTTGGTGTACTGAAATGTTCTTCAGCTGTCATTGTCAGGCTTTCCTTGTGTATATTTTTGTGTCCCGATTTGAATAACGCATATTGTATCAGTATTTACTTAGTACTAGTAAAACTAAGGACAGGAAATAATTAAAATGTTGTCAAAATCAAACACTTTGTCTTTTAGAATTTGATAGAGGACTGCACGGTGCAGTAGATGCCGTGAAACACTTTATCAGTACCTTTCTGCAAGGAATACGTAACTCTAAAATGTCTCAATAAATTTGTCATAAATATATCTAGTTTGGACTTCTTATTCTCACACAGAAAGGAGAATAATTATCTCCAAAATATTCTGCAGTGAATTATTTCTACATGATAGATGGAACTGCTCAATAGACCGATACAACGGGCGCTCCACCAGTAGTAAGATTAGAGAAGGATTCATTAAAAACACACAAAATTATTACCGCTGATGGAAAATAACGATAATGCCTCATGAAAACTGCAGCTTTCAAGATGGTTGGACCAGATTGTTCTAATTTTGGCGAGAACATCTATTGAGACTCTCTATATAAGTACTTTACTCATGGATTTTTAGTCATTATTTACAGTCGTTATTCCAAATCTGGATAGACATTATTTACTCTTAAAATCCTTCTAATATTTGAATCTAGTATATATCAGGGAAAACAATTTATTTAGCTGTTAGACAATGAAGTATGGCATCTTCTCACTATTCTCAAGAGAATTCTTATGCTAATATGTATTTATCTCCTCTCGTTTACGTGAATTTTATATTTGAAGTTCAGTCTATATCTTGGTCTGGAAAATTCTCGGACGACCAAACACGGCATTGTTATCGGTAAATCACGGATCACAAATTTCCACGAAGAAGTGAGCATGGCTGACTTTTTTTTTAAATTAATATTGCAACACACAATGATATATAGAACCATCTACGAAGAGATTATCATAGTACCATTGTAAATATTTGAAGTACTCGAATTCTACGATAATCGTGGCGCCGTAATAGCTCGACAATCAAATCAAAAGTGAAAAATAAAATTTCGAAGAAAAGCCACCATATGCTGGACATGCACAATTATTTTTTTTACTACCGATTGTGGGTAGGTTGAAATGCGACCTGAACCAGAAGAAATTATACTTATAACTAATTTTTGATAGTCACTATCTCGGGAAATAATCGAGATATATAAAAAAAATTATTCTTCACTACCGATTTTTCTCGTCGAGTTACATATGAATTCATCATTAAATTTTGCTACTGTTATAATATTCTGCCTGAACTACGAACACATTTATTCGTTAATGATGGTAAAAATGTTACATATAACTGAGATTCAAATATCCCCTGAAATGGAAAAACTACACATATGTCAAAAGCAAGGATGGAAATTTTATCGCAGATATGTCATTTTTATACAGGTTCCTAGGTTCACTACAGATCGTCGTTAAGTCTCGTTATGAGTGGAACTGAACGGTAACTTCATTGATCGGGTTGTTCTGAATCATCACTGTAATTGATCTTCAATGCAATACTTCATGGAACAAATCGCATAAACAATTTTGCGATTACTAATATTCATACAAACCCTATTATGGACAGATATCAAACGAAGAGTATACAGAACGCATAGCAACCACAAAACTTGCCTATCTTTTAAAATTTTGAATTAGACGCTTGCATGTTTAAGAAATTTTCTCTGATATATATATATATTTTTAATTTTAAATGTTTACTGCCTCCGTATCAGTAAATATAAGCAATCTTGAAACCGATTCGTACTGTTCATTTGTAAGTTAATGATTCGTATGAAACAGAAACTACTTTAATTTCATTTACAAACTGTATATTAATACATAATAAATCTATCTTCGATTTACTTACTTCGTACTGTTTTAGGTTGACACATTCCAAGCTGGAGGCATTCCAAGTCAGCGTTAACTTTTCTCCCCACATTACCATTACTGTCTGTTTGACCAAATCACCTAGCAACGGTCACATAATTTTTATAGCTTTATTCCCTTTACCACTACTATTGTTAAGTATTAGGTAATACAGGGCGTTCGCCGGAAAACGCTACCCTCCCAGTCTGTTGCCGTCGGCAACTTGCTCGGTCAGTGGACCCAGCAGTTTCCGCCAACCGGCACCGTGAATCACCGCACTGTTTAACACCTCCGCTGCCCCAACAGTGCATTGCAGTGACCCTTACATTGTTAAGAACGGTTTCTTTGCATTGTAGATAGTTTGTGACTTCAGTCTCTTATTAATCAGTGTTGTGAATAAACGTTTCTCTGCGGTTTGGCTGGTTTGGGGCTTCATACTCTTATTAATCTGTACCGTGTTTGAGTGTGAGTATAATTATGGTACGTTACAGTTTGCAACAAAGAATATTTCTCTACGATACATATGTGAAGAAGAAGTCGTTTAAAAAGTGTCGCAGTAAATTTCGTCGCGAATTTCCTGGCGCTTTACTGCCAGCTAAATCAACAATTCTGCGTCTGGTTAAAAAAGTAAGAGAAACGGGTTCATTTTTTAACAAAAAGAGACTGTCGGTCAACCGTATTCTCACAGAGGAGAAAATTAACGATATCGCTTTTCGACTAGAACAGTCACCCAAAAAATCATTAAGTCAGTTAGGGCAGCGTGTGTCTCGAAATATGTTCAGAAGATGTGAAATGTGCATTACACAAGAGGGTCAACACTTCCAGCATCTTTTATAAGGTAAGCTAATGAATTACGCCACATTTAAATGCTTAGCACACAAGTTTATGAAGTTTATGAAGCGTAATTATTATGAAATAGTCCGCGGCCGACGGTCGAACAATGCCGGAAACTGAGCGCTCGCTCGCCGGGAGCAGTTTCTTCCTTGTAGCGCTAACAGTGGGTTGCGTTTCCCGGCGAACGCCCTGTATAATCGTTACTAGATAAATCAGAGTTGTGCAGTATAACAGTCTACTGGAAGTCATTCTTCTGAATTGAAATTAAATATGATAAATCAATAAAAATTCTGCCATAGGTTTGTTATTTGGTATGTTAATTACCAACTGGTTCCAATATGTGGACAGACGTCTATTCATAAATCTAACTCCGTACTGCTCTCCAATATCTCGAATGTTGAGGGATGAACAGTGGAAAGCATCGGATATCAATCGCTCTTTCCTCTTCCACAAGTACATTTCGACACTATCTACTTTCAGAGTCAAGGTATAATTTAATAGCAGACAGTAAATACATATTTTACCGAATCCGTGTCGCAAATCTGTTAATAATGTTTGACGTACAAATTTATCACACTGGATTGGCTCGAATCTCCTTCGGCTGATAGCGATCTGGTTATTAACCACTAATTTAGATATACAGACATCTCAAATGGTGGAAGGAAAACATAACTTCTAAAGCTTAAGTTTTGTTAATTTCAGTGACACGATTTCGAGGCTTGGTTGATTTGGAAAATGGTAAGTTTCAGCTTTAGCTATTGTAATGTGTCAGGACTTTGACAACCATATATATTATTTCTAAAAGGTGTTTTCTGTCACGTGGAAATGAGGTTTTATTCTGCTGGGTACCCGGTCATGTGGGAATCAGAGGGAACGAGGCAGCCGATGGAGCCGCCAAGTTGGCCTGCGACAAGGTCAGAACCGACTTTGATCCGGTCCCAAAGTCAGACCTTGCCTCGGTAGCTAAGAGAATTGTTTTTGAAGCATGGCAGAGGCAGTGGCTGGAAGTAGAGCATAATAAGCTCCGGCTGGTCAAACCGACCGTTAAGCCGTGGAGCAGCTCCTTCCAGCGGGCGAGGAGGGATGAGGTTCTCCTTACTCGCCTCCGTATAGGGCACTGTCCTCTGACTCATGGTTTCCTTCTGCGCCGAGAGGACCCTCCGGAATGCGATGCTTGTGGCGTACCTTTGACGGTGCGCAACATTTTAACTGACTATGTACTTTTTTAAAACGTAAGGGCGGATGGTGGCTTAGCTAATGATCTGCCCGTTATTTTAAACAATGACAATGTGGGGAAGGTTTTAAAATTTTGCAATTTGGCCGGTCTCAGTTCAAAAATTTTGGGGAGATCGGCCTAGTTTTTAGAATGGTATGGTGGGTTTTCTACAACCACCAATCCATGTATATTTGTCTGTTAAGATTAATTTTTTATCCCTGGCTGGCCCCTTTACAGCCAGCCAGTTCGTTGCTTCAGTGTTCGTTATTTGTTTGTGCACTTAAGGCCATTTTACAGCCACTTTTTTAGTATTTTACTCAATCCTGCTGTGTGCATGGTCGACCCCGTTACAGTCGACCATGCGGGCTGTGTTTTTACCAGTATTTTTGTATTTTATTGTGCTGTCTGTGTGGCCGACCCATTTACAGTCGGCGATGCAGACAGCAGTGTGTTTCTACCCACATTGTCATTCCGTAATCTTGCTAGGGCACTAATGACCTAGATGTCGACGCACCCTAAAGTCCTAAAAACAACAACAACAACAACAACGTTTTCTGTCACGAGCCTTTTATCTCCCTTGAAACCTAAACGAAACAGATAAATGAGGTACCATATTAAGGATTAAGGTCTCCGCTTTCGTAACATCATATTTTAAGAAAGGATGTTGGATTCGACCCTTAAAGCGCAAAAGTATTAAGGTCACGCGTACGATACAGTTCAGAGTTAAGTCGCTAGGTTTCGCTCGCATCGATAACGATTGATCGCGTTACCGTTAGATAGCATCACGACGTATCACAGAGATATGGGTATAATATGTGTGTTTTGTTCAGCTTAGTTGTATTCCGGTGAGATCTGTGACACTTCGGCTTCCAGGAAGCAGTTTAAGTCAAATTATAGATGAAACTTCTAGAGGGCAAAGGTAGGTGGGAAAAAAATGGGTATATAGGGAAATTGCTTCATCACAATTAAATTTGACTAAAATTAAATTAAGTAGAGGGTTGCAAGTGAAATCAGAAAGATATTGCCGCAAATGAGATGGTTCCTCTTAGTGTTAGAACATGGCTTGGCCAAAACACCTACTAATTACGAACGACCATCTGAGATGAACACTGCACAGCAAGGTCAGTGGAGTCAAGCACTCAGAAAAAATCGGACAGGGCGTATGAATTACTGTTGACATAGTTTAACAATTTGCCATTTGAGGACATACTGCGTATTCCAAAGCCAGTAGTTAATCGCATTCTGACAGAGTTAATGAACGTAAGAAAGGTTTCCGTCTGTTGTGTTTGTCAGTGATTCAAAAGTCAGTAAAGATATAGGATCAGCAGAAAATCTAGCACGTCCTGAGGCGAATCCGGCAGATTTTTTTAAAAGATTCATGACCTCTTGGTTTGATTAAATCACCCCTGGATAAAACCGAAGAGAATACAGTGGGGCGTTCGCCAGGGTGGAACTATCACATGAACATATTATGAATGAGTTGTGAATAACTCAGGAGAAGAGAAGTTTCCTTCGGTGTCATGCGCAAACATACGAGCAGGACTTAAAAGAGATGTTGGCTCACATGTCGGAAATGTTCTGACCCTTACGGAATATGACAGCTCTAAGTGAATTTATTTTGGCAACACAGTATTTGTTTGAGTGAAATACCATCAGCTGATTCGGTTGTGCAGACTGAAAACAGGTCTCACTTATCTTGTCCTACATCATCCTTGTTGAAGTAGTAAATCTTACTTAGCAAAGCAGTGAGTTTATATGTCTGTGATACGTCACTAGATTTAGCTGGTTTTAGCTAACAATTATATTTTCCATTTTCAGTGACAGGTTATTAGGGAATAAGAAAATCCTCTTCTTCCTAGAATGTTTCATTCACTTAAGAAGAAATAATGTTAATTTTCCTCTTACTGCTGACCAACACATGATCAAATACAGCATGGATGTACTGATCAATAAATTTTATAACAAATGATCAGATGAAACAATAATTCCGGCCCTTGGAAGACCAACTGACTACAACACTCAGATGTTATGTCAGAGTTTGTCACTCCAATACTGTACACATCAGTAAAGTAAAAAGGGAATTCATCCACAAAATACTCATCGAAAATGAGACTGAGCTATTAGTTTGGAGATAAAATTAAAGAGAAGTGCAGAATCAGCTAAATGTTTAGCAGAGCGTAGTTGCGTCATATGGCATGAAGTTCTCTGAAAGAAAAAGTGAAGTGGTAATTACTAGAAGAAAGAAGAGCAGAGCGGACATAGGAGGAGAGCAGTTGAAGAAAGCTGAGTGTTTCATGTATTTTGGAATCTATATTAAACAAAAAGGAGGAAACAGGATGAAGATAAGTAAAATAGGAAGATGGCTTTTTAAGAGTGTTAGAGGTATTGTATACAGTAGGTATGTACCACAAAAGAGTAATGAAGCAATCTATAAAACCTACTTTGTGCGAATTTTGACGCACGGATCGAAAACACGGGTGATGAATGGGAGGGACAGAAGGAGACTACAAGCTTTGAAATGAAGTTTCAGAGGAGCAGATTAGCAGTAACAAGAAGGGACAGAATGAAGAATGAGAACATCTAAGAGACGATCAAGGAGGAACAGTAACGATAACGAATAGAGAATCATGGTTACAGTGGTATGGTTATGAAAAGAGAATGGGAGAGGAGGAGATACCAAGTAAAATGCTGGACATGAGCAGATAGGGAAGAGATCCAGTGGAAGACCGAAGGACAGATGTGTGAAAGATATTTAAAACTTGTTGAAGAAAGAGGTGGAAATAGGTTGACAGTAAAAGAACAGAGAAGGTGGATGAACCGTAAGCGCTGCAGACGTTTTTTTTCCAAGCAGAACCGATCATTGGTTTGAGTCTGCTCAAGATGATGATGACGGATTTGTCATTGATGAAACTAATAAGGAAAATGAAGAACAACTCAGCTCGTGAGGAAACATTCATTCAACATAGCAATATTACTACAAAATGCAACTAAGAACACTTCACTGATCGTTTCTACTGACAATAACACTCTTTAAGTTACTACTTAGGTTTGAAATTAACGGTTAATATCTGAAAACGGTTTCATCGACCTTTTCAGCGTAAGTTATTCACGTTTTTACTCTTCCAAGTTTATGCGATGGAAATTTCATCAGTTGTTACGAGCAGTAGAAATATAATAAGCATGATTAAAGTCGTTAAACATGTTCTAATCAGCGGAAAGCCATAATGCTACTGGATGGGGACTCTCGGTTCTGTAACATGAAGTAGGTATTAAAATCTAGAATTGTACTTTCTTAAAACAGTTACCTTGACTGTGAACACCACTTAGTTCTCGTAAAACTGGGCTTAAATGTGCCAGTAAAAACTTTTTGCCACGACGGAATTTCAAGAAAACAGATTGGTACATTTTCGTCGTTAATCTTTACAAATGCATAGGTTGGAATATCTCTCGCTCATCCTCCCGAAGGTAAACAACTATAAAAGATTTGTGGGAGAAGTTCTTAGTTCGGCAATGAAAAGTTTTTCCTGTGGTTTAAGAGACGAATATATTCCTCGAAGGAGCGAACGCAGTGAAGTACTGTACGGTAAATGCTTGGCAAAAGAGGAATAAGTGATAATATACAAACTAAAAAAAGTCTTAAAAACAGAACATTGTCAGAGTCAGAGTCAGAGTTGGAAAGCATGGAATATGCTGTGGACATTCGTGAGTGGAATGCTAAGGTGAATTTCATCTTATGTATAGGTATCACACAGTAAACTGGAACCTTAGATATTGTTTTATATTAATAGATATTGGATATCAGTTGCCAAATGTCGTACAAAAAAGTGATTATGCCCAACTTGTTTCTTGTGTCTTATATTGTAATTGTACTGTTACCTAATGATATATCTGGGTAAGAAGTATGGTATAATTTTATTATCATTTATAAACTCTACTTTCCCAGATGCATGAATACAATTGTAATTATTTTTTATCAGTTATGGGTGTAGTGTATAAACGATTTTTTATGTTATTGCAGTTAATGCGCAACGAATAAATGTATTTCCTCATTTTTAACGTTTCCAATCATACACTGGATGTCTGTCTTAGCCAAAATCGGTGTTCGATTTAGCTGCTAGCTTAAAAATCCATTATGTCATTAGTCGATCTGCTAAATCCAATAAAAATTCAAAGTAAAAATCGAGCTACAACAGCTGTTATTTTTGTGAATATAATTCACTGATAATCATTTGATTTTCTCATAATTCCTCATAAAAATGTGTTTGTAAACCTTAAACGATAACGTTGTAATTTCACCATAAACAGGGAGACACACAAGTACACGACAATACGTATACTCTTTCCATGTCACGCTATAATTGGCTCCCAGTTGAACTTGTTTATTGGTTTTTTTCCTTCGAATTTATCCAACAACTATACTGGTAACTTATTTCCTACATAGATTGCTTCTGTCACCAGAAAGATCGAAAAGAGGAATGGCATCTTTATTTCCCATCGTTTCTGCTCCCTTGATGCGGCGACAAATTGGAGCTGTCATAGCTAAGCCAGACAAACGTTGGGCTCAGCAAGAAAAATAAAAGAACCGAACGGAAAGAAAGATGTCGAACCAGTAGAAAACATTGAAACAAAATGAATTAACACAATACTAAATTAAATAAAACGCTTTGGGATGCCGACGTGAAACGGATCTCAACTATACCAGGTAATTCAAGATGAAATACTTTACGCTACATAACTGATTTACTGAGACGTTACTTCCAAACAAGTTACATTTCTTTAAACAACTGTTTTTTTTTGTTATATTAAAAGAAAGTATGAATTTCTATGAGTCCTATATAAGCCAGTAGTTTAAAGCCAATTACTTGCCTGGAAGAATTTAAATCTGGTTCACTTAAAAATAGTCTCTTTTGAATGCAGGAAATTTTCTCTGTAAATGAGATACTGCTCTATCGTCGCTCGCCGTCGTTTTCAGTGCCAACAATAGTATGTTGAAAAACCAAACAGAACATTTTTGTGAAAATTCCAAGTGCAATCATTACACTCATTAGTTTATAGGTTGCCTACAGCAATTGAACGTCTATACTAGCAAGGAAACAAGACCCTATTTTTCGAGGATAAATATTCATACCCGTTAGAAATGTCTGTTGGTATCTTTAACTATAATTGTCCCTTTCCAAAACCGGACTATTACACCATATTAAGAATCAAAAACAAACTACAAATTAAAGTAAAATGTTAATCCCAAATCACAAAGCTGAACCACCCAAGAATAATATGGAACTGCAAACATCAAAGGGATACAGGTAGATACCAACTAGATATTCACAAGGTGATATGTGGATATGAAAGTCAATATCTAAACTGTAAAACATATGCCAGACTTTGACCACAATCTCATAATAATATAATGAAACAAGAGGATAAGGAAGCAATACAAACAGTTTAGAAGTCATCCAATAAAAGATAGCCAAAGAAAAAATTGCAGCAACACAGGCATTGGCAAGCAGATAATGAAATGGTTGAAGGTAAGTAGTTTATGCTGATAGAATTATGAAGATACAAAGACGAGATGTGCCGGTATTAAAGATAATTATAAAAAGCACTGTTTAAAGCTATGAACAAAAAATCAAACATTGGATGGAAAACAATGGGAATTGTGATGTCGATGATACAGGAGATCTTGTTTTTAGGACAGAATTTAATACAGTATTGAAACATTGGAATGCAAGGACGGCAGTAGGAATAGATTAGATTCCTGCAAAACTTGTATAACTGTAGGAGAAATATGAATAAAAAAATTACTTAAATTAATATCAAATAATTACGTAACAGAAGAAATTGTAATTGATTTTAATAAAACAACCTTGTTCACATATCCGAAGAAAGCACAAAAAGCTAATTCGAAACTAATCACCCGGTAACTTTAATATCACACGCTTCGTAATTACGGATTTGGAAAATCTACAAAAAATGGCATGGGAAGTAGAAGCGACAATCCTTGGATTTTTTTTAACTGCTTAACGTCTCTTAACAGCGAGGTCTTTAGAGACGGGAAAGGATGAGGGGCAAGGAATGGGAAGGAAGCATCCCGGCATTTGCCTGGAGTGATTTGGGAAACCATGGAAAACCCGAATCTGGATGCCCGGACGGGGATTCGAACCGGCATCCTCCCGAATGCGAGGCCAGATCGACTATCCTTGGAGAACAGTCATAGATTAATAGTGAAAGGACGGATTAATGGATCAAAAATATTCATCGCGATTTTAAGTAGACAAATATTTCTTTAGTTTTGGATTATATGAGATTTACAAAATTTTAAAGGTTTCAAATCTAAAATATAAATAACGTATAATAGCCTATCTATAACAATTTGTCTTCCACAATAAAAATATAAAATCATGAGAGGTACGGGTGTCTAACAAAGCTGTAGTATGTCTCCATTAGCATTCAAGTTGTATGTAAAGGATGCAATCTCGGAAATGAAAGAAATTTTAATGAGGCATAGCATTAGAAGAAAGATAATCAGTATGCTGCGCCTGTACCTAAAATCACTGATGGGCATTGAAGTAGAATATGGAGTAAATTCAAATCAGAGTTAGAAAAAATAGCAAAATGTAACAGAAATGATAACAGAAGTAAGTTAATTCTGTTGCTTGGAAGCAAAATTAAAGTTCATAGCCAAAACAAAAATCTCAAAAACAGAATAGAACTAGGATAAAGATAATTCTTTAAATAAATTCTTTTAGTACAAACATAGATCTAAGATTCGGAAAGAGCTTTCTTTATGAGATTGAAGCTAGGTCTTAAGAACCACAAGAAAGCAGGAAAACTGGAGCATTTGAGATGTGGTGCTACAAGTTGATATCGAGAACCAAGTGAATATATAACACACAAAGTACATGTGTTTGAAAATGACGGGATAGGAAAGAAATTTCTGGTAAAGTCTTCCGGTCAGAACAAACAGGATACTGATTATTTACCATGCGGAACTGGTTAATTTTCTTGGGAACGGAACAATCGAAGAAAAAGGTACTAGTGGAACAGGAAGATTTTCTTCAGTTGCAACAATTATTAGTATTTTCAAGTGATTGGTTCAGGATAGGAAGTGATTGTAGTTTTTCCTTAAGAACTAGGAGAAACATTTGAATCCCCGTCCGGGCATCCAGATTTGGGTATTCCATGGTTTCCCAAATCACTCCAGCCAAATGCCGGGATGCTTCCTTCAAAAGGCCATGGCCGAATTCCTTCCTATTCCTTGTCCCCCATCCTTTCCCGTCTCTAAATACCTCGCTGTTAGAGAGACGTTAAGCAGATAAAAGAAAATAAGAAAAAGAAAGAAACATTGGAGTCAGATTTCTTCGGGGACCTGTGTGCTTCTTTCCTGCACTTGTGTGAATTTTTCCTGGCTCTGGAATATGACAACTGGTGACAGTTACACTATTGCTGTTAAATGAGCAAACAACCCATTAATCTCACTACTTTCGTCTTTACTGGACAAAAAGAAAAACAAATGTTTGAAGATCGTTAACCATCCGATAAAGCTCCAGGAAATTTTTTGCTGCCGACCAACTCTAACAATGTATGATTCTAATCGGATTTTAACAAGGACAGGGGGAAGGGAACGGGTAGGAATTCGGCCATGGCTTTTATAAGTATCTATCCAGGCATTCACTTGGAATGATTTGGGGTAAGCATATAAAACCCACATCTGGATGTTCAAACAGGGATTTTGAACTCCGGAATGCGACGCCAGAGTGTTACCTCTTACCTACTACGTTCGGTTGTTCCAGTCCGTGGAAAATATAAACGATATTCTGTCTCCACTCCATGTGCCTAGGAAAGTGTATATACATGTCAATAACTATGATGTATATTAGCTAAGCGTATTATTTTGCGTGTAATGTTTCAAAAACAAGAAGGCTGATCGTGATAATATGTGTCTGCTGTGTACAAAGACACAATGGGAACACCATATCCTCATTCGTAATACAGAAAAAAGGTAATTCTCCTTTATGTTAAAGAAGTACAACGGTATTTGACGCTACTTGCACCGTTTATAAAGCAGTTACTTCTTAATATTTCTGTTTTCAATTTTTCTTAACGTAGCTCCAGTTACTAGCTGTTAAAATGTCTTAATTCAAGCAACAGCATTTTCTCCGTACGGGCTGGATATTTTACGCAAAAAACTCTTCACCTAAAGGCTCTGCCTAAGAAGTTCTTTTTTAAAAAAAAAACGCCGACAGCATAAATTATGTAAGTCCTTAAGCCGATTACCGGAATGGCCCGAGAAAGTTGAGGAAGTTTTGCTAAGCGACCGAATATGTAATTAGTCGGAGTGGCCTTGATTCGGCGGAACTTCGGGAGAGGAAGTTTGCTCAAGACAAGTAAACTGAACGCGAAACGCTCGTCTTAAAATGAAAAATCTGTTCCTATTAATTACAGTTGGATAACAATTAAATATTCCGTCTAAAGAGGTAAAAGCAGCAAAGTATATGCTTCATGCAAGATCATCTCACCTTCTAGGTGTTAAAGAGGTCTTGACGAAATTCTTTTTCCCTTCAGCAGATAGTACAAACTTTGAGCGAACACAACATTTCAGTATATTCTCAGTGCCGACACAAGAACAATAAACAGTAAATTGGAAAGATACATTCTTGTGATTATCAGTTCTAATGTGGAACTTTTCTCTGAAAATATGTAGGCTACAACGTAGCCGACATTAGTCCGAACAATAGAATTTTGGGTGTTGATCGTATCACTATTTGTCAGTGTTAAGTACAAACTATAATATTATTCGTAATTTCTCACTATTACGTTTTCGACCAACAATTGCGAATCTTCCTTGGATATTTTTTTGTAAAATATCCAAAGATAATGAACCAGTGCGACAGAAATTGTTTGTTCTTCGTCGGTACATACAGTACATATAATGAGTGAAATTACTTGTTTGTATCACAGAGTAACTCACATCTCTGCCGAGATCGTTATTATACAGTGGCACAGCGTTCCTTTGCATGTTATCCTACCGGAATGGTGAGTCTAAGGAAGTACCCGAGTTTTCACTCATCAAATCCTACCCAAACGCACAAAGTATCATACCATCAGCAGCCGCCCCAGCCGTGGGATTAGGCACGAGTGGAATAATTATTTCCCATTACAGCCAGGATGGTGAGACAAGGCGCTTTTGGCCACCCTTTAAGGATGACCATGGGGAGCTACGTGGACGCAGCGCCGCACGCCATGAACCAGGCTGAAAACCCTCCAAAACCTGCCATGTCGCTAAAGCCTCTCTTTTAGACCAACGCGCATCCGCTCCCCTCTCACAGAGAGAAAGGCGGTAACAGTAGCGTCCAAGCGCAGCGCAGGCAAACCATTGGCACACGTTCCCCTGCACCCAACTGACAAAGCAAAGCGTCACTGACGGACACAGGTTCCCACACACTCGTCCATACTTGACAGAGCACCATCGTAGCGCACTATCATGCCGCAGCGGTCAATGGTGATGCTGCCTGACCCGGGTCCGTGCAATACCAATCGCCACTTATACAGAAGATCCATTATCACAGCAAGAGACAGTGCGCACCGGCGGCAGGGAGCACTTCTTTCCCTGATTGCCGAATCACGAACCTCAGCAGCAGTCACATCCACATGGACGGACACCCATGACATGGCTGCCACCGTCAACAATGCGGGTTTGAAAGTTGGCCACGAAAATTATTTCGTAGCTCAAGTTTCCGTAATAACGAAAAAGTTTTAGAAAAACTAGTTTCCTTGGCTTTTGTCCTTCGAAAGATAGTCCTTAAATGGAACGAATCGAGTTCCGCTCGATGTCTACATTAACCTCTTACATACAACCACACAAAACAACACAGTACCCCTAACAATACGCATCTTATCCACATTCAAGAACATATCCACTACAAAAACTCATGGAAATAGAATTGGCCACCCTATCCTTTATTCAGATCTATAATTATGCCTTTAACGAGTATCTCAAAACCTGAATTAGATGATCAATTCACTCAGTTTCTTCTTATTCGAAACTTTTTAGAATAAGATCCCCAGAATGATTTCACTTATTAGTATCGCAAAACGGAATTATATAACCGATTGGGAAACTCAGTTTGAAACATGCCATTCCGAACAATAAAAAACAGCCGAGTAACGCTATAATCATTGGAATGTTATTTCCAAATACACTGCTCATTATGAAAATTGCACAGTCAGAAGAAATAATGTGAATCTCACCCAGATCAAAGTGTGAGGAACAGTGAAACCGTAATTAGTGATTAAGATTGCGGAGATATGGCGTGCACGTAGTCAAGAAGCGTCCTCTTTTGTATTTACAGACAATTCAGTCAGTCGGTGCATAGCTATCTAACTGTCAAACGAAGTAACAGTATATCTCTTAAACGTAAGAGGACTCAATATCAGCATGTTAGTTAGTTCGAACGTGGCAGAATGATTGGTCTCCAGGAAACGGCGTTAGTCGTCCCATGAAAACGCGACTCGTACAGGACAGTGATCCGTTGTGGAACCAGTAGCTAAAATATAGGCGCAGGTACTATACAACACAAGGTAACCACGGCGCCGGATCACCGTCATCTTGTCCGCATTGCCGTAAACGACAGAACAGTTTAGTCCACAGTGTTGGATCGAAGTTGTGTGGACATGTCTGCGTCGATCGTTCGACGCTATCTGATGAGGGCTGGACTGGTGGCACTCATGCCATTGCGTCGGCATCCATTGACCAGTAACCACCAGCGTCTCGCACTGCAAAGGGCATGCGAACGCCCTCACTGGAATGCTGAGCTGTAAAAGGTAGTGTACCGCTTCAACTTGGCCTACAGTGATAGCTTCGTGGGGTTTAAACGCTACCGTCGTGAGTGCAATCAGGTAGACTACATTGCTAAGCCTCGTGGTGGACAAACGTCAAGTATGATGGTTTGGGTCTCCTTTGACTATAACATGTTATCTCGCCACCTACATACTGACAATAATCTGAACAGCAACCGGTACATCAGTGAGATTTTAGATCCCGAGGCAGCCCCTTCCTGCAGGCACATGCTATATTTCAGCAAGTCATGTGGCGAGGAATGTACAAACCTTCTTCGAAGAACGACGAGTATCACTGCTTCCCTGCCTTGCACATTCGCCTTACAAGTCGTCCATCGAATATGCCTTGGAATGGTCGCTCAGGATCTTGCTCGTTCTGGTTCACCTTCAATCACTGTCGATACTTTGTTGACACACCTACAAATTGCACAGCTGTATATTTTTCAGCCATATATTGATGCTCTCCTTCATTCCATGCAAAGACGTCTAGAGACTTTGACTGCAGCAGGTGGTGGCTTCACACTGTACCCACTTAAAGTGCTGGTACAGTTCTCTAATTGGCTATTTGACAGTATTGAAAATATATTATAAATTGCAGTCATTCTCGTAGATTAATGCTTGAGGAAGATAAGTTTTTGAGTTTTGAAAAGAAATGTGGATTACTTTTAATAAGCAAACGAAATAAAACTTACATTTTTCTTATCTCTGGTCACGTGACAGAAAACGCTCTAGGATTGGTGGTCGCTTCAGTGACGTCACACGTCTGTAAACGCTGCGTCTGCGAATGGATCGATTCCTATTATCCAAGTTTTCGACTATTTTTATTGTTTGTTGCTGGTTATTTCTTGTTATTAATTAAATTTCATTTTGAATACAAATTCTAGAACAATTTTTAAAAGCCTGCAGCGGAAAAATATCGAAAATAGATGCCTTATTTGTGGGGCTAGCTATAGAAACAACACCAGACTTTAATTATACGGAGTTTAAAAATGTAACAGCTTCAATTTGAGAATCATTTATATTTAAATTGAAAGTTAGATATTGATTGTTTTGTATTATCAAACCATACGTTGAAAAATTCTGTACACGAAATTGGTGCAGTCATTCTGAAAATAAAGAAAAGTTGTATGGATGTCGCAAACATGCGCAAACAAATGAAGGTATTTTTTGTAGGTAATAAGTAGCTCTTTCAAATAAATATAGTAAGAGATCGGTAAAATGTGGTATAATGAATTAAAACTCAAAATGAAACTGGCTCAGTAGTTTTTTTAAATTAAAATTAATCTTGCTCCCCTTTAATGATGCTAATGATTAAGTTTTAAAATATATTATGGAAAAATAATAGGTAAACTTACCTTGAGTCTCACCAAAAGCAGTAGAAAAGCACAAATTACAACTAGCACACAGAAACACAGCGTAATCATCGACCAAGCTCAGTGGAATGGCGTGGCCGAATGGAGCACTTGATCTGTGGATCACAGAAAGCTCATTGTTCAAACTATTTTTTCTATTGTTCGGCGCGAATTCGGGGAAAATAAACCTTTGTTCGGAGTTATGGTTTATCTACTTTGAATATAAATAACTATTTTGGCTGCGTAGAATAGTGTCAAAACTTACTTCTGTCCCTCTAGATTTAGAAAATATCACACTGTGAGGCGTCCTCCCTAATGCGAAGCCAGAGCGTTAAGCACTCACCCACCACTCTCGATCTCAACAATTATAAAACTGGATGTTGTGGGCCATTTTTATTAGTTACAGATTATAGATGAATGATAATTTTTTTGTCAACGAAACTGAATTTGTTTCTTTATTCGTTTACCTACCTCGTTTCACTTCATCTCACTCGAAGAAACTGTGTTGTTTAAGTGTTTACTATTTAACATAAAGAGAAGCAACCTATCAGTAGTGTCCGGATAGCTGCGTGATTGAAAAGTGTTAATGGAATTCAGAAAGTCCTACGTTCGAAGCTTGGTTGGGACAATATTTTTTGGGGTATATTTTTTCCGTTTTTGTTTGCTGTTTTTTTTTTCACTACAAAATCATGTTTTTAGTAGAAGAATTCATAATGGTTACTAAGCGTCAAAACGTCATTCAAGCATTTGAAACAAATTGCAGCAATACAAAAAACTTTTATGAAAATATATCCTTCCTCTTTTAATTTTTAAACTTACCAGCGATACAATATCATGCAAAAATACAGTTGCACGGGGATGAATAATGGAATTTATTTTAGAAGTGAGATCACTTATAGAAATTTCAAGCTAATCTTGCAACAGTTACGGAACGCTTTGTGTCACTTCTGTTGGCATTTTTACTTGAAGATACAACTGGAGGTTACCTTCCTGACAAAATGCGTCTATTTAGGTGTGCAAGTAATTTTAATTAAAAAAAAAAATTCGGTGTGCAAGTAAGGTCCAGTTTCCTTTTTGAAGTCTTCATTGGTTATCTTTCAAATGGATGTAATTCCCTTGTAATCCAGAAAGTTATGAAGTCTTGAATTATGAAACTAAATTGATGTTTGGGTGGATTTTCGGAAAAAAACGAATATGCGATGCAACCAATAGCAACTAGTATCCAAAGAAAACGACAACAGAAAACAAATGAAACATATTCCGAAGCGAGGATCGCACCAAAGGACCCTATCCTTAGTGACACTCGGCTTAAACAATGTATTACATTTAACTCTACGAAATTGTGGTGGAAATGAGTTTCACAAAAAATGGTATAAATGATTCTCAAATTGAAGTTGTTACATTTTAAAGCTACACGGAATAAAACTATGGTGTTGTTTGTATGGATGGCTAGCCCTACAAAGAAGGCATCTATTTAAGATATTTTTCCGCTGTAGGTTTTTACAAATTGTTGTAGATTTTGTATTTAAAATGAACTTTCATTAATAACAAGAAATAACCAGCAACAAAAAAATATAAAATAGTTGAAAACTTGGATAATATGAAACGCTCCATTCGCAGCCGCAGCGATTACAGACATGTGACGTCACGATTGTCGTTTGCTGGCGCCTAGCAGAAAAGGAGCGTTCTGGTGAGCTTTTAAATACTTCAAATTTTAACTTCCAATTTTAAGAAAAATAAGCACTTTCGTCAAAAAATAAAAAGTACTCCGTGAATAACGTATACCAATAAACAATTATAAACCATTTTAAGAAAGTAGTCAAATACTGGATTCTAATCAGTTGTGTATTGACATGCTCATAATTATTGTAATCATATGTCTCCATATTTGTGTTGCAATTTTTACAAACAGTAGTGTATATAATCTAGTTTATGAGGTCCTGCCGAAATTTCGAAAGACTTTTACATGATAATAAAGATTTGCACTCTCTGTTCCCTGCCGAAATTGTTAGTCTTCATGTTATTTCCTGTCTTCAGAAACATAGTTGCTGAGAAAGAGAAGAACCCCAATAACTATCGAAAGTCACTTAAATTTTTGTTTTGTTTATTGTATTGAACTCCTCGTTGTAAATTGTAACAAAATTTTATGAGGAATTAACGATCTGTGAAATCAAAGAGCTGAAACATTGTTGTAAAATTAAATTGCAGATTTTAATAATCTGAAAGAAAGATTGTATATACTGGCAAGAAATATCTGAAGGTTTGAAATTAACTATGCTCTTAAATAGGGCTTGATAATATATCGATATTATTTTTCGATAATATCGATATATTATGAGTGGTATTTTTTAGGACGATGTATCCATATTTCGATTTTAAAATATGGATATCGCAGTCAATATTTTTTTAAAGTAAGTCATCATTTTTTGTTTTCCTCATATTATTATTGGGAGAAAATAAAATCTTTACATGTGTTGCACATGCAATAATTTAGCCATATATAGAATTTTAAGAAAAAATGCAAATTTTTAAAACCTGCTAGCTAGCATAAAAGAAGGGAAAATATCCTAATGTAGGAACTTTTCTATGCGTAGGAGAAGAAACAGCGCTACATTTTTGGAATAGACATGAACTAATGCTCTTGAAAAATATGTCCAATGTAGTTTCTGACATGAGTTTTGTACAATAGTTGTTGAATTGAAACAATGTTGTGATCAACTGAATATTTGAAGATCTTCAGATGACCTAGGATTCTGTATAAGTAGAAAGCATTAAATTTTATTTTGTTCTTGTTCCTAGTTTGTAAGATATTTTTATGTAAATTTCATAGACTTTCTCAATGTTTACTCACTCACTGACACAATCATCAAAACTCCAATGAACTTCCGGTAATAGTAGAAATCTGAAATTTGTAACACAGATCAGGTTTTATTTCCCAAATCATAAGAAAAGCTTAAAGTTGGTAAATTGCCTAGCACCTACGCCTTATTCTCCAAAAAAGGTAACTGCTTTCTACCTTATATTACAAGGGGTGATCAAATGAAAAGGTACGAAACGACACGGTGGGTACAAATGTAGACTTTATTCAAAATATACACCATAGGCCTGAGCACTGATGATCAAGCCGCAGGATTCCTTGTTCCCAGAATTCCTGTGGCCGTGACGAGACCCAGTCCTTCACGTCGTCCGAGTTGAAGCGCTTCCCTTTCAGGTGTTTCTTCAGTGGACCAAACACATGGAAATCGCAGGGCGACATGTCCGGACTGTAGGGCGGATGGTCAACCGTCTCCCACTTGAACTTGGCCAGTTCCATGTGTGTGACTCTGGAGACGTGTGGACGTGCGTTATCATGTAGCAGAACCACACCCTCCGTATTTTGTTCTTGATGGACCTGCGTAGGCGTCGGAATGTCTCACAGTACACATCCTCCACCTGTACGCCATCCTGTCCTCATACGGACTGCCGCATCAAGGTCGGGCCACACTAGACCGCACCGCACCTGGCCCGCAGCGCACCGTCACTCGGCCGTGTGTCGGCTCGCTCCCCTCGCGTCCACACTGGTCCGTAGCACGGCCGTGTGACGGACGGGTTCCTGATCGGTCTCCTTTAACGTATACACTTGACTGTTTCACGGAATTAATGTTAAAAATTACCTTAAAAGTGATTTTGGTATCGAAGCTGCGGCTACCACCCGTACTTTATTATAGAGTACTGTACTTTATAATCTACGAAGGTAATAAAGTACGTTAAAAAACTTTTTTTGTGTGACTCCTGTTATCTCCTAATTGTTTGATCTCTTATGCACAAAAATTGTATTCCAAAATTGTTTTAACAAATGGTCGTCTATATCTACATCTACATCTACATATATACTCTGCAATTCACAAAATTGTAGGTGGCAGAGGGTGCTCAGCACCAAAGCTAATCTCTTTGTTGTGCATTCCAATCCCTAATGGTACGAGGGAAAAAAGAATTCATATAAGAATCATTGCGGCACCTTATTTCTCTAATCTTATCTATCCTGTCATTCCGGCTCAAATAGGTTGCTGGACGAAGTATTTCACTACACTCGTGAGTGAAAGTGGGAATACGCATATTTACCAATAAGTTTAAACGAATCGTGCGTCGTCTATCTACCAGAGACTCCCAGCCTAGTCTACTAATCAGTTCTGTGACGCTTTCATAAGGACTGTAGCAAGCGGTCACGAATCGAGCGGCTCTTCTCTGTACTTTCTCTATACTTTCGATCAACCCCTTACGAAACGGATCCCAAATGGCACAACAATAGTCCAAATGTGGACGCACAAGAGATTTGTACGCTATCTCCTTTGTTTGTTCATTACAATTTTTCAATATTCGACCTATGAATCGCAGCCTAGTATTAGCTCTACCTACCAAAGAATTAGTGTGTAAGTCCCATTTCATGTTCCTTTGTACTGTTACTCCCAAATATTTCATAGAATCGACCATATCAATAACTGAATTGTTTAACTCGTATTTCTGAACAATTGGATTCTTTTTGTTAGTTATGCTCATTGTCTTGCACTTTTTACAATTTAGCGTAAGTTGCCACTCAGCGCACCATGCCAAAATAATATCCAGATCACGCTGAGTTTCTAAGCAATCGGCCAAATTCCTTACTTCCCTATAAATAACCGCATCATCAGCAAACAATCTAAAAAGGCTTTTCACTTTGTCTCCGAGATCGTTTATAAAAATTAAAAAAAGAAGTGGTCCTATTACACTTCCTTGAGGTACCCCCGATGTAACATCTAGACTAGAAGAACTTTCTCCTTCAACGACGACATACTGCGACCGACCAGTTAGAAAATCCTTTATCCATTCACAAAGCTGATCCGATATACCGTACGCTCGTAGCTTCGCTAAAAGGCGGTTGTGTGGCACAGAGTCAAAGGCTTTCTGAAAATCAAAAAAAATGGCATCTACTTGTGAACCTGCATCAATAACTTTCATTACGTCGTGTGTAAATAGGGCCAGCTGTGTTTCACATGATCTTTTCTTCCGAAATCCGTGTTGATTTGTTGTAAGCAAATTATTATCGTCTAGAAATTTCATAATGTTCGAGCATATAATATGCTCCATAACTCTACTACAAACAGATGTTATAGCTATTGGACGATAGTTTCTAGGATCACTTCGATCACCTTTCTTGAAAATCGGAGTTACTTGCGCGATTAGAGTCTGTACAGGACACTGTATTGAAAGATTTTCGTGTAATTCTATATAGTCACGATTAAATGTCAAGCGTCACTCACTTCACATTTAACGTGTTGAAGTTCCTTTTCGAGTCACTCAATATTTTTTTAACAAAAAAGAATAAGATTATTACACATTTTTATTTTAATGCAGACCGCAAAGATTCCGAAAATAATAATAATTTCATGTGATCTAAAAATTCCAGTCACGGAGATACTTATCGGCTGCGCAGTGCACCTCTATCGTTGTCACCTAATTTGAAAAGGAAAACTACAGGTTAACGTGAAATTCGTAACACGGGGCGTTCTAGCATTTTATTAACAAATCAAAGCTTTTCCAAAGGTGAATGTCAATTTTACGATCCATAAAAACTATAGCTGATACAGGGATTTGAACCAGGGACTTTCATTTCCCCAATTGTACGCCGTAACCTTCTGAGACAAGAGACACATCTGGTTATAATCAAAAATTATTATTCAAACATACTAAAATAATCGTACTTATAATTTATTTTTGCCATGCCAAAACACAAATGTACTTTATTATATGATTGAATACATATTTTCCATTACTTCTAGATTCAGATTCTTGCGGCGAGTGATTTTGGTACGGAAGGTCCCCGGTTCAAAATCCTTACAGTCCTTAAAATCGACTTTCACCACTGGCAAAGATTTGATTTGTTAATGCGAACATGCAAGGGCTCTAAATACATTTTACGAATATCTGATGAACCTGAAGTGAGGCAAAAAAAAAAGACACTTCTAAAGCAATCAGTAACGTTTAAACAATATTTAGTCGTAAAGGACAGGTAATTTCCGAACTTTTTCTATACAGTTCTCCATATCGACCAGCCCGACAGCAGACCGACACCGGGCCGCGCCGTCAAAATGTAAACCAAATTTATCGGGGCCAACACACGGCCGTGAGTCGGCCGACACGACTGTCGTTTGAACTCACTTCAATCGAGTGAGCGGCAACAATAAGAAAAGTGACGGTGCGGTGCGCCCCGGTTGCGTTGCGGTCTAGTGTGGCCCGACCTTCATTTGGACGCCGCTTTTGATAAGAGCCTCTGATCTCTACTGCGCATGCGGGCGCCCGCGCCTGCTCCGATCCCAGTCAGGGACTCCAATCGCATCCCGAGATGTCTCGCTACGTTCTCCCATGGCGGAATATACAAATATTTAACTGTTACGTTTTTACGTCGTTTCGTACCTTCTCATTTGATCACCCCTTGTATTATATGTCACAAATTTTAATTATAAACGTAGAAGTTTAGCTAATTGGTTAAATTTTACTTCACTCATCTACTTGCTTTGGAGGTTACTGGAATTCAAACTCTTTAAAACCACTACGACACTCCATCATCATAATTCGACACAATTTACAGTTGTGCTAGGAACAGGGAATTTGTTACACATTCATGGTTTTCCCCAATTCGTAAGAGAAGTCCCTGTATTTATCCAATGGCAATCCCTAACGTGAAACGTCTAGGTGCAAATTAGTACATTAATTGCTTTTCTCTTGATGAGGCTACTTTTTTTCCTAAATTTCTGTCATGCACAAAGCTCAGGAAGTTTAAGTAACACATTAAATTTTAATTTGTTCTTGTATTTAATTTGGAAGTTATAGGCCCACCGCCTGCTGAGATGATTGTAACAACGCAGGCTGGTAACAATCCAGAACGAATCGGACCCGAGCCCATTGTTTCAATCGAGCCTGGATGTTGAGAAGGAAAGTATTCCGATTTGAAAATTTGGTGTTAGGAGGAACATTGGTAACGTATATAACAAACGTTTGCAAAGGCGCAAGAAAGAAAAACAACTAATAATATGCTATCAACAAAAAAAAAAAAAAAACCCACATAAAACAATACTTAGATATAATAAAAGTAGTAAATCAAAGAAAACAGTGTTGCACAAAGGTTTAAAAATATTTAAAAAAATTACCTAATGAAATAAAACGGACCAGAACTGTTGCAAGTTAGAGAAAAACTGGGTAAATGGTTATAGGAAAGAAAGTTTAATATTTTCTTGTGAAGGAGTTAATTGAAATTAACACCTTGCTTGTTTTTGTTTTTTCTCTTTTATGTTTAATATAATGTATGAATTGTAATTGTATGTATATATTAGCCATAGACTATTTGAAAATAAATAAAAAAGTGACTTGGGCATTATGTATACTACGATAGTAAAACTTCTACCTAAACAAATGCCTAAATCTTATCAGTCTTCCAAATTCAAATAAATCATGATTTTCCTCGATAATATTTTACAAGTCCTATACACATCATGCCTTTCATTTTAGTAAAGCTCTTGACATACTTAGTCGCAGTGAGATATAATTCTGTTTCAGAAACTGAAGACTTGGTTCATCATATCTCACATATTTTTTATCCGGAAACAGCCACAATCCTGCACCATATTTTTGCACGAGGGTCGATGTATCGATACTTTTTCTTTGATAATTCGAACCCGATATTGATACTTTTAAAAGTATCGATATATTGGAAACCCAATATTTTTTAAAAAAACATCAACAGCCACTCTGAAGATCACGAAAAGAATGAATATTCACTTTTAAAAGAATGTTGTTACTTATTGAATAAATTGCTTTGAGATCTGCAGTTTACTCTTTAGTACTACACCAGATGTAATTCCATTTTTGTTTCCACCATGCGCGACAGATCTGCTGTTGCGTATATCATAGAGCAGTAGATTTATTGAACTCCAAATATAAGGTTGTTAAGTTTCTGACTTAGCACTTTATAGTAATGTGGTTAAATTAGGTAATTGCCTCAATAAGAACAACAAATTTGGTGCAAACGCATAAATGATAGAGCACTGACTCTAAGCTTGATTGCAGTTTCACGGTTGAAATATTTCTGTTCGTAATCTTATATACAGTCGAACCTGGGTAAAAGAGAGTTCAAGAGACTGCAAATTTTTTTTGCTTATGAAGGTTTTTCACTAACCCAGGTTTTTCTCTTATAGAGCTACAGGAGTGGCTTTTCTCACTTATTGAGGTTTAAAAAATACAACAAATATTTAGTGATAAATATGTATGTATTCTATAGGCTATGTATTATACATTAGAATTTGACATATATGTTTACAAAATGAAAACAAAAACCTTACACTTACATTTACTTAAAGAAATCCGTTTATTTCTTATGCGTTTTTGTTTCTGCATTTTGTACATATTTTTCCAGTTCATAAATCTTATCAAATATTGTTTTCTCAACAACCGCTGAGTATTCAAAAAAATGGTGGAGCGTCTCCAGTGCATTCAAAGCTTCTTGCTTCTTTGGTATGTTATTTAATCTGCGATCGGTCAGCTTCATTTTCACTGTCATTTCCATCAGTACACGTGCTCACACAATTCTTAACGATATCATTGTCGGTGTGTTCCCCGGTGGTAGCCACGGCGTCTTCAATCTGAACGAAGTCCTCGAAGGTTGGCGTTAACATACTGGCTTCTTGATACACAAGCTTGCTCCATTCCTCATTGGTAGGTCCAACTTCAACCTCATTTTCCTCTGGCAATGTCATGTTTATCTGCACTGAACCAAAACCCAACTTTCTTGAAGCCATTTTTGACAGTAACGTCACTTACAGTGTACCATCCCCTCCTTGCAAATTTCGTAGCTAGAAGTACGTTAATATCAGGTTTTTTTTTTCCAGGCACATAAGAGTATGTTTAACGTCTTCTCTGCTATAAAAGCGTTTGAATGAGTGTATGATACCTTGATCTAATGGTTGAAGTTTACTGGTGGTATTGGCAGGCAAGAACATCACTCTTACGTTTGCAAGTGTTGGTAAGTCCGTGTGGGCAGCGCAGTTGTCAGTAAAAAGCACATTTTTTCGTGTTATCTTCATGTCCTTGTCAACTTTTTTCAACAAATTTCTAAATAATATCTTTGTCATCCAAGCCTTTGTATTACTGACATAATCAACAGGTCGAGTATTGACACCTTTAAAACATCTAGGTCGCTTTGATTTCCTGATGATGAAAAGGGGTAGTTTGTCCACACCAGTCATGTTTACACATTGGAGAATAGTAAGGCGTTTCTTGCTTTGTTTTCCTCCTTGGCATTTTTAACCTTTAAATGTAAATGTTTTATCCGGAAGGCACTTGAAGAACAAAGCAGTTTCATCAGCGTTGTAAATATCGTTTGGATCACAACCTTCTAAAAGACTTGGCAGATCTTCATTCCATTGGTTACACACGCCTTGGTCCACAGATTTATTTTCTCCGGCTGCTTTTTTGAAAGCAATATCATGGCGTTTTTTGAAACCCTCTAGCCAACCATTACTAGCTGAAAAGTTCTGAATTCCGAGTTTTGTAGCAAATTCTTTAGATTTTACTTTCAACAAAGGTCCATCAATAGGAACGTTCTTATCGAGAGTTTGTTTTATCCATTCTAACAGGCACTTTTAAATGTTGGGAAATTCTGGGAGTCGACTCCTTAATATTTCTGTGTCCCTCAGAGCACTGAGACATTATAGAAAGTTTTGATTTTATAAAATGTCGATTCTGGTACACCAAACTCAATCTGTATTTCACTTCGCAATTTCCCGCTCTCGAACGCTGTCACTATTTTAAGTTTATCACTTAACGACAACACTTTGACTTTTCGGTTTGACATTTTGAGTCTGTGTCGAACGTTCCTCCGCAATTGATAGTTATCAACTGAAGTAACAATTGGCGATTCGAACAGAATATGATACAACAATGTAAGTTAGTTCCACGAAATTTAAGAATGGGTCGTAAATAAAAATTGTTAAATACACTCAACTGTTGCTTATAGAGATAAAAACAAGTAACAGTCTCATTTATAGAGGTCCACAAGGGAAAAACGACTTTCTCTTAATGAGGTTTCTGTTTCTCACTTACCGAGGTTTTTAAAGGTTAAATGACGGGACCTGACAATTATAATCACTTGTAGAGTTTTATCGCTAATCCGGTTCTCCCTCAGCCAAGTTTGACTGTATATATAAAAATTGACGTGTGTTTTCCTATATTTCACTTTTCAGCCACCACTACCTATCATCATCCCAGAGTATTTGCTGCTTATACTTCTTAAGCAGTTTATAGAGAAGGTTTCGTCGGTTGACATTTCCTTCAGGCTTTACGAGATTCGTGAATTTTCATTTGGTATGTCTACCTAGCACAGATAACTGGTATTTATGTGTGGAAGTAGCATGGAGTTTCCTGTCGTGCACAACGTTGGCCGAATGTCGATAGCTGTGGAATATGGCAGATATGATGGTTAAAAGTGGTCGATGCAGGGCAATTTCGTATTTCGACCAAAGACATGTGTCTCCGTATATGTCACTCTGCTGCCACAACTACATAGCATAGACCATTATTGTTTGTGTGTGTTAGTGTTATCATGTCTCCCATCGCGTACTATGTTGGTTTGATGTCGCTAGCTATGATGGTGTGGGAGCAATGGTGGTTGAAAGCGGTCGAACTGTGGCACTTTCATATTTGTACGAAAAGCGTATGTGTCATGGTGTACCACTTTTCAGCCAAAATTATCTAGCGCAAATCACTGGTGTTTATGTGTTGTTGTAGCATAGAGTAACCCGTCGATAACAACGTTGACCGAATTCTGATAACTGTGGTGGTGTGGAAGGTATCGTCGTTGAAAGTGGCCGGTCAAGGATATTTTCGTATTTCGACCAAAGACATGTGTCTCCATATATGTCAATCTGCTGCCAGAAGTGCATAGTTTAAACCATTGGTGTTTGTGTGTGGTAGTGTTATCATGTCTCCCATCGTGTACTATGTTGGTTTGATGTCGCTAGCTATGATGGTGTGGGAGCAATGGTGGTTGAAAGTGGTCGAACTGTGGCACTTTCATATTTGTACGATAAACATATTTGTCATTGGGGTACAACTTTTCAGCCAAAATTATCAAGCGCAGATCACTGGTGTTTGTGTGTGGTAGTAACACGGACTCACCCGTCGATATCAACGTTGGCCGACATTCGTTAACTGTTGGTAGTGTGGGAGATATGGTGGTTTAAAGTAGCCGATCAAAGATATTTTCGTACTTCGGCCAAAGACATGTGTCTCCGTATATGTCACTCTTCTGCCACAACTACATAGCATAGACCAATGGTTTTTGTGTGTGGTAGTGTTATCGTGTCTCCTATCGTGTACTATGTTGGTTTTATGTCGGTAGCTAAGGGGGTGTGGGAGATATGGTGGTTGAAAGTGGTCGACTCGCGGCACTTTCGTATTTGTACGAAAAACGTATGTGTCATGGTGTACTACCTTTCAGCCAAAATTATCTAGCGCAGATCACTGGTGTTTGTGTGTGGTAGTAGCACAGAGTCAACCGGCGATCACAACGTTGGTAGATTTTCGGTAACTGTGAGAGTGTGGGAGATATGGTGGTTGAAAGTGGTCGATCAAGGATATTTTCGTATTTCGACCAAAGACATGTGTATCCGTATATTTTACTTTGCTGCCTGAACTACATAGCGCAGATGACTGACGTTTGTGTGTGGTAATATCATCGAGTCTCAATCATCCCAGCTGAAGGTTGGGAGCGGGCTGCTGGAGGATCACGGAGATCCTTTTCAGCCTACTACACTACGGGGAGGGAAGGGGGATGGAAGGTCGGCCATCCCAGCATTCGCCTAGAGTGACTGAGGAAACCCACGGAAAACCACAGACAGGATGGCCGAACCGGGTTTGACCCCGGTCCTCCTTTAATGACAGGTAGCAGTGCGAAATTGCACTGCCCTAGCCTCGGTGTACGGCCATATATATATATTGTCATTTCATTCATCCCCCTTAATGGAGGGGAGGCGGGCTGGCAGCACACATGTCGTGCTCTTCAGCCAAATGATAATATGGTTTACAATAGATTTTCGTAAAGGAATGTTTACACTTTTACAAAAATAATACAGTAGATTTGCATTAAGATGTTACATGATCAGAGTTATAGTTTTGTACAATATTTTTTTTTTTTTTTTTTTTTTTTTTTTTGCCGATTTGTGGCTAGTAGTAGGCGATTTTGATGTCATTTACAGAGTGGGGTAAATTTTTGTACTCTTCTCTTGTTGATGTATGATAGGTAGTCGGTCTCTGTGGTGGGTTATAAAAAGGATATTTTGGAGGTGCAGTGTTGGTGGGATTTGTTTGTAACAGGAGGGGAGGTGAAGTGGTTCTTTAAGTAGGCGGTAAGTTATAGGATTTTTGTTTAGAAGGCTATTGATAGCACATTTTAGCCGGAGAGATTCTATGTGGACCATTCCGTTGTTCATCAGTGTTATTATTATAAAATTCCACCAACTTTTTTTTACAACATTTGCAAAAACAATTTAGGGCGCGAATAGACTGGATAAAATAAGTGGTAAAATGATTTGTTGTTTCCTTATATTTCTATGTAGAAGGAAAAACAAAGGAAACAAATTTCAAGGCAGTTGATTGGAGAAGTCAAAGAAAAGATTTCACTCACATTGTATAAAAGGTAATGACAGGGGAGAAAAAAATATAAATATAATAATAATAATTCAATAGAATTTGCTTAGAAATATTTATTTTCCAATCAATCCATAAGCGGACGGCATGGTAACAACGGTAGATATGAACGGGACACCCCATTCCAGGCACTTACGTTGACATAAATTCTAAATGCAAACTGAAAAATACGGGTAAAGCATGAACTTCAAGTTTGGGTCAACTATTCGCAACATGGCACTCTGTCTGGAACTGGCAAAATGCAGGACCATAAGCTGTGTGGATAATCGAACCAGTTGCTGCTCTTGATCCCGGTCGGGTTGCTCTCCACTCTTCTTGCGCGCCGAACGCTCTTCAGCCACTCCACATCCATCAAAGTCTGCGCCACGCAGCGACACGCCGGCAAACGTCGTTTTTCAGGGCTCGACGCGCCCTGGCCACACAGGACCGGACACCAGTTTTTCTTGCCCCTGGAGGGTAGAGTGGCGGCGCCGCACGCTCTGTCGCCTACCGGGTGCCTCGTTAGCGACCGAGATTAAGAGCGTTCACGGTTTTTGTTGGCCGTCATCTGGACACGCCGCGCCACGGAGCAAGTTGTTACGTCCCGCTGTCGTCCCGAGGGATGAATACTAACCCAGACGGCCATGAAACTGCCTAGCAAGGCAGTCATCTCACGCGTTTGGGCAGAGGTTTTATGCGAAGAATTGCAGTTCCAGCGGGTTAGTGCACAGGAATTTTTGTTTTACAGTTGCGAGGGAATTCATTAAAATGGTCAGTAGCGCACTAGATCTATCTGAAAAGAAAAGAGGGTTTCTGTTGTCTTATGTTAAGATTCTATTCATACACACTGGCATCTGTTGAACGCCAGCTTAATATGAGCTACGGTGATCATTGAATCCAGTATATCGAGTCCTTATTTGAAGGTATTGAGGTAAAGTTCAGTTATGCTATGTACATTACACACACATGCTACAACCTGCAATTTTAAAGACCTTACAGTTTTTTATTTCCATGATAGTTAAAACAATGGAAATTTTTATTGTTCTGGAAAAGTTTCTAACAAAATAAAAAATGATTAACTATTTTATCCTTTTATTTTTTTACATACCATTAGCATCAAAAAAAAAATTTATTGCATATTTATTCATATTATTAACCTTGATATTTATTGGTATATACCTACGCTTCGTATATACTTTCTTTGACTATCTAATTTTTTTTCCTTATTTTCTGTCAAAATGAACATTTTGTGAGCTTGTTCCTGTAAGTCTGCAATGAATAGAGCGTAAAAAACTAATAAGTATCATAGACAATATTTTACGCTTTTAGCAGGCGTCATATTAATCAAATATTCCACTTACTTTTTCGCGATTCGCGCTGCTGTAAGAATAAAAGAAAATTGTCGTCACGCAAGACTCGGTCAAACAACAAAATCAGCTGTAGCAGGACATCGGATAGAAGAAGATCATAAAATTCAGTGGGGAAGACAGCAGTAATTGCACAACCGAAAGGTTTCCTAGAACGGAATATAAGGGAATCGACAGACATTCTCAAACAACCCAAAAATTTCAATAAAGACGGCGGCTATGGCTTAAGCGAAATGTGGAAATGTGTACTCGTGGACAATCGCAACACAAAATATGCAACGACAACCACATCTCTGGAACAGCTGACACCCGCTGCCGGTAACCAAACCAGCGAGATCAACGACGGAGTGGTGTGAAAACCGTCACAAGTGATACTTAACTTCTATACAGCCCTGATGAAGGCCCCAGGTTGGGCGCTGAAACGTCGGTAGTAATACATAGATATAAACAGCGCGTATCCCGAAAAAGAAAGTGGAGTATTTGGTTAAGTATCATGGACCTTTAAGCGATATACAAACTTTTCTTTACGGTTCGATTGCAAAGGTAAAATGGTATTAAAAAAATTATAACCAGTGTAGTATATTACAAAAAGATAAACAGCTAACATTCTTAACATGTTATTACATTTCCGTCTGTGGACATAGCGTATAATTCAAATATCTGAAGGTGGCCAAGTATCCTAACAATTTACATGCAGATTTAAAAGAAATTCTTACCTTTCTTTATGGTTGATTTGCAATTTTAATTTAATTACATAGCCATAAATAAGTAATCCTCCTTCTTAGCTCACTACAACAGCGACACCTATGGAAGGGAAGGTGAAAACTTGTCTAGCCATCACTGGTCCGTGAAATACATACATCATGACCAAACAGTGCAACGCTAATGCTGGGATTGCGTGCTCTGCAAGGATCCTCCGAGAAGTAGAACGAGCCAAAATCTTTGCTGTGGTCCTCAAGACGTAAAAACTAATTAATCTGCAACTCTGTTGACAGCCGACAGTTGTGGCTTTATCTGATAGCTACCACAGTAAATATTACGCATCCTCAATCACAGAACACATTACAATAGCAACTTTAGCGCAGCTGATTCCGGTCTCCTGCTCTCAAAACATCTCACCCAGACAGCGGTGTTCTGAGGTTTTTCTGATTCTCTACACCCAATGCAATATCTTTGTCTAATTATGGTGCTAATTTATTATTTGGCAATTGGTCCATAAAAATAGTTCCAGTTGAAAGAAGCATAGCAGCTGCTAGCTTCCACTTTATTTAAACTTAGGAGGTACCTGGGTGAGCGATCTTTGCTCGGCATCTTTCGATTTCTGTTCAATATCCAAGATTCGAGTAAAGTTTGATTAAAGTAAAAGATTTGACGGCTTCCTAGGCGTTTCGAGGTGCACAGTTAACCAAAGAGAAGCTTAACTAACATCAGTAGGCTTACTGGTACCTGAACGTTCTACGTAATGAGGTTACAGTCGTTTTCGAGAAACCAAATACAAAAATTGCTCCTTAAAAAAAAAAAAAAAAAAAAAAAAAAAAAAAAAAAAAAAAAAAAAAATCGCGTTAAAAACTTGAAAAGCAAAACGTTAGCTACATACTATGAAATTTCTTCCAAATCGCTGGATCCATTTGCGAGACTGCCTCATAAATTGCTTTCAAAGCGAAATGCTATTATTATGTTAAATAGAAATCTTAATGCCAGTCAGGGATTGATTAATGGTGCGAGATATGTGGTAATTCAAGGGATTCTACGATAACCCTTGATGATGCGTTCTTATGTAACTCGACGAGAAAAATTGAAAGTAAACAATAATTTTTTTAATATCTCGTTTAGTTCTCGAGATATCGTATCTCAAAATTGACGTGGTTGGTTGAAGCGCGACCTGGGCCAGAAGATAAATGCCATGTTTGATGATGAATTCGTATGAATTCGTCGAGATAAATCGAAAATAAAGGATTTATTTTTCTGACATCTCACTTAGTTCTCGAGATGATATATCTCAAAAGTGAAGAGGTTAGGATTATATCCGGCCTGGACCACAAAAAAATCCACCAAAACTAATATGTCTATACGGTGGAAATGTACTTTCAATGTTTTATTTTTTTCCTAGTGGTTGTTGTTAGGTTGAAATACGGCCTGGACCAGAAGAAACGTCGACAAAAGCACAAGGAACTATACCTATAACTGGTTTTTTGACATGCTATATCTCGAAAACCGAGCGAGATATACAGAACATTCTTTATTTTCGATATGTTTCGTTGAGTTCTATATGACTTCATCATCAGATTGTGACGTCACGGTGATGATAGAACTGCCATAATTCACTTAGAAAAGAACATCATCAGTGCTAAATTCATTAACTCCGCTGTGCCTTTCAAAATGATGATAAAACAAATCCCATAAGAAGTAACCTTCGTTATAAACATTAATAAAGCACAAGGTCAGACGCTTCAAAAAGCAAGATTGTATTTATTGGAACCTGTTTTTTCGTATGTGCACTCGTACGCGGCTTTTTCAGGAATTTGTAGATGTATTAATATTTAATTATGCACTTTATTTCACTCGAAATCTTGGATATTGAACAGAAATATAAAGGTGCCGAGCGAAGATCGGTCACCCAGGTACTCTACTTTTTAAATGTTCTACAATTAAGGTGGTAGTATTTAATGACAAACTGACAATCACATTTACGGTCAAAAAGTAAACGATGATTACTTTATAACTGGTACCGCTAATATTATTTTCAAAGAAGTTTCTGTAAAGTATCACATCTGACAAAACCAATGATAAATTTTTAATTATCTTCCTTTTAAAATGTTTTACATTTAAGCTTGCAGTGTCAATATTTCCACGGGTCAGCCAGTATACAACAACTGTTCGTTTAAATATTCTTTAAAATCAAAGAGAAACTATTTGTAGGCCTTCTGTTACCTGAATTGTCTACGAGATGGCGTTAGAGACGTTTTCGAGATACCAAGTGCAAAAATTGTTCGTATTTTGTAAAATGGAATGTTTGTAGGGTAGACAACTATTTAGGTAATCTTAAAATTCAAAACATTATCTAAATATTAAATTTCATCCGAATCGTTAATGCCGTTTCCGAGATCCGATATATATATATATAAGAATTGCTCACTTAAAGATATAAGATTTTGTGATTGGATTCTTTGATCTCGTCACCTGTCAGCCGACCAGCACTGGCCACCTCTGTTGCATGTACAATTATCTTCCTGGTAAATAATCAACAGATTTTTAGCAGCTGTTTAATTAAAGGAATTTTTGATAATCTATTATCCGATATTAATTTCTGTTGTACTCTTGCAGCAGCCCACGATACGATTCGAGTGTTTGTTTCTTCATGAGTTGAACACAGCTTATTCCGCTTTTGTATACAGGTTATCACACTTTGAAACTTGGTGAGAGGAAAGTGAACAATGAAGCAAACAGTTTAAGTTTCTACACGTCTCACTGAGTGTTTAATCGAATAATAAAGCAGCTTTTGGGGCAGAATATTTGATGTGCATGTAATGCTCAAATGAATGACTCCAGTGAAGTTTTGGATAGCTTGTATATTTTTCCTGGTTACCACAAGAGTTAATATATCTATCACTAAACAAAGCGTAAGAGTAACTACAGCACCAGTTTTGAATAATCATCTGGTTTATTGGTGTTTCTGGAAATAAAGAATGTTTATGGCTATGTATTCTACAAGAAACGTTTTATATAAAGAGCCATCAGGGAAGATATTTTATCTCCTAAGTATATATATATATTAAATCCATGTCAATATTCAATCGTTCCAAGTCTGGAAAAATTCGGACTGTTACTTAGCCTTTTTGAATAGATTAAAGGAGACAATATACTTTATTTTACAAATTGTTTAGCTAACGGTGTACTCATTATTATTATTACTATTACACTTTTAGTTTCCGATTAGACAACAATATGAGAACTTTTACAAGCAAATGAGTAAGATCCGTAGTTTACACAGACGTGTGGAAGGAAAATGAATGACGTCATCCTGCTGGAAAACTGTGTAAAGTTTATTTAATACTCTGAACTGATCGCAGGGAAGTGAGTTGTGTTAAAAGGCTACGAAGAATACCAAAAATTATTTCCCGGTGTAGGAACGCGCAGAAAACAATTGATTCCATACCTAGTGCAGCTATGACGTTTGGAAATTAAGTTTGGAGCATGTAGTGTATTGCATATTTGTTTTCACTTGCAAAAAATGAAGTATTTTGAATTACTGTAACATTTCAAAGATACGACTTTAGTATTTTCTGCAATTTTTTATGTTCTATGGTTATCTAGGCCGTTTCAATATCACTGCCACAATCTTTGATGTACTTTGCTGGAACGAGCAAACTGTGGTTCTAATAAGCATAATTACACTTATTTTAACAATACATGTTGGGAACTTATCGTTTGGTTTAGTTCTTGATATCAGTTTTATTTTATATCTTAATATAGTAAGAAGAGACAGGATGGTAGGTCATATTTTGAGACATGCTGGATCGGTTAATTTTTTGATGGAGGGAACAGTCGAAGGTAAGAACTGTAGAAAAATACAGAGATTAGAATATATGAAGCAGATAATTGAGGACGTGGGTTGTCAGGGGTATGTAGAGGTAGGCACAAGATAGGAAGAGATGGAGGATTGAATGTACAACAATAAATCGTTGAACTCTATTCGTCTAATAAGTGTGCTGTTTGTTAAAAATGTAAACCCAATTTCGATTTTGTGAATTTGAAAACTGCACCTCCTCCAATCATATGAAATATAGCAGCAGGAAATATAAGCTGTATAATTGTTTTCAGTTTGAAGTCATTGCACACTGCTGCAGAGTACGAGACTCATCCGGAATGTGGTATCCGTTTAATAATTAAAAATCGGCCAGTGAAGATTTTTAATAGATATTTTTTATTTTACATAAATATACCCTGCACTACTTTTCTACTCAGCCACCATGTAAATTTCAACACATGTATAATGTGTAATGAGTTTCTGTATGTCTGCCTCATATTCGCCACCGACAGTTCATTGAGGAAAACAGTGACTCCATCATTCAGATCTTCATCACTTTTAAAACATGTTCTTCCCAAAAAGTTAGACAGGTGGGCAATGTAAGTCACGAGAGGCGGGTAGGACCTGTGCGCTGCAAGAATTCAAACCTAGTTTGTTAGACCTGGTGCACTTAACAATAGAAGTAGGGTACGGGAAGGCTTAACGTATCCATCAGATGGACGAATCACCATTAACAGTACCGCGTGCCCTCATTTCATACGCACTGGGGAGATTTGAGATTTAACCCAAGACCCTGCATGCCAAATTCAGATGAAAAAAATATCGGATGGGTCGTCACTTTCTCCATCGATCCGAAACTAGTACTGACCTGTTGAAATTTGTTTTAACTGCTTCGTTGTAATATCGTCTTCACGTTTTTCACTCTCCTTTTTTGGAAAAGTCCACATAAGTTAAATAAAAAATGCCGAAATATCAGAGTGACGCGCAGCTATTAGACGCTGCAAAATTAATGAAAATCTCGTCAAATATTGGTTAAGTCCTGTGTTGTAATGCTTTCTTACTGTTTCAGCTTCCCTGCGTAAAAAAAAAAAAAAAAAAAAAAAAAAAAAAAAAAAAAAAAATGAAATTTGAGAGAAAATATTTGTCCGAGATGTAGTACAACAGCACTCGCTATATATCTATACAAGCAGTCAGAGATAATCGATTGCTTCAGTTTTAAACAAATGCACTATTTCAGAAAAATGGATGCGGCAGAACGAATTTCCCGTAAACTTTTTTCTCTTAGTACAGGCCAAATTTCAACCTAACCACGACCACTATGACAAAACAAACCTGTTTAGGTTGAAATGATCCCTATACCAATAATTATTGTGTTATTTTTACAGTGCTGGTAACGTTTTGCAGTTATGCAGCGTCTCATATTTTGGCATTTTTAATATAATTTATGGCGACTTTTCCGAAAAAGGACAGTGCAAAATGTGAAGAGGACATCGTGTGAAAGCAGTTAATCCAAAATTCAACAGGTCAGTACTAGTTTCGGACTGGTGGAGAAAGTGGCTTCCCATCCAAAATTTCTTCCATCACCGGGATTCGAACCAGCTAACCCTGTGCACTAAAAGGCACTGTCATTGTGCCACAACCAACTTAGCCAACAAACGGGGCGAGTATTCTTCGTAAAACCATAAATCACTTAACAGCACTCTATATGTGGTAAAATTTAGATGTTTCGTCTGAAAAAGTATTAATTGTTTGGTTAGCACGCTCCCTCATGTTTTCGAGCAGGAGATGTGTCGCCGATGTGGTCTGCCCTCTGTCGGCGCCGGCACGTCAGAAGCAGGCGGCGTCGCGGCGGCTGACGTCGGGGCGCACCACAGTACTGTGTGCTCCATCCATCAACGTCAAGGACAGCGGCAGGGCCGTGCCGACGCCTGTCGCCGCCGCCGGCGCCCTTGATCGCCCCTCAGAGGGTGCGGCGCCCCTCCATTAAGGGCTCGAGGAAATGTCTACTGCCGCGGCAAACCTGCGGTATCTTTGTGCTGAGCCACTCCATTCTCCCTTCACGGCAGGATGAGGTGAACACTTGCTGAAGAGCTTGCCGGTGGGAACATTGTTTGGTTTGATATATCACTCAGACACGTTCAGGGTACACGAAAAACTGCTGGTGAAGAAATATGTGAATGTATACAGAACACTGAAATTCCAGTACCTTTTATTTAAGTATATTTTTCTTTATTCATTGGCATAATAGCAGTTTACAATGCACTAGTATTAACAGCGAATGGTTAACATTAACTACTTACCTAAGAACGAAGTTTCTCTGGGCGTGAAAATTAAGTATTCTCCTCGGGTGACTAGCCGACTGAGCAGTGTGTTTTCAGACGATATTTCGGCGATCTTAACTCTGTTACCATCTTCTGTCGAATATGGCGACAGAGCTTCCGATCGCCTAAATATACCCTGCTTAGTCGGCTAGTCAGTGGAGAAGACTAAATTAATTAAGTATTTAGATGTCCTGTTGCAGGTAGTTCTTTTCTCGCCGATCCCACCACCAAAACCACGTGGACACCGGGCACATCAGGTGCCCAGTGTGAATCATGAGAAGGGGTGAGGAACTTAATTTATTCCCGGAGTCTAACCGACACTGTTTGGTCCGGCGTACCTAATCTATTGGAGGAAAGTCTCGTCTGCGAAACGTATACATTGTGTGTTCCGTACGGTAGTGTATTTTTTACTTGTGAAATGTGTAATTTATGATGCGGAGATTGGAGACCGTCACAGTATTTGCGTAGATAATTGTAGAAAACTGCTTATAAACCGCAATCAGGATTACTAGTACGCAGGGCCTGGACTCAAGCCTGTCGCCGTTGTTCTTCCCCTACCTGGTGTGCGCCATACTGAGAGGTTGTTACAGGCAGTTATATATGTCACGGACTGACAATTTATTTCAACAGACCTCTCCGTAGCAGTGGATGGTCTTATGTTTATCAAATCCACCATAAGATAACTTTCAATTACTTCTTCCATCTGAGTCAGATGACTAAAAGGCATGTATTGCTCGTTACCACACTACACTTATGTAATGAAATCCGTCAATATAACAGTCTAGATAGTCACAGTAAACTTGTAACATCTAGAAGCTACTTGACACCTGATAAAGACAGCAGAACCAGCTATCGAAACGTTGTTGTTCTACAACACCCGAGAAAGTAAAGTCTCCACTCACTCATCTGCCAGAATATGTACACGGCCTTATCTTTAACACTGAATTTAATACTACATTCCTAGCTGAAGTATTTCAGGTGAACGGTAGTCATTACAAAGTAAACACATTACAGCAATTTAGAGGAATAATTTCTGATAAATTTTAACGTATTATATCTATCACGATCATTATTGATATAATATTTAAGACTAAAGTAGAGTTTAATGCTTCAAAATATAACAGATATTGTAGGTCATTCAATAATTATCGTTCTGTCTTAATAATGCACTTCTATTTTTTTTTGGATGAAAGTGTAAAGGCGAAACCTTTCTCTGATAATTGTTTGCAAGTATGATGTAAACAGTGTATAAGATTCCTTGTAAGAACCATTTAACAGCACTATGCTGAGTGATTCAAACTATTAATATCGCTTATAATTGCAAATTGTGACAGTTTATCATTTTTAATTTGGATGTATATTGCATTTTAATATATTTATATCAACGACTAACGAGCCCTCAGAAATCAAATATATATATATATATATATATATATATATAACACATCAATTTAATTTATCTTCAATTAATTTTTTATTTATACACTAGCCTCGTACCCGCGACTTCGTACGCGTGGATTAGAATTTTTTTGCCAGAATTAAATACAGAAAGTTGTTGGTAACGAAGGATTGGTCGCAAACAATATCGAGTTCGGCATAATATGACAGGGAAGCTATCACTATATCATTCTACCGTCGAACCCGCCTCTTGAAGAGAATCAATTTCCAACATATTTCTGTCACTATTCGATAAGATTTCAAAATTTCGTGACTACAACTGTTAATCATACTGGAAAAAAATATCCTGTGCCCTTCATACAGCTTTCCTTATAAAATTCCATCACAACGATATAGCCATTTAGTCGTCAAAACGTAACAAAAAGACAGAGACTTACTTCCGTATTTATATTAGTATTACTGTGGTTCACACTCACACACTGACTGCGAACAACACCTGAGGGATCATTATAACGTAAAAAAAGTGTACACCTACAAAATTGCAAGACTACCTACGATTTGCCTCGCATTGCACCCCTAAATTTATAATATCTACAGTTTAACATTCAATCCAAATAACCTACGGCCCAGGCCTGACTCTTACGATGAAAACAATTTTTAAAAATCTTAGCTTCCACGGAGATTTGAACCGGAGACCACGAAGTTCGTAAGGAAGATCTTTAGCCACTGAGCTGCCAGTTCACTACACGGAAACACGGTCTGGAGACGTCCACATCAACGTGTCCTGTCTATCGCCGTATTTCGAAGTTATGAGACAACATGTGTTATTTATACAGATAATTTTTCAACCAAATGTAGACAGTATTTTTCTCCTTGTTTCAAAGGATAAGTGTGCAAAGTTTCATCGAGATCGGATGAAAACTGTGGATTTGTATGAAGAACAAACAAACCAACAAACAAACAAACATACATTCATCTTTATATATAAGGATTGATATATAACACATTGATTAATATGAAATCATCCAAATATTATTTTTGAATGAATTATCGAGAGGCTTCATATGGTAACTAAAACATTAATTTGATAGCAGGCTAGCAAATAAATACCAATACAACTTGAAATGGCATCGATCATTGAAACACATTAAATTTGATACCATGCTAGTAATAAATACCAATGTAGCTTCAAACATAGATCGTTGGAATACATTAAATTTTATACCCAGTTACTAAATAAATACCAATGCAACATCAAATGACATCGGTCATTGAAACACAAATTTAATTTGATACCTTGCTAACAATAAATGCCAATGCAACTTCAAATGACATAGATCTTCGAAATAAATTAAATTTTGTACCACGTTACCAAATAAATACCAATTTAATATCAAATGGCATAGATCATTGAAATATATTTAATTTTAATAGCTGGCTGGCTAACAAGTAAAATTACCATACACTGAATATGGCATGGCTTTACACAAAACTGAATCTGAGTTAATCCTTAGCGTAAATTAGTTGAAGATCACATTACAACACCAGGTGTTCGTGGAAGTTTGGGTTGTTACATCAGCTGGACTGAGGGCATTTCTATGATACGCTATGAAGAAAGCTGTTGCTGGCCTCCAGCAGTGGAAATGCATCACGCAGCTGCCAGTGACCAAATGCTACTCACCAATAGGCTATTTGACATTATTCAAAATATATTACAAACTGTATTCATTCACGTAGATTAATGCTTAAGGATGCTATTTTTGTTAAATTTGAAAAGTTTGGTGGGTTGTTTTAATAATAAAAAAAGCGAAATAAAAATCAGATTTTCCTTGCCTCTTGTCACCTGACAGAAAACGCTCTGGGATTGGAGATCGTTTTAGTGACGTCACCTGCCTGCAGGCGCTGCGGCTGAGTATGGAGCGTTTCCCGCTATCCAAGTTTTTAACTATTTTTTGCTTGTTATCTCTTGTTACTAATGAAATTTTGTGTTGAATATAAAATGAAGAACTATTTGTGGAAGCCTACAGCGGAAAGATACCGAAAATTATTTGTCGGGCTAGCTATAGAAACAACCACTGACTTTTATTCTACGGGGCTTGAATGTAATAACTTCAATTCCAGAATCATTTATATTTAAACTGGAAGTTAGAGATTAATACAAATCCTTCATAAGAATGACAAAAATTTTAAATTAAGTTAGTTGTTTTAGGAGATATTTACGAAAAAAATGCAAGTGTAATATAAGGTAAGCACAACAGCTAAATAACTGGATATTATGGACAATTTTTCATAACTGCAGATAGATAATTATAGATAAATAATAATCTTTTTCAATGAAACTGAATTTATTGTATATTTATTTACTGACTGCGTTCACTTGACCCTACTTAGAAACTGTGATGTTTAAGTGTTCACTATTAACGAGAAGATAAGTAACGATGCCATGGTGTCCAGGTAGGTGCAGGGTTAAAGAGTGATATAGGAATTTGAAGATCCTATATTAGAACCTTTATTAGGATAATATTTTTTAGTGTGTACATTTTTTTTGTTTCTGTTTGCTGTTTGTTGCTTTACAGAATCATGTTTTTATTGGAAGAAGTCATGCAAACGTTTGAAACATAAATTGCTGTCATACAAGAAAACTTTTATAAAAAGATAACCTCCAGCTTTTAATTTTGAAACATACCAGGGATACATTATCATTGCAAAAAATCCAAGTGCTCGGCGGTGAGTAATAGGATTTATTTTAACAATAACATTTCACGCTAATCTCGCAATTCCGGAACGCTTTGAATAACTTTTGTTGGGATAACACACCACGCATGTAGGACAATGTGACTGTTAAATTATATAAATACAAACTAAGCAACAGAAAAAAAATCAGCTGGTTAGTAATCATTTTTGATGACCTTGTTATCGATACATGTTGGAAGAAGGGGACTCTTTGATATAACCATACAATTTGTAGGACAAATATTTTTTCGAATAATTCAGATAATTGTCTTGAGATTTAACAAAAAAAACCTAGGTAGTAATCAATTTTTGAGAATCATCAAATCGACGTATTTTATCCCCGCTACCCCTGTTAGCTACCACAATCAAGGTTTTTCGAAGAGGAAATTGTTGGGCGTCTCATCAAAATGAAGCCACTCACGGAAAATTAGCTTGATAGTAATCAAGTGCAAAAATAGACCCTGGATCTTGGACTATTAGCTACGCGGTGCAAGGGGCTGTCAGCCACGAGGCATCTATGAAATTTTCGCCTTTAGTCCTTCGAGACATTGTTCGTATATAGCGCCGCAAAATATTTTCCCCACTTTTCTCACTTGTACCATTTACACACATTAGTGAAAGATTCGCACCTGGCTCCAATCCTGTATACATTAATGGTAAACATTTCAATAACACACAAATATAGATTTTATTATAAGATGTCAATTTGTCACAGACATTTCCAATTTAAATAATATGAAATTCGGTTTCAGTATTCAAACGATATCAAGTTATGCAATAAAACTAAGCAATCCGACCGACATGTGCTGGTTTAAATTATCACTCTAAATCATAAAATAATTAAGTAAGAACAAAAGTATTATCTGCTTTATATGAAATATGTGAATCAACTTATTACTATTGGTTTCTATTTACATCATAACATATTAGGAAGATAATACTTTTTTAAAGTGAGGTACCCTAATGTTTCTCATATAATTCTCAAATTTCTACTCAGTTATGAGAGGAAAGTCTTGTAAAAGTTTTTCTTAAACTGCTAATTTTCAAACCAGGATATAAAAAATGAAATCTAACCACATCAAGGTCTAATAAATTTTGATCAATTTCCATTCAGGTCCGAAAATTAGTATCTGAGTTCCCCTCTTTTTAAAAAAAAAAAAGGAGAAGACGAAAACATAAGAAATGGTCAGGTATATAAACAAAAACAAATACCATGACGAAACAGTTGAAACCACGTCTTCATAACTTCCGAAATAAAACAACATGAAATTTTTCTGGAATGCAATACTATTTCATATGCAAAAATTAAAACTAGATATCTTCGATGTATTAAAATATGTCTTTCTATCAGATAGTTTTAGGTGTTGGGGAGAGGCTTGTGACCTGAGAATTGTACTAACTGTACTATCAACGAAGGGACCGCTTGAACGGTGCGAGCCGTTACAAAGGATCTCCCCTACTCGTTCTGTCTCTCTTTCTGCTGGCTCGAAGAAGTTCCTTTTTATGACTCCTCCGACAGCTCGAAAGCGAAGCGATCCGACAAGGAGATACTGCGGGAAGTGCAATCCAATCAAGTGCCCAGAGAAGCCACTTCCCTCCACGAGCTCATAACGAACTTTCTCACACAACGGGGAATTGCGGCAACTCAACCTCCCAACTCTCTCAGTTTACTTTCATCCTCATTGTTTATTTCCTCTCCAATTCGAAGCCCGAAGAAAAACAAAGTTAACAGATGTGAACGCAGATCCCATAGTGAAAGTCGTAGCTATTTCACTCGACAATGTTTGTGTATGTAGCTACTTGAAACTGGATTTCTGGCCTCAAAGGCTCCTCAACTACTTCCACAAATGGATATCATTCCTCCTACTATCTTCATCTCGAAATAAAGACTTTAATAATCGCGTTGAATACCCCTTAAGCCCCAATGAAAAAAAATTACAGGCATATTTCATTCGAAATACTAACTTACGTTGTCCATATTGCATGTATGAATGTAGGCCCTATGCTCTTTTAGGCCAACTAGGAACGCGTTAAGCCTTCGTGTGACTTGAATTTTGCTGTAGATTTGTACAGGGTGTCCAGAAAAGGACTCCCTGATTTCAAAATTAAATATCTCGAAAACAAAGATCGATAGAGGAATGCAGTAAACGGTATGTTTATTGTGACAGCTGTAAGAAGTGTATACAGCAGTGTGAAATAATAGTTACAAAAGTTGCTAACAGATGTACGCTGTACAGCTCATATCAGCATACATAAGTGAAATAATCGTATGAAAACAATCTTTGCAAACAATCACATCACAATGTTTTCAAAATGTTCACCATTGGCACTACAGAGGTGGCGCAAACGAAGAATGAAATTCGCCATCACATTTCGTAGTGTCTCGACCGAAATGGATTCACATGCCGCAGAGATCGCCGATTCCAGCTCGTCCAGCGTGGTGGGATGCTTCGGGTAGACCATGTCTTTCACTGTCCCCCACAAAAAAAAGTCACAGGGAGTCACATCCGGCGAATATGGAGGCCAATCCATGCCTGCACCAGTAAATTCGGGGTATCCCAAAGCAATGACTCGATTCCCGAAGTATTCCTCAAACTGCTGTATACATTTCTTACGATAAACATACCGTTTACTGCATTCCTCTATCGATCTTTGTTTTCGAGATATTTAATTTTGAAATCAGGGAGTCCTTTTCTGGACACCCTGTATGTAGGCCCTATGCTCTTTTAGGCCAACTAGGACCGCGTTAAGCCTTTGTGTGACTTGAATTTTGTTGTAGATTTGTACATATCGTGATATTAAATCAGTTTCTGTGGTAATGAAGCTGAGGAGTTTTTCCTATGAGCTCAACATCCAGAAACTCTTACTTTTCATGGTGTAAAAAATTTATTGAATGTAATATAATGTAATATGAATAATGATGGATAATAATGGTTATTGTTAATATACATAATTTCAGATAAGATTCTACTCTTGAAATACGGAGAGAAATACAGATCTACCGACTCCAAAGAATGAGAAGATGAGGATGATCAAGGCAAGATGGTTGATAGAGAAGTCTTCATGTTGTGAGAGACTGAACTAAAAATGAAGGATACTATAAGATACCACAGTTGATGAATTGTCTATGGTAAAATGGTAACTAATATTGTCATAATGGCTGTGTTATGTTTACATTGTAAAGATTGTTGTAAGGTATTTTTTTAATAGTATATTTAAATTTTGTAGTTACATCGGAAGAATAAATACTTTGTTTACTGCCAGATGCAGTCTAAATGAATATTGAGAGACAATGGAGACAAAAAACATATCCTTGGTTACGTAAGTATTCTATTTCAGGTTATAGGAAGCCGATTTTGGTGTAAAACCGATAATCCACCACAGGCAAAGATGATACTCTTTGGATTAAGGAAATGGTACTTATAAATTAAATATATCAATCATATTTTTTTGGAGATCCAGACATCTCATAAGTTGTTGAATGTGTACTTTACAGTAATTTCTTCCTCACAACCTCAGTCTAGGGAAGCTATTTTGGATAGGAATACACGTGTATCAAGTTGTAGGGCCCTTGCCGTGTACTTTTAATAATCTTCTAACATTAGAATACCAGTCTCACTCAGGTTTACTATTCATGGCGATGCTGGATCGATCTCCAGACCAACTACCCATGTTTCGGTCTTCCCTGGTTTCCCAAAATCATTCCACGTGAACGCTGGGATCATTCTTTCAAAGTGTAGAAATATTTTAAGTCATTCTGTGAAAGTCGAACAGTAGTTTGCAACTTCACTCTCTCCCCAAACTACCATATTGCCACTGATAAATATGTAATTTAAAGACCTTATTCATGAGTACTCATTAATAACTGTTCACGAAATTAGTGCAGCAACCGGTGTAAGCTATGGAAGGGTACATACAACTACTAAGAAGCTATTTCATTTTCTCAAAGTAATAGTAGCAGCCAAGAATTTCGATAAAATTTAAATTTCTCATAAGTTTATCCCTCTATTTCAACCAGATCTTTCTTGTCTGTTTGTTTACATACTGTATTAAGAGTTATCATCTAATTCGCGTACACTAATTTTGATTTCTCTTGTATTTACCATTTTGGAGGTTGACACACCGTCCTGTATATAGAGTCTATTTTCAATATATTTTATCCACAAGGTAAATTGATATGTTACATTGTTTATTATGACCCTGTATATGAAACAGTCCCACTTTTCGTCAGTGTCTGGATACATGAAACGCCAGGGAAACTCTCTCTCGTAACTTCGCCTCCAGACGGCATTAACAAGTGAAGGAGCTCGCAATAATCATGCCAGGTTCCTCTTTACGAGGCTCCACCTCGGGCCTACCGAAAAGTAATCTAAACTCCGCAGGAGCAGACGAAAACGAGATTGCATCTCTCTCTCTAAATGATATACGCCGCCTTTTCATTTCGGATGAGACATTATTTGATTTCTTGCAACCGTCGCGGACAGGAGAGGCTCTCGAGAGTGGAGGAGACGTCTTGAGGACAAAGAGCTTTGGCTGGGGGCTCGCCCAGGCTGTCGCCCGACGTTGATGGATGTGAAGCCGCGGAGCCAGTGCTACGAGTGTGTGCGGGCGCCAAGACGTCGGCGGTAATTCGCCTCTGTACGCCCCGGCGGCCGCATAACTCTGTTACCGACGTCGAGGGATGGATCGATGACGAAATGCACTCCGGAGCGGCCCGGGAGTAGCGGACAGATCCCCCGAGCGCCTCCACAACTTACCCACCACTCACATTCCAATACGCACGCACGCAACGTGCGGTAGTGTATTTCGTATCCAAATACTTTACATTACGTTAATGGACATCTATCAATCTACTATATAATTTCTTAAGCTGACTCACTCATTCATTTCGATAACTGTTGGCTGGAGAACGGTAATTTCACGAGACAACTTTCATTCGCAAATTAACAGCGACCAGAGTTATTAGCAGTTACAGATTAGGTACACAGTTTGATAGCTAATCAACTGCTACGAAATTAATTGCCAGAATACAGTCATTAAATTTGCTTTTCGTAGCATTTGATTCTTAACAAAATATGGCAAGACTTAACGGCTGAAATAAAATTGGAACTAAGAGTACATTTCAGTAACATGTCGCTAAAGATAGCAACATAATGATATTTTAAAAAACTTCAATTATTCATGGTCCCTGCTGTAATCACAAATACCAATTGTCATTCCGACCTAGTCTAAATTTCAATTTAATTGAAACTTTCGCTAATGTTACTGCTTGAACAAAGTTTATATATTATATCCCTTTTACGTGTTATTATTACTTAATTGCAATGGAGCACAGGCTCCAGTGGCAATTTCCCTACACACCCATCTTCCCCCTATCCTGCACCCACCTACATTTGCCCTCTACAAATTTTATCCTTAAATTCTTTCAAAGTTTTCGGTAAAGTATTCATCATTTCTCTTGGCAACTCATTCCAACCCCTGACACCCTTACCTAAAAAAGAGAATCTTCCCACACCCTTGTGCCTGAAATCGAGTGCCAGCTTGTGGTCATGGTCATCTTTTCCCTTCCATGAACTACTTTCGTACCTATTGCAATATCTTTCCATGCCTCATCGCCAGTATATGCCCTGTACACTCCCATGACCCTCCTCATCCACCTCCTGTCTTGCAATGAATCCCATTCCAGCTCCTTTATCATTTCCGTCACTGATTGCATTCCGCGATAATTTCCAGAAACAAATCTTGCATCCCTTTTTTGCACCCTCTCCAACTCCTGTATTTGATTCGTAAAATGAGGGTCCCGTACTAAACTACCATATTCGAGCAATGGTCTGACCAAAATTTTGTAACCCAATTCCTTTACTTCTCCCGTACATCCCCTCATCACTCTCTCCAACAAGTGCAGAACTTTGAAACCTTCTCCTACCGCCTGTCCAATGTGTCCTGTCCAGTTAAGCTTGTTATCAAAAGTAATGCCAAGATATTTACATTTGAAATCTTCAGCAAGCAATTCTTTCGCCACCTTATATTCATAATTAACCTTTTGTTTTTTATTTGTGTATCTAATAAGCTGACTCTTCTTTGCATTTATCTTCATTCCATGTTTATCAACCCAACTAGATATCCTGTCCAGATCACCCTGAAACTGTTTACAATCCTCTACCGTTTTGATTCTTTTATACAGCAATATGTCATCTGCAAACAATCTAATTTCAGATAGTAAACAATCAACACAATTATTCATTAGAATAATGAATAGCAATGCTTCCAATACGCTACCCTGTGGCACACCCATTTTTACTTCCACTTCTTTTGATACTACATTTCCTACCCTAACTTTCTGTTTTCTACCTTTTAAAAATTCTTCTACTCAGCAAATCATTTTCTCATCCACTCCAATGGTTTTTACCTTATTTACTACCATTTTATGGCTTACTCTTTCAAACGCCTTAGACAGTTCTAGTGCTACACTATCAATTTGGCCTCCCTTGTCCATTTCTTCTGAAATATCTTGCATATATCCCACCAACTGAGATTCGCATGAATATCCTTGACTGAACCCATGTTGCCTGGTTGAAAACCACTTACGTTCCTCACATATATTTCTGATGTGGTTGCATATCAATCTTTCCATTAATTTATCTACCACTGATGTCAAACTTATTGGCCTGTAATTCTCAACTCTAATTCTCACCCCTCCTTTATGTACCGGTACTACTGTTGCACTTTTCCAGTCCTGTGGTAAGCAGCAAGTATCCAGACTCAATTTAAATAATATTTCAAGATAAGGTACAATGTCACATCCGACTATCTTTAAGATATCTGTAGTAATATTATCTTCACCAGCCCCTTTATGTTTTTTTCAGCTTTCTTATTTCCTTCATGATTTCCTCAGGATGAATATCAAATTTTTTACTATCGTCATTTCTAATTGTGTTGTTAAGCTCGTTCTCCGAATTAGACCCTCCTGTTTCTGATTCATTGTCCCTAATGCTTTCACTGAACCAGTTACTTAAAATCTCTGCCTTTTTCAAATCCTCAGTAACTACTTCTCCATCCTTATCTATGAGCATCTCGACCCCCTCCCTTCCCCTCAGTTTCCTGATATAGCCATAGAAATTTCTAGATGCATCAGTCAGTGGTCCTCCTGCACTGACAATACTCTTCATAAACCTACCTATAGCCATTTTCTTTGCTGTTATTAAGTCCTTGTTTAGTTGTTTTAAATATTCCCTACTACCCTGCTGTGTCTTAACTCTGTTATGTTCTTTTCTTACCAACCTCTTTAACCCCCTCACTTCCTTATTATAGTACATAGGTTCTCTACTTCTCTTTATTTTTTGCCTTGGTATAAATTTTTCTTCCCCCTTTCTTATTATCTCCTAGAACTTTTCCCACCTTGACTCTACTGTACTTGAGCCTTCTTACATTTGCTGAATTGTTCTCTGAAATATCTCTTCAAATTTGAAACCTGTGTTTTTTTTATAATTGTACCTATTTCCCCTTTCAATTTTGGCTGCTGGTTTACTGAATCTTCTAATATCGATCAGAACTGCTTCATGATCAATTATTCCTTCAGTTATTTGATACCCCACAAGGTTTTCATCGGGCTTGTGTTTTACTGACCACCTTCGTTTTTCTTTGTTATTAGGTTATTTAAAGAGGACATCAGAACAAATATGTTCCCGAATCGAATATTCAGGAAATTCATTTCTCCGGCGTTGCTCAACTATTTAATAATCTGGCATCTGTATTAAGTTCTCTGGGCGTTAACGACCCTACCAATGATTACATTATGAATGTTTACCCAGTCTCAATAAAAAATAGGTGATGCTTTCGAAGCAATTGTGTTCTCAATTTATACAGAAATTCGTCAAAATTTGCAGAGTGAAATTTTAGGATCAAATACAAGTTTGAAGTTCAACAAGTTCGAGTCTATCAACCACGACCTTTGAAACAATAATACGATAGCGTGATCGTATTTGTCCGTGTTTAATATGTCTATTCTATTCTTCAAGCTCAAGAGGTTTTATTCACCAAAATGTGAATTACAGCTCAGGTTCGTATTTGAACAGATCACGTCAACCTGTCATAATCAGTACCTTAAAAACTTGAACTATTCTAGACCCGTGACAATACGCAAAAAACTGTCACAGTCTTACACTAGGACTGTTATAAATCTGTAAGAGGGGTGAGTCCGTCTGTCTTCTGTCCAGGCATCACGTAAAAACTGCAGAACCAATATGGATAAGATTTTCTTAGTTTGAAAGCTTATAGTCTAGCTTATAATCTGCGGTATATCTTATGACTCTTAGTGAAAAGGAAATGATAATTCCCTCGCAGTGACAACAGATAGGTGCCACAAATCACCAGATTAACCCTTCCTTTATGATCTACGGGATATCTGATGACACTGAAGTAATAATTCGCTCCTACCGGGAACAGATTGACGCGACAAAACACGCTGTATCTCAGATCAGATCCTCTTTACGAGATATCTATCAAATATCACATTACAACACAGTTAAACACTCCAAACTTTGAATCCAGTTATTTCTTTTTTAAATTTCGTAACTTCTCATTTTAGTTATCTGAGATATAGTACGTTAAAATACACTAAAGCCTTTGGTCAAACCACTACACCAAATATTGCCATTCAAATAAGCGTAACAAAAATATGGAATTTAATTTACCTTTTTTTTTATTTTAATGGCATTTGGTTAGAGACCATACAGCCAATCTACATTTTTACAAAGCTTCTTACATCCATTTGCGTAACTTATCTATTTACACATTTCCTTATCTATATTAGGTAAAACTTATTACAATCTTGTTGAATGTATATGCTATTTACAATATTCAAATTTCAAGTGCCTTCTTAAGTACCATAATCTAAAAAGCGTTGCTAGACAATACATCAACTAGACTTAGTAATCGGCGGTTCTGTATATCCAGTATTTTCTATTGATTAGTCTAAATCGCCGTATTTCTTTGACAAATAATCTGTAGAGGGTTGATCTATCTGGTGTTGGCCTCAATCGGTAGATTGGTGAGGATACTGTTAATTTTGCCAAACTAGTTGTTGTGCTTGCGCGGAAGTGGGGTTGTGCTGTGGTTTGGGCTTTAGGTTTGAAGTATAGTCATTTCCTGTTTTAACTTACAAGATTGGTTAGAATTCTATCCCTCCATCTTTTAAATATCTGGCGAGGATGCTAAGTATTACTTTGTTGTTGCTGGAAAGTAGGAGGGTTACGTTTGTCGGAAAGGGGAAGCCGTTCTTGGCAAGATCTTTCATCATTTGGTCCTGGAGTTGTTGGTATTTATTGCATGAAAAAATTATGTGATTGATGTCACCTATTGCCTGGTCTGAGCAGTCGCAGTATGGGGAATCTCTCAACCCTATTCGGTGTAGGTGGCTGGGGAAGTTACCGTGGTTAAATCGGGCTCTCGATATCGTAGTGATTAATCGTCTGCTACTGTTCCAATTGTAAAACCAAGGTTTTGGAGATATGCTCGGTTGAATGGTTGCATAATATGAGGCTTTGATTTTTGAGGAGATCGTCCATTCCTCTTGCCATTTTTCCTTGGCTCTTACTTTGATGCTATGTGTTAAATCCGAGATCGGGAGTTGCATGACGATTACCTCTCCTTCATGTATAGCTTGTTTTGCCAGGGCGTCCACCCGTTCGTTATGCTCGATGCCGCTGTGAGATGGGATCCACATCAGAGTAGTCGTAATGCCAAGTTCCCGGTTCCGTTTCAGTTGTTGTAGAATTTCCAGTACAACAGTTTGAGTATGGCTTTTCCACGTAGTATTTTGTAAGCTCTTTAGTGCGCTGAGGGAGTCCGTCAGGATGACGACTTTGTCCATGTTGGTACTTTGGCTATATCTGATGGCTTCCAGCAGGGCTTTTGCTTCAGCTGTATAGATGGATGCCTCTTCGGGTAGCGAAAATTGAGTATAAAGGTCATACCTTACAAACATTTCGAGTGTTGGCCGAGCGAGCTGCGACACTTATCCCAACTTGTGGATCCGTCCCAACACTTCCTTACTGTTGGCTGAGGTTGCAGGTTCCAGTCGACATCTGTAAGTACCTGGCTAGGATAAAAAAACAAACAAACAGAGACTTAGTGTTACTTAGAATGAGGACGTAGGTGCTGCTTGGAATAATCTCGATATTTATGGTTAACTGGTTTTATTACAGAAAACTGTTGCATGGCATTCATTACAACGATGGGTACATAACTCGGAAGTTATTCCGATAGAGAAATGGTGTATCATTGGATCCGAAATGATAGCAGTTGCTTCCTGAGCCAGCGGAAGGGAGAAGGAGAATTTGCCTAAAATGGCAATTTTGGTTTGTAACAGGTCTGCCCTACGTACTTTACATCGCGGATTGGGGTGGCGTCTCTGCCACAAAGATGTGACTCTGAAAGTGGGGAATCCGCTTCTCCCATTGGCTAAGTATCATACCGTTTAGACGTGCAACACAGTTGTCTCCCTTGTGAACTGGGAGTGATGTTGAGTTTCCCACAGTGAGGACTGCCACGGTCAGTGGACTTTGGCACTGGCGTTGAGTAGAGCGGTGTGTCGTTACGGCGTTGTACTGGCTTGGAAGCAAGATGCCCTTAATTTAATTGCAATGGAGCACAGGCTCCGGTGGCAATTTCCCTACACACCCATCTTCCCCCTATCCTGCACCAACCTACATTTGCCCTCTACAAATTTTATCTTTAAATTCTTTCAAAGTTTTCGGTAAATTATTCATCATTTCTCTTGGCAACTCATTCCAATCCCTGACACCCTTACCTAAAAAAGAGAATCTTCCCACACCCTTGTGCCTGAAATCGAGTGCCAGCTTGTGGTCATGGTCATCTTTCCCTTCCATGCACTACTTTTCATACCTATTGCAATATCATTCCATGTCTCATCACCAGTATATGCCCTGTACACTCCCATGACCCTCCTTATCCTCCTCCTGTATTGCAATGAATTCCATTCCAGCTCCTTTTTCATATCCGTCACTGATTGCATTCTGCGATAATTTCCAGAAACAAATCTAGCAGCCCTTTTTTGCATCCTCTCCAACTCCTGTATTTGATACGTAAAATGAGGGTCCCATACTACACTACCATATTGGAGCAATGGTCTGACCAAAGTTTTGTAACCCAATTCCTTGACTTCTCTCGTACATCCCCTTATCACTCTCTCCAACAAGTGCAGAACTTTGAAACCTTTTCCAAGCACCTGCCCAGTAAAGTTTGTTATCAAAAGTAATTCCAAGATATTTACATTTCAAGTCTTCAGCAAGCAATTCTTTCCCCACCTTATATTCATAATTAACCTTTTGTTTTTTATTTGTGTATCTAATAAGCTGACTCTTCTTTGCATTTATCTTCATTCCATGTTTACCAACCCAATTAGATATCCTGTCCAGATCACCCTGCAACTGTTTACAATCTTCTATCGTTTTGATTCTTTTATACAGCATTATGTCATCTGCAAACAATCTAATTTCAGATAGTAAACAATCAACACAATTATTCATTAGAATAATGAAAATGCTAATAAATCTATGCTACAAAATACTACCCGCGACAAACATTAAAGCCTTGCTACTCGAAGAAAAACAAAAAGCAAGCGCATTATTAGACTATCCAAGATCCGCGTCGGGTAAGCAGCAGGACTATGGTAATATATGTATAAAACACTTCATAAAGTATTACAGGTGCTATAGCAATTGCTGCAACAAAAGGCGGATCAAAAAAAAGTGGTCACCGCAACACATAAATTTGCCGCCCCTTCAGACATTAGAAACAGCAGAAAACGTTTCTTCTTCTGCATACCAAGCCAATTCAACATCAACATAAATAATAATAATAATAATTAGACAGATTTCAGATCAAATCCAAAGTTAGTTTACGCAGCTTATGACAAAGTCAAAAAGCCAGCTTCAAAACCTACCCTACGACACTAATAATAGGGAAAATTCCTGGAGCTTGGGAAAATATGCAGCTATTTGCTGCGCTATTATGGATGGATGGATGGATGAACATGATTTTGATACTCACCTGAAGTCGCTGCCGAGGCAAATATCCCGGTTTGGCCATCTCCCGTTAATAAGAGTGATATTACAGAACAGCATCAAAAGTTTAGTAAGTCGGTAATACTTTAAATAACCAATTTCCGGAAATAATAGATGAAGAAATGAGTTTACATACGAATCTTACAGAAACAAGAGGTTGATTGAAACAATATTTCTGCTATACCATCCGATTCAGTTAATTTATCATTGGAGTTAACAGTTGAAAGTTAAAATTGTTACTATCTGAAATTTAGTACTTTTTGATAACTATGTTTTATTTAAAACGTCCAGCAATTCCATTTTTGCTATACAGTTTTCTGATCTTAAAGTTATTGATTACATCGCCTGGCCTGAGGTCAGTCCAATTGGATTCCTCTGTAACTGAATTATTATTATATAACATGTAAAAAAGTCAGGTATGAGTTAAGATATTGATAATAATAATAATGGTAATATAATTTAAAATGTTTTACAAGTAGTATGAGAGGAAAATGAGTATAAGAACTTTATACAGTGTTCAAGGAGAGTCAGATGGCATCTTGCCCGTCGTCGCTTGTGATGTCTTGTGGTAGACGATACGATTTTAGACGTGGTTGCGTCGTTGATCGGCGGCCTAGATTGTAGTACTGTGCTCCAGGAGTTGCTTCTAGGCTATTTATAAAGATGTTTGCAGAGTTCATAATACACGTTTTAATGATTTGGAGTCCAGTTTCCCTGTGAAGTTGTGAGTTTCGTACGAACCATGGTGCTTTTAAGATAGTGCGGAGAAGTTTGTTTTGTAGGGACTGTATTCTCTGTAGTTTGGATGGAGCGGCTGTGCACCATACGGGGGATGCGTATAACATGGCGGGTCGGATCAGTGATTTGTATAGTAACAACCCGCTCTCGATTTTAAGAGAGCTTCTCTTTATTCAGAAGAGGATAGAGTTTGGAGATGCGAATATAGGCTTCGGATAGATTCTGATTAATGTGGTAGTTCCATGTAAGTCTGCGATCCAAGTGTAGTCCTAGATATTTTATTGCTTTATCTGCTGGATGCCATTCTATTTCATCGTCGTTAATTTTGAGTTTTTTGGGATATCTCGGATGGCGGAGTGTGAAGATTTTGGCCTCGCATTTGGTAGTATTCAGCTTGATGTGCCATTTTTTCAGCCAGTCGGAGAATATATTAAATGACTGTTGGATTTTTACTTAGGCCGTATGTTTATTCGTAACTAAGAAATTTACAAACTAATATAGATGATTTCGTCAAACTATTTGAGTGATTGTAGCGATCATACGTCACACCCATGAACTAATAATTACAAACGAAAATTAATGCGTTTATTTATTTGTGATAAGAATTGTAAATTTATGGTACTAAAGGCAAAGAGTAACTGGTGGCGTTACAGCAGAAGCAAAGAAAAAGTCTAAAGAATGAAGATGGAAAACAAAAAGCCTACAACAGCGTACGGATGTATCATTGAAGAAGCTGCATAAATCATCCATTAATTAGTTGGACAATAAGAGGAAAAGACAAGTTTATTTAAGCGGTGGAAAATAATTTATTCAAGGATGATACTTGTAATTAGTTTATACGTAATACAGTATGAAAAGTGTTGAAATAAACATAGTGTTCGACTTAACTTGCGAAGTTACTGATGAAAGCGTCATGAAGAGTATATGGAAATAAGAGAATAAAAAATGTGAGACAACGTAGTACAAACATTTTCTTTAGATAATATTGGTGCAAGAAGTGAGGAATATATTACTGTAACCCGAGAGCTGTTATCGTATGTCATCTGATTCAAAAGATGACATGAGATGGTCTGGTATTTGCTGGAAACGGCTACCGAGACGTTTAAGTCAAAAGTAAACAAATAATAATTATTTTAAAACAGTCATTGAAAGTTAACGCTTAATAGTTGTACATAAAGTGTAGATAAATGAATCGTTTCTTTCTGGAAACCTTTGCTCATTTTGTATCCCGTGTTAAAACCTGGGTATGTACAGATTACAAGATCTGTTGCACAAAAAAGAAAAAGCAGCTACGACGATACTCTGATGGGTTAGTGATCTCGTAATGAAATATTGAATTTGTTTTTATTTTATGTGAGATATTCTCCCTTAAGGCTACCAAGATATTTTGTAGCGTTCCAACGTCGTTACCAGTTCCTGGGTTGTTTATGTTAAGGATGAAAAACATCCATTTAAAATCGACAGCTGATTTCTTGAGAAACGCTAAGCAACGAGAAAACAGTTGACTATTATGGAAAGATAGAAGTCGTCAGGAGCTATCTGCAGCATGGAACAGATATAATAACATGCCAGTATATTCTACGTAATGAACCACAATATTCCCGTCACCAAAGCATATCTTTAGCTTTAAATTTTTTCTACACATCTGGTTTAAGTGATTTACATGATAGTTTTTTTTAAAAAAAAAAGCAATTAAAAATAAATCACTTTTTAATTTATATTTCTGGTGTTAAATAAGAGGTTTTTATCCACTGTTCAAGTACAAGCGTATACGGTTAACCTAAGTTACAAAGTCATTAACTGAAATGAAAAATAATTTAATTATTATTAAAACGCTCTCAATAAATCGTGCCAACCATCATTCGCAATGATATTGACTCTTGAGTAATCAATAAGCTGATACTGCGTGATTTTAATGTCAACGGCTACTTTGCACTGCAATCCTCTTGTCACTGTGGTACATCATTCACCCTTAATGCTGGTACAGTCAAATTTGAGTTATATCTCCTTTATTTACTCGTATACTCTAAATTAGTGATTCTCGATATACATCGATGTTTACTATTCGATCCATCGAATGAAATCGATGCATCGATGTATCGAAACAACGCACGCGTTTACTTTTTTTTTTTCGTCGCGATAGGATTATATTTGAAGCAAAACAAAAAACGGGTAATTGTATCGGTATACGTTATTGTTGTTACTTGAAAAATCACATTTTTTCTTTTAACATGACGTCTTTGCAGCATTAATAAAGTCAAAACTCCCTAATGCTGAACACCTCACGTTGACTAGTGATATATAGTCATATACGTAGATGCGCAGCTTTTGCGATCATAGCGCATTTTGGTCCACACACGGTGTTCGAATCAATGACATTGGGAGTTTATTAACTCGATGAAGATCATACATCGGAATATACGAACACATTCTCCTTAAAAACTGCAACGACTTGAGAAGAAGCACATCCCTTGTTTTACTTGTTCAAAATATTCTCAAAATTCCTGAATTAAAAAACATATTTTCAAAAACAAACACCATTGTTACTTTCTTAAAAAAAAAAAAAAAATGCTACGTGGCTAACGACGAAAGTTAGTGAGCGCTGAAACAAAGTTAATACAAGACGAGCCAGCACAATAGAATAGCAAATATTATGTTACTAAAAGATTTTTGGAGCTGAAACATGCTGTAAGTGATAAATTGATTTGCTATAGAACAGCACCTCCAATATCGACTGGGTTGAAATTAAATACAGCTTCATCTCTTCTTAATACACTACGTCCATTTGAAGCTGCAACTAAATAAATATCTGGGGATGAATATTGTACCTGTACTAAAGTACTGGCTTAAGAGCACTGCACGCTTTCAAAACTCCCCTTAGTTATGGAAGTACATAAACACTCCTGAAAGAATAAGTTTTCGTCTTTAACTATCGCGACCTTATTGGAACCATGGTTTAAAAAAAAAAAAAAATAATAAACACGCATTTTAAAAATCCAATGGCTTACGGAAATGCTGTTTAAAAGATCAAAGGTATGATGAAGAGGGAGCTGGGAGAAAAGCAAACAGAATCTGATCCAAGTAGTTAGGACAAAAAATCGGCAGATTTGTCTTTGGACCGATCAGCACAACAAACTAGTTCATCGAAACTAAATATCAAACATGATCGAAGAAAGAGATTTTGATGAACTGTCTGTCCAGTCGAGGACCCGGTAGGACCGGCTTAATTAAAATCTGTTAGAAGTATTGGTCGATTATAAACAATAATTTGCAAAATTGTACATAATAGCTTAAAAGTGTTTAACTGCTGTAGCCAGCTCAGAACCATCAGAAAGACTTTTTTTCTAATCTGCACAAGTTTTAAATCATATTTATCCTAAGTTTATAGGGAAATTATCAGGATTTCTAATTAGATTAGAATCTCAATACAGCCTCTCTTCCAACGCTTCCTCGCTTCCCTTGTATTCTATCTATTAGGATTTCTAAATTAGAAAACCCAGATATTCCAATAATTCCTTTGTAAAATACTAATAAAAATATGATTCAAATAAATGTCTCATTTTTCTATTTTCATAACATTTATTAATTGGTATATATATATACGTCGATGTTTTCATCCGATGCATCGTGAAACATCGATTCAACGTTTCAATGCATTGCATCGAAAAAAAATCGATGTATTTTTTACATGAACATCCCTACTCGAAATTGACAGAAATCGCCTTTAATATTTACGTTCCACCAATCAATCTCGTTAATTATAACTACTTACTTTACACACAATTTTACCACTATTCCGAAATTCTGGTTTATTGTCTTGTAAATAATGCTCCTGTTTCAGTAGAATTAAATAAACCTAGCATTTTGAAACGTATGTTTATCACAAATGCCAGAAATCAGGGGGAAATGAGTAAAAAACACTGTAACTTAATTTCGACAGCGAGAACTTCCGAGACTAAGTTTGTGAACGATGCGACATTATACTCAATGGAACTAAGGATGAATTGGAAATTGTAATTGTAATAATAACCTTTCGATCATCGTGCAGAATTTTTCTATAAGATTCATGTTGACATACAATTCTGACACAATGTATACACTCTATTATGATTCCTGCAGCAGTCAATCTTAGGCGCTTTAATATTAATTTTCGTTTACATAGCATCAGCCCTAGGAACAAATATAACACAAAAGAATACAGAACAATTGCTCAGAAAGGGTAAATACCTACTGCTTCTATATTCATTCTCCCGTAATAACTGAAATAGTGCTCTTCTATGTGGTTGCAACTTCAGACATAGTGAAAAAATGCCTGCTTCATAATTCATATTACGCAGTAAAATCATTTTTATCTTCGACCTTGAACGCTGCAGAGGTTTGAATAAGTAAATTATTTTGCTATAGCAACGTGAAGTTAAATATATTAAATCAATTATATGTATTATCTGGAAACTATAGACAGTCACAAATTTACTAGTTATGTGTTTATCAGGTAAACTAACATTGATACGTTTTAAAACTGAAACCTTTGTTATTCCACATCCCCGATATTGTTTTCGTTCAGAATCAGAGAAAAAAATTTTCTTCTTTTCTAAGCTGTATTGAAAATGTAGTCACCAAAAACATCCGTCTGGTAACATTTTCTCTTCTTTAATTGCATAACATTGTAATTGTATTATTGTGTAACTATTTTCTTGAGATGCCTGTTTCAGAGGAAATACTGTGAAGAATATAAAATATTGTTTGTATTATTAAATTACGTTTGATAACTCGTGAAAAGAAATTCCAGAATGTGGAATGGTTTAAATTATACAAGTAATTCCTAATGTTAGTTAAAATATTTTCCACATGATTCTAAAAAAATTTCAGATAGTACCAGCATTAATTACAAGCTTTTGTATTCATTCTTAAGCGTTGTACACGAAAAGTAACGAATGTAATGAATATGTATATTTCACTAGGGAAAATTGTTTCTATACAACAAGCCATATGCAGAAGATTTTACCATTCTCTTAAAAACTGAGGGTGAACTGATATTTTTATAGCCTAGAATTGTGACGACGTACATCGGCATTGAGATTTACTCTGCTTACCAGGTTTCTGACTATCGTCCAATGTCCATGATCTTCTTCCTCAACTAACTCTTAGAGCAAGTATGTTTAAATACCAACAGCATTTGTGAAGGAGAAATCACAGTAAGTATGAAGTTAAATTATGCAGACTGTATCTGATTTCTTACGTTAATTTCAGTATTTCTACGCATATCCGTTAAACAGAACGTTACGGAATAAAGTTTTCTTATGGCGATAATTTGTGATTTCATTTAAACTTTTTGTTTAATTACACAGCAAAACTCAACTAAAATATTTCATTTGATTATCAACGCCTCAAATTTCATACTGTATTCATCTTCTGCTTTATTTAATTGTGTTTCTAATTTACATAAACAATAATTTAAATGCTCTCAGGTAAACAATTCGATTTTAATTCCTGAATTATGTATGCCTATAATGATTTGTCAAATTATATAGCATTCGGAGTATCTTAACTGAGCGTATAAAAATTCGACTGGTATCCTAGCTTGGCAAACGCTTTCTCGATATTCAATAGGGCCACATATTTTTAAAAACAAGTGTTCCGTTGCTTTTATTTTCGAAACCCTAACATTTGATCTGGAATACGGAAATCTGGTTCGACATCCTATTTTACGGCATATTAATAAATTAAAATATACTGTATTCAAATAACTTTCATAAGAAATTTGAGTCCCATATTTAAACAAGGTATCTTAAAATCAAAAATTGTCGCGTCAATCCTACAAAGTCAAACACGTTTCCTTCTTATGGGTTGTATTTAAATGGCGATAACTTTATCCTCTCAATTACAAAACAGACAAATAACAAGATCGTGCGCTTACCTTTCCAAACTGTAAAATAAAATATTTGAGTCCATTTTTCGGCACCATTTTCTTATTTCGTATTCCCGAAATTATTTGGAGGGTAATGTTTCGAGTAGTGCCGTGTGCATCGCATTTTAATTGTCGTTTTATGTTGTTGGACTCCAGCAGTATGCAGTTGTATACAATGTGTTCATTCAAAGGAACCTGTGTTTGAAATTTTCTGCCTTCTACTTTCGTACTCTAGCAAATCTCGTAGAACGCCCACATCCAGCACAAGTATATTCTTTGTCTCACTAAAGCCAATACAGTAGTTACCTTCATATTACTTGCCAGATCTGTGTCGAGGTACCAATGTATGTTCAACAACTGACTTAACGTGAAGTTCTAATGACTGGTTAGTTAAATTCACTGAATGTGTTTCTGTTATCACCATCTCCAATTCTCAATTTTGCCTGTTTTACTATCAAGACCTACTACTTATGACTCGTTATCTATTGAATTTAATTTGATTGACTACTATGTGAATCTGGCTCTTTCCATTCTTCAGATTCAAACATTGCTTTGCCAATTCAGAAACATTTGCTTATGTAGAAAATTTCTTTTTAAAGCTCTCGGCATTTTACGAGGATCGTTCAATAAGTAATACCCCATATTTTTTCCTCCACAATGAGCAAGAACTGAAAGTTGTACTTCCAGGTACTTCAAGTTCAGTGTTTCTCCTCCAGGTGGACGAAGTTTCAAATCATTTCAACAGATGGCAGAGCTGTAGTGAATTTTAAAAATGGCGTCTGTTAGTGATCCACGTTACAAACAGCGAGCAGTGATTGAGTTCTTGATTGCAGAGAAAGAAAATGTGGGAAATATCCATAAACGTTTGTGTGCAGTGTATGGAGATTGTGAAATCGATGGGAGCACTACCGGGAGGTGGGCAAAGACAGTTACGGCGTCAGAAAGTCTAAGAACTCAACTCCAAGATCTTCCACGTTCCGGGCGTCCTGTCAGACATGGTGATGCGCGTGGATGGTGATGTTCGTGCGGCCCGCCGCATCACAGTGCAACAAATGGCCTCACAGCTGTCAGTCTTCAGCGGAAGTGTGTGTGCAATGATAGAGACTCTCGGATATTCAAAAGTTTGCGCATAATGGGTCCCAAGAAGTCTCACAGCAGAACACAGGATGCAAAGAACAACCATTTCATGTGATTTGTCAGAGACGTTTGATGCTGAGGGCGAAGCGTTTCTGTCCCGGATTGTGACGGGTGATGAAACCTGTGTGCAAAACTTTGAGCCGGAAACCAAAAGACAATCAATGGAATGGCACCATCCTCAGTCACCAAGAAAGAAAAAATTCAAGACAACTCCATCTGCTGGAAAAGTCATGGTTACTGTTTTTTGGGACAGTGAAGGGGTCACTCTTGTTGATGTGATACGAAGAGGGACAACCATTAATTCCCAAGCATACGTGAAGACCCTGGACAAACTCAAGAAGCGTTTCCGGCGCGTTAGGCATGACAAGAATCAGGCTGAAATCTTGATCTTGCACGATAATGCACGCTCGCACACAAGTCTCAGAACCCGGGAACACCTCACCAAATTGGGTTGGACTACATTGCCCCATCCACCATACAGCCCGGATCTGACACCGTCAGACTTCCATTTCTTCGGGCCTCTTAAAGACCGTTTGCGCGGAAGACACTTCGATGATGAAGAGAGCGTAATTCAAGTGGTAAAAACATGGCTTCGCGCTCAGGACAAGAGCTGGTACCGGCAGGGAATACAAGCACTTGTTTCATCCTGGCGTAAGACCATACAAGTTGATGGAGACTATGTTTAAAAATAGTACGTGTAGAAGAAACATGTAGCTATATTGTCACAAAATTTTAACATATTTGAATAAATATTTTCTGAGAAAAAAATATGGGGCATTACTTATTGAACGAACCTCGTACTTAGATACTACTTTCGTTGGCTCGCTAAATCGCGTGCTTGTCTTGAAATCATTATTCAAATCTGAAAGAAACTCATATAATTTCTGAACCATTGCTTTCGTGAACATTACAAACATTATAAATGAATGCAGTTTTTCTCGGTGTTGTTTATTTAAGAAAGTTTCTTGGGGAACAAACCTAGTAATACAGGGCGTTCGCCGGGAAACGCAACCCACTGTTAGCGCTACAAGGAAGAAATTGCTCCCGGCGAGCGAGCGGTCAGCTTCCGGCATTGTTCGACCGTCGGCCGCGGACTATTTCATAATAATTACGCTTCATAAACTTCATAAACTTGTATGTGCTAAGCATTTAAATGTGACGTAATTCATTAGCTTACCTTATAAAAGATGCTGGAAGTGTTGACCCTCTTGTGTAATGCACATTTCACATCTTCTGAACATATTTCGAGACACACGCTGCCCTAACTGACTTAATGATTTTTTGGGTGACTGTTCTAGTCGAAAAGCGATATCGTCAATTTTCTCCTCTGTGAGAATACGGTTGACCGACAGTCTCTTTTTGTTAAAAAATGAACCCGTTTCTCTTACTTTTTTAACCAGACGCAGAATTGTTGATTTGGCTGGCAGTAAAGCGCCAGGAAATTCGCGACGAAATTTACTGCGACACTTTTTAAACGACTTCTTCTTCACATATGTATCGTAGAGAAATATTCTTTGTTGCAAACTGTAACGTACCATAATTTTACTCACACTCAAACACGGTACAGATTAGTAAGAGTATGAAGCCCCAAACCAGCCAAACCGCAAAGAAACGTTTATTCACAACACTGATTAATACGAGACTGAAGTAACAAACTAGCTACAATGCAAAGAAACCGTTCTGAACAATGTAAGGGTCCAAATTATACTGCGTCACTGCACTGTTGGGGCAGCGGAGGTGTTAAACAGTGTGGTGATTCACGGTGCCGTGTGGCGGCAGTTGCTGGCACCACTGTCCGAGCAAGTTGCCGACGGCAACAGACTGGGAGGGTAGCGTTTTCCGGCGAACGCCCTGTACTATGATTCATACTCAATATTTCGGCGACATTAAACTCCATCGCCATCTTCAGGTGTAATCGTAAGATTTGAAATTTGCGTAGAGCACGTTGTTTAAAAACTGGCGTGGCAACGACAGACGTTGTTATGTAGCCTAGCAGCATCTCAGACTGCATTAGACGTCGGCATCACTAGATACCTATTATTGAAGCTGCTCGTCAGCAACGCTCTGTGTTTTGTGCTCCGCGGGCGTCTAATGAAGTCTGAAATGTTGCTAGGCAACGTAACCAAGTCTGTCGTTGCCATGACAGTTTTTAAACAACGTGCTCTAGGCAAACTTCAAGTTTTAAGACTACACCTGAAGATGGCGACGGAGTTTATGTCACCGAAATATTGTACGTATATAAATTATAGTATTACTAGATTTGTTTCCCGAGAAACATTCATAATTTACAAGCATTTCTTGTAGTTCTTAGTTTACACATTGACTGTGATCGAAATGGATACATATATTTTTTTCCATTATTATTTTGAAGATGTTAAAATTTCTTTACAATTTTTAATGCTAGGTGAGGTATCGACACTTTCAAAAACGCGAATCCATAACTACATAAATTTTTTGCTGTATTCAATTATTAACCATAGAAATTTCACTGACACAATGAAATATTTGTCATTAGTGCTGTGGTGTCCTAATTCATGGGATTAGTTAATTAATTTTATATGATGTGTTATTAATATCCATGAAACTTCTGACACAGAAATGAGGTGATTTAAATGATAAAAGGGATATTTAAATGGTTCCTTTTATTACTACAAATTATCATAAATTTGAAACACGTTGTTATCTTAGCGTTTTGAGCCAATTTTTGTCCTTTTAGAATGTGGCGCCACTATTGTAGAAGCGCGAGAGAAAAAAAGTTGTACCATCAGGCGTCAGGCGCGGTAGCGTCATATTGAATGTTTTAAGTAGGGGGTGAGCTAGGAGAAGCCGAGAGACCGTCACCGAACGAATGTGGCAGCGTATGTTTCTGCCCACAAGAAGAGAGAAGTTCTGCAAGAAATCTTTTAATTGAAGTGAAACATTATTAGTTTCTTTTGTGGTTTGGTAATTGAATTCTGATCAACGATTATGGGGAGTAAGTTATTTGGCAAAGTGTTGGTTAAGAGTCGTAAGTCCCTGAGAAGGTTTGCAAAGGGCTCAGAATAATTGTCTGCAGATCCATGGTTTAAATTCTGTATTTTGGTTTTGAAAGGGTGGCGACTGTTTAAAGTGTTGAGGCCTTACAAACTCCCGAACTAGAGAAGGTTCACCCAAGCTATTTAAATATTTAAATTTGTGCTTGTTTCACGACCAGAAAAATAGATTTGCACGGAGAAGTTTTTTTTTCAGTTGAGTTGATATGTCAAGTTGCGCAATAGACTTACATAGTGTCGAAAATGTGTGTATGTGAACGCTAATGAAGGTAGAAATAAATTTGAAGCGAACTATGATTTGAATACGCTTCCGTAACTTACAGCTAAGAATTTTTCGGATCTTACTGTTGAAACTGTAAATGAAAGAAAATTTCAAATGTGGTGTTAAATTTTTTGGATCTTTGTTGCAGTGGGAAATCTTCTGACAATTATCTTTACATTTACATATCGGTAGGTGGCGGGATAGAAGGAAAGGATAATTTAAAATAAAGTATGAGTCTATTAGAAACTATTTGTTGGTTTTTTGTCAGTAGTAAAGGAAAAATTTACTATTTCTGGAGTGATAATCAGAATTTAAGGAGGCTGAAGTTCTCTGAAGTTTAGGTAACATCGCTGCCACCGATATAAGTTAAGATTAACTGCTCTCACGAATACAACACTGTCTGCGGGCGTCTTAAAGCATCTTGCAGATTTGACAGAGTACGCTGTTACAGTCCTTGTAATAGTAAAAGTAATCTTACAACGTCCAAAGTGTTTGAATGATTGAGATGGCATGAATTTACTCCGGGCTTATGGGCGGGTACTTAAACGTTCTTGTGCACAATTCTATGAGTGTATGTGTGACGTAACTTTACCACTGGTGTCGAAGGTTCACAGCAGGCGAAGAATCGGAGCCATGAGTAGTCTGCTGTCTGGTGCGTTGAATGTCGACAGCCTGCTACAAGCATCAAGCTCGCCTCCCTGAAGTCTTTGTACTGCGCCAAACCATCGGTTTGCCAAGTGTTCAGCACCAATTCAGAGCCAACAGATTGTGATATCAAAAAAGAAGTGCGGGGTCCTTCCCTTCACCAACACGGCTTCGTGGAGTCCCGGAAAACTCCCTTCATTTCGCAGCTCAAGTCTTGTCGCTAGGAATCGTTGGCTCTTCCAGGATACGTTTTCAGTCATGCAACAATTATATATAAATATTACTACCAGTTATTAAAAAATCTTCTGGTTGTCCCCTGGCATTCCCCACCAGCACTCACATCGCTCGAGAACTGAGAAACTCTTCCCGCTCGATGGTACGTACCTCATCGTCGGTTTATCAGATTTTCAGGAGTACCGAATCATTTATCGTTTGCCGGAGATCTGTCTCCAACATTGCTGTGTCCGGTGAATTTTTTGTGCACTATCCGCCGTCGGCGTCGGTTTTAGCACTTCGACATCTTTGCGCCCATCCTACAATCCGTTGCCGTCAGATTTTAAGTTGTTTTTACTGTTTGTTTGTTTGTTTCTTTGGTTTTTTATTTTATTTTATTGTTTATTTTTTTTAGCAAGAAGGAATTCTATTTTCCTGGAGTGATTTCGGGAATGCATGAATAAGCGAAATCTGGATAACCGGAGGGAGATTCGAATCCGTGTCCTCTCTAATGTGAGGCTAGGACGTTACCGCTCGCCCATCATGCTTGGTGGCATTATCACGCATACGTCTTTACTAGGGATTCTATCTTCTAACGTTTCTACGGAACGTAGGTTGATTTCAGGTTTACACCTGCAAAAATACTTGACACCGTAAAGTTTTCTTTTGATCTGAAGACCATATTTACGTATTTTCTGTTGCAAATTTCTCAATGAATTTGTATTCGAGATTATTTTTGTGGCCACTATTGATTAGTTACTAGTTTATAGCTAAATTAACTTTCTTAAATAATGTCTATGTTGAGAATTTTCATATTTCACGAAATCCTCTCTGTTTTCGTGAAATATTTTGATAAAATGTCGCTGTTTTCTAATCGTTTAACTTGAAAAAATAATATGGAAGGTGTTGCAACAGGCTCCCGGTCTAGTCTTATTAAATTCTCAGAACCTGTTACGTTATGTTAATAACCATTTTAATTTAAATTTGCACTTATTTAGTCATTTCCGTCAGGCATTAAGGTCTATTAATCTGGCAGTATTACTAGTATCGCCTAATTACTGTGTTTTTAACTATTTTCAGTGCATCGTAGCAATATGTCTTTTCAATATCACGAGAAGCGTTTGAGCTCCAGAACAGTTTTATAAACATTCCCATTGGATGCTCCTTATGCCCTAATTTAAATGAAATCCTCCAATCAAATCACCTCACAATATATTTGCAAGATTTGTAATTTTCGAAAAGAATTATGTATCTTTATAGTTTTTTATTCGGTTGGTAACCAGAGCCTGTTTCCTGTAGGAGTTAGTAAAACCATTGTGGTAAATGTCCTTTGATACCATGTCGTGAACATTAACGGTAGTAATACAGGTACCTGGCCACTAACCTTCTTTTATCCTGACCCCAATCTTACGACTGTGATCAAATGAAATAAATTTGTTTACTAATGACAGTTTAATCTCATTCTGATGAGCTATAATTTAACCAGGTAATATATGATCTTACGTGGCGTGCCCATAAGCGTGTGCCACTTTGAGATTGTCAACAGTCAGTTCAGTTAACTTCTGATCTTATCTAAGTACATATTGATTCTAGTCCACGGTAGCTGTGATCATTAAGCTTCATGCGTGACAGTGTTAGATCTACACGAGACAAAACACGCTTCAGATACTCCTGAATAGACAGCACACAGATGCACGTCCAAAACCGACATACAGGTAATTAGAAATTCAACAAAAATCACGTCTGTGTTGTAGATGTTTTTGTCAATGGCGTTAATTTCGGCATCAAGTACAGTTCCTTTGATGACGAGATCTTTCGTCAGATTTGATGAAACGGTCGTAACAAATTCTTAATTATGATTAATTACAGTAAAGATGTCTAACAGAGATTCCAGACTTTAAAAAAAAAAAAATTGTACTGAAATCTCTACTATTACTCTATTGAAGGCAGGCCCCGTTGACCCAGTTGGTTGCGGCATCGTGATGGACTTGCGATACAGGGTAGGAGACGTAATGTTACAATCACCAGATTGTGTACCAAAGTCCTGGGTTAAATCGGAAACCCCTCCGAAGTATGTATGGAGTAACGCAAACGATACTGCTGGAGATACGTCCGTCGTATGAGGACTTCAAAATCGGCGGTCCCCACTGTGTCTTTCGGAAGGGTGGCCGTGAATGGGTCGGCACCGGGTTTCACTCTCTCCCTTCTTTCATATTTCACTCATTCACGAGGCAAACAACACACTACCCTGTACACAAACACATCATATTTATCCACACAAACTCTAAAACTTACATGTACCTCCATGTGTGGTGAAAGAATGGTGAAGCCAATCCAGTTAAGATTCCAAGAACACTTTCTAGTAGGATTAATGAGGACTGGATCAATTTAATCATCTTATCTTCCTTCACAACCATGCAATGACTGCCAAATTTCATGTTCGTTATTATTAAGAGAAGACTAAAGAAATTTTACTAGTGAAACCGTTGTAAATTTACCTACAAAACAAAAAACAAAAAAAAGAAACAAAAACAAAATCTTCCCTTAATATTTTTTTCATAAATTACGCTTCCCTGTAAATACAATAATGTAAAAAAAAAGGTTCACATTAAATGTTTTAGTCTAGTCTTAATTTTATTTCGTACTAATCTGCTCACTCATTAAATGATGGTATTGCAACGAAAACGAAATTTAAGCAAGTTGCATAATTATCTTACAAGCAACCAAGAGAATTATGTTGAAGCCCGATATATTTTTGCTTCTGATTATTTAATTGTCAGTGCATAATACACTTAACAATGATATTTACAAGTCATAAACAAAAGACTGGGATCGTTATCAATGGTGAACATTGCAGACGATAGCTGAAGTTTCCAAATGGCAGTTGTTTGGTGCCGGAAAATTAAGCACGCACTATTTCGTCTCATCAACAAATGGAGTAAAACTACTTTGCAGCATGTACAAAGGGCCTTGTACAGAGACTTTCTACTTGGAACAAAAACCGAAGTGTTATTAAATGAGTCAGTATAACAGTCGACTGTAAGGAACAGGGCCACGCATAATTTAGTTTTCAAAATTTAGTACGTATAATATTTCATTGAACTCCTGTAGAAGGGCATTAGATGCAAAATTTCTACCTAAGTGTGATGTCATCACAAAAATTGTTGTAACCTTTTCAGCAGTAATAGGATTTATCGTCTGGTTTCTGAGACTATAATCCCCTTTACCGTACAAAAGGCCATCCTTCGGGCTACACAGATTGTACGCCGATGAAAATTTGAAGGAAAGCGTCTCTTATAGTGGAGGATAGTTGAAAATGACGCCGTTATCAATCTCGGCGACAATTCACCGACATTCCAGCTTATAGAACAGAGAACTGAACATTCCTAATCAAAGAAACGTTGTGTTTGCCTAAGAAAATCTGAATTAAATGAAGTAAAGAGTGCCCTGTGTCATTTCATGATAAATGAGTTTCAAGATTTGATTACTACATAGGCACACTGGCAGTAGTTAATGCTCTCTTCTGGCCGGAAAAGATTCGATCATGGGCACGGATAATCCTCATCTCTCATTCATTGCCTACAGGCACGTTAAGATCCGATGCTTCTTGAAAAGAGTTCGTACCGTCTGTTCATCTTCGATCTGGGATGAGAGTTTTGAAATGCTGCAGAGGGAAGGATGATGTAAAAGAAACGAACTGCTCATTCAAATCCGTCCTCATTTTCAAATGAAACGCCGAAAAAATGTGAGATTCAAAAGACAGCACACAGCGAAAGGAAAATGGGCTGGGCCTTCTTTTACATGTTAGATGCGGAGTGTCATAATTAGCAGAGAGATCTTTAACAGCTTTGAATTATTATTTTCGAAAAGATATTTTATACACGCCTATTATCTCACTAGTGTAAGTCCGTGACTGTTTTTTGCGTATCGTCACGGGTCTAGAATAGTTCCAGTTTTTACGATGGAAGATTATGACAGGTTGATCTGATCTGGCCAAATATAAGCTTGACCTGTGTTTCACCCTTAGGATGAAAAAATCTCTTGAGCTTGAAGAACTCAGAAGCATTAATAGAGGTAGGTATTGAACACGAAGAGCAACGATCGCGCTATCGTGTAACTGTTTCAAAGGTCATACACTCGAACTTGCTGAAATATGAACTTGACTTGTATTTGACCCTTAAAGTTCACTCTGTAAATTTTTTTAAAAACTCCTGTTTGCTTTGAAAGCATCGTTGCTGGGCAAACACTCATAATGCAAACAGCGGTCATAGTATCTGTGACGGCCAGAGAACTTTATACACATTGCATATTACAGTTGAGCAACTCGGCAGAAATAAGTTGCCAGAATAGTCGATTCGGTGACGCATTTGGTCTGATGTCCTCTTAAAATAACCTAACACTCATAAATTACATTCAGCGAACATGAATAAAGACCAATAACGAAAGTGGTCAGTAAAATGCCTAAAAAACAAATAAACCGTAATGCATAAATTTTGGTCAAGCAACAAAGTTAGTGAAAGTTGTAATTAAACTGAAATTTATCCTAAGTCGAAATGACAATTGGCATTCGTGGTTACAGCAGAGACTATGAGCAATTTTTTTTTTAGTTTTTTTAAGTTGCTTTAATTAGTAACATGTTACTGAAAAGCAGATTCACGTTTTTTCAGCCGCAAAATGTACTAAAATTTGTTTAACTATGAAATGATATGAAAATCAAACGTAATTAATGTATTATGCCAATTAATTTGGTATTAGTTGCTTAGATATTAAATTGTAGACATAACCACGAATTCCTATTAATTGTATCTCTGGTCGCTGTTTTGTGAGCGAAGGCTGACGCGTAACACCGTTCTCCAGCCAATAGTTATTGAGGGTAGTGGATGACATTATGAAATTATATAGTAGATTACTTACTTGTGATAGTCAACAGAAACATACTCATGTGCTATATACATCTACGGATGAATAATTGATTGCGATGTAATTTCTCAAATCATATGCCATTCAGAACGTTATTATGCTCATATGATTGCCTAATAACATTGTTAAATATTCTGTATACGGCGAGAGTATACTGAAGCATTAGGTGGGTAGAAATTTCCGAAATACAAACGAATTTGAAAGAAACCATTCAATTGTTTGCTATATCATCATATTATATGGCGATTACCATCGGTCAAAAATTATTATAAAGTGTTTAAATGAAACTGAAAGGACATACTTTATACAAGTCAACCGAAACGTTGGTTACGATGGTTAAGAGGAGGAAACATAAATATCTGATACCCACTATTTAAGATAACCATGTTTTACGAATTTATGAATGAACATTGCCAATTTATGGTTGATTCTCAAAATCAGAACATCTCACAAAGTAGTTATTACACACAAAAATAAAAGTGACTGCCGTGTTAGTTATCTCATGAATCGATAGTTACCAACCAAAAAGTTTTTTCTCGACAAAAAATCCACAAGATGGTTTACCTAAATTCCTCTTTTAACGAACGACTCACCATCTCCATGCTATCAGTCCATACGTGTTACGTCAAACACTGCTTCATTGATCAAGTCAGGCATCGTACGATCAATTTCTTTCTCAATGCGCCAACGCAGTTCTGAAGTGACATGTTAAGTAATTTATAAATATTAAAAATATCTTTTCTCACATTCCTTTGCGGATGCTGTTTCTCTCACGACCGAAATATCTTGCTTTAATTACCATTAAAAACTTTTAGCCTGCAATCTGTGTTATTTTTCTTTGCGCATCGTTTCTGCCTAGTACTTATTTAATGTTTTCCAGTTATTTGTGGAAAACTATTGTCGTCTCTTCTTTAGTTACACGGTTGCCTTTCTTCTTTCATGTATTTTATAGAAAAACATCTAACTATCGAAAGATGCATAAACAGTTCTTTGTTCTTTTAATTCAGTTCATTAATTATTTTACAATGTTCCGCCAAACACCAGCCGAAACTAAACACAGATAACTTCTATATTGGACTTTCTTCTGAGGTTGCACGATTCGTAAATGGAATTTGCGATGCTTGAGTTCAATATGACCCAGCCATATCTCTCCTAACAGCCGCACGAAACAAAACTTCAGAAAATATATAGCCTATAAGTATGCTTGTGCAACATAGAGTAACTTAGAAATACGTGATCGCTACAAATCTAATGACGAATCAAAATATCTGCTTACATGGATATTAATAATATTTAGACGAGCAACTGACGATTGCTCATCCACCTACGATTTTAGATTTAAAATGATATCAAAAACTTCTATGCCGCTTTCATTCATGCTATCATAAAACTACGGGTAACCACGACAGCAAATTTCGTTACAGAAATGTACAGTACATGAATATGAAACTCGTTAGAAGTATTCGAAATAGAAAGAGAATTGTCACCGAGCGTGGTGAGTGAACAGTTAACGTTCTGGCCTCGCATTTGGGAGGACGCGGGTTCGAATCCCCGTCCGGGCATCCAGATTTGAGATTTCCATGGTTTCCCCAAATCACTCCAGTTGAATGCCGGGATGCTTCCTTCAAAAAGGCTATGGTCGAATTCCTTCCCGATCCTTGTCCCCAGTCCCATCCCGCCTCTAATGAAATCGACGTCGACGCAATAAGCAATAAGAAAAAAAAAAAGAATTGTTAAAAACTTTCTATTAAAGTGACATCTAGAAAACATTCTTGAAATCTCAGATAGCAACTACTAAATACAAGTTTTGTTTGAAATCAGTTACCGATCATGGCGGGTGAGCGGTAGCTGAAATTTAGATAGTCTGTCGAGTATTTGAACCCTCGTCCTTCCGAATGCCAGTTCAGATCGTTACCGATCACCCACCGAGCTCGCTTTAGCAATTCACGTCACGTTAACTAGGTCACCGGCTTCGCTAATTTACAACCATCTAATTAAAGTTAAAAATATGTGATTATGGAGAATTACTTGTTAATTAGCCTATGAAAAGAGGGAAAAGTCAACAACAATATTAGAAGAATACTATTTCCAACCTACTCCAAGAGTCCATTATTACGTAGAGCCAATGTTTGATCAATGTGCTTGCAATATTAGTACACAACCTGAAATTACTTCTATCCGTTAATACAAATACGGTTAATTGCCTTTTTAGGTGATGCAGTTAAAGTCTTCGATTTCATTCTTCTGGCCGTACGCTTCGTCGATGTCGAGGTTATTAGAGATGTAAAACATCAGTGGGCAAGGAACATGGCCTCTCATTACAGCATTCGCCTGAAGTAACTTTATTGCTGGACGGGGTTCGATCAAGCATCCTCCAGAAAGCAAGGCCAGAGCGTTACCGCTCACCCACCAAGTTCCGTTCTCCTGAGTCATTTGATCATTGTTTTCGCATTCTTTTTGATTATATAAACATTAATTTCTCCTTTTCTGTTATAGTATATAAAATAATTGTTTAAAAAAACATAAAAACCGCCTTCAAAAATGTAGCAATTACAACATTAAATCAATCTTTTTGATACCAGACATATGTGTAAAATATGAAATGTATAAATTGAGCACTTTTTTTTTTTTTTTAAGCGCATAAACCAACAAACAAAGCATTAGTCGTTATTGATGTGCCACTAGCCCAGTCACTCTGGTACAGTTACAAGGAACTCCATCTCCTTAGAGGCCGTTAGTTCGATACACGCCTACAATACTCTTCTGCAATTTGTTACTAGCCACGATTCGTTCTGTTGACATCACCGATACCAATGAAAGCTGAAATTTAGGAAAATACAGCTTTCTGATTGAGACAGCAGTACCAACTTGTGTGTTCAAATATTCATCGGTGCCTGACGATGAAATGCAAAAAATCTATATATCTTCATAACAATTTTATTACGTACATAAACTCCACAAAAACAGGTTTCAATGTATCTCTGGGAACGCACGAGACGAGCATTACAGCTTAGTATTAAGCTTAAAATAAAAATAATCAGCGTGGAATAGGAGACAGTTACGAGGCGTGGTAGTTGAGCGGTAACGCTCGGATCTGACGTTCGGGAGGACGTGAGTTCAAATGCTTCTCCGGACAACCAGATTTCGGTTTCCATTGTTTACCAAAATAATTCCAAGCAAATTCTGGAATAGTTCCTTCAAAAAGGCCAAAGCCGAATTTCTTTCTGTTCCTTGCCCTCATTAATTTTCCGCCTGTAATCGCCTCGATGTAGGCGACTAGCCATTTTACACTAGTTAAGATCATCTTCGCGTCTCCCAGACTCCATGATATTTATCAGCCTTTTCCTTCTGCAAGTCTGAGAGTCATGTCCAATCGTCAAAAAACCAGTGCCAAGTCAAAATGCTCCAAGTTCCACAACCCAACTGCTTTTCATCCCCACTTGCCTTCTTCCACCAAGGCTGCCGACTAAGGGCGTAGCCAGGATTAGCTTCAGAGTGGGGCAAAAACAAAGAAATTTTTTTGTTGAAAATATTTTTCTTGAAAAAAATTTAAGCACTCATTAAACTTATTTAAGTACTATTCTGCGAAGGTTGTGGCTAAATTTTGACAAAATCTGTTTTTGCAATATTAAAACTGGGAATTTTTATGTTCATATATTTTCAGTTCGATTACTTCAGGGAAGGAGCCAGGGTGGGGCAAGCGGCTTATCCTAGCTACGTCCATTGTTTCTTCCCTATTTGATGATCTTCGTGGACAAATACCAGATAGCCTCTCAGGTATGATAGTCACCATACAATCGTAGTTACGAATCGCTGGGTAACACAAGAAAGTAAAGTGTTAGACTGGGCCTATTACACAGTGACTCAGAATGAATTGTCATACTGAAGCTAAAGTCTCAAAGAAACCAGTGTATTCTTGGAACGAAAGGTGACTATTCTGTCCCAGAAGTGTAGGTGCTCAAACACTGGCTCCATATTCCGAGCGACGTTGGTTCGATTTCGTCTGTGAACATAATTTGTTTTAACTGAGTGTTTACTTCGGTTTGTTCCATCTCCACCATGAGATACTTAAACAATTGGAGCAGCACATATTATTTTTGTGAGAGCATATATGCAGAACCATAGCTGGCAGTATGGCTGGAAAGGCCAAAGGCATTCAAATAAAAACAGTATCTGACCTCCTCACATCCGTCCTAGTGCAATAATAGTACGATAATTCAGATTCCTTCCTCCTTTTCATTTGGTCTTTCTAGGAGGGAATTATCCTTACAGTTTGTTGAAAAATGATAGTAAATGTTTTGCCCACCAGCGCGGCACAATGGATCGTGGAGGTGAAACGGGACCAATCTCGACCACACGTTCCTCCGGTCTGGCCGTCCCGATTGCAGTTATTAGGCTGTTTTCTGCAATCACCTAGGCTACTGCTGGTATGGTACCCAATTTCCGCCTCATGAACTTCACTTTTCACAAACAAAAATACACATATCATAGAAAACACAAGTTAGACGAATCGTAGACAATGGCAACACCTTAAAGCTCCCACCATTACTCCACGAACTGACAATCAACCGTTGCAACTAACCAGTAGAAACATAGGACAAATTCTTAGTTAAAAGCCATGGTGAGAATTAAGACTTTGGTTGATCCGATAGGGCCAATCCGTTAAATAATACTAATAAACGTTTACTGCATTACTGGCCGCGAGATCCCGAAGAGGAGTTCAAAACCCTAGGCTTCTATTTTAAAGATTAAGTTCTCCACTTTGATAACATCATTAATTATGAAACGAATTTTTCTAAATTCAACCCGTAAATGGCTAAATTATCAATAATTAAAGTCACAGGTATGCGATAGTTAAGAGTCAAGCTATTAGGCTTCACTGTCGTCAATAAGTAGTGATCACAATACCGCTAGATAGCCGCACCACGTAGCACAGGGATATTGATCAACTGTATGTGTTTTCTATAGTAAGAGGATTTTAAGATTTTTTTTTGTTTTTGTTTGGGAAACTTTTCATCATTTCTAATTGATTCGTAAGAAGTTGTGTTTTGCCGCGTACCTATTTCAGTTGACAAATAAATAAATGCTACAGGTGAGCCGGTCCTTCTTTCATGTTACTACAAACCATCAATCTCGCTATTCATGATAATGCGTATGACATAATTGTCCGGGATATCTGCGAAGGGTTCGGCCGCTGATTGAAAGATTTTCGAATTGCAGTGGATGCGCTTCTGTCGCGGCTACATTAACTTTACCCGGTATTCTGATCGGGAAAAGGGTACCTACAGTTTAACATGGAATCAAAACCACGGAAGCGTTCTAGATTACTTCACATAACACAGTACGCTGCGCCAGAGGTGTTGGTCGGGTTAAGGGCCCACACCGAGACAGGGATTCCAACCGGGGACTTTTCGATCTACAGTCAGACGCCTTAACCACTGAGCCATGATGCTACACTATCCACCCCTGACGAAGTAATACAGGGCGTTCGCCGGGAAACGCTACCCACTGTTAGCTCTACAAGGAAGAAACTGCTCCCGGCGAGCGAGCGATCAGTTTCCGGCATTGTTCGACCGTTGGCCGCGGACTATTTCATAATAATTACGCTTCATAAAGTTGTATGTGCTAAATGTGACGTCAGTTGCGGATCAACAGTGCCATCGTGGACACCCTGCAGGTACCAGTTGCAAAATCTAATCCTAGGCCCCTGGTCTATTTCTGTAATTTTATGCACCATAATTGTTTTGTACGGCTTTAAGTGAACTAGCTTTGTTACTTTCCAAGCTGACGTCTTAGATACGCCTGCCTGCTGCCCTAACTGACTTAATGATTTTTTGGGTGACTGTTCTAGTCGAAAAGCGATATCGTCAATTTTCTCCTCTGTGAGAATACGGTTGACCGAGTCTCTTTTTGTTAAAAAATGAACCCGTTTCTCTTACTTTTTTAACCAGACGCAGAATTGTTGATTTAGCTGGCAGTAAAGCGCCAGGATATTCGTGACGAAATTTACTGCGACACTTTTTAAACGACTTCTTCTTCACATATGTATCGTAGAGAAATATTCTTTGTTGCAAACTGTAACGTACCATAATTTTACTCACACTCAAACACGGTACAGATTAGTAAGAGTATGAAGCCCCAAACCAGCCAAACCGCAAAGAAACGTTTATTCACAACACTGTTGGAGCAGCGGAGGTGTTAAACAGTGCGGTGATTCACAGCGCCTTGTGGCTGGAGTTGCTGGCCCCACTGTCCCAGCAAGTTGCCGACAGCAACAGATTGGGAGGGTAGCGTTTCCCGGCGAACGCCCTGTTTTTCTACACTGTGCGTGCAATACGTTTCTTCAGAAACATCCACATCGTCGCCTGACACAAGTTGGTAGTCCCACCGCAAGGCGCGGTAGCAGATGATTCGGCGTTGGTGTGCTAGACGTGGAAAATTACCGTCGGGGATTGGAACGCCCCGCGAAAGACAGCGCAGAAGTATCAGACCTGAGAGCTGACAAAATACGAGCCACCCGAAATGTAAACAAGCATCGGCGGGTTGGCCGCAGATCGGTTTGGAGGTGAAGCTCATCTCGAAGCCGACGTTATCTGTCTTCGTGACGGCTACGGGCCTCCGTGGGCCGCTAGCGAGGGCTTTTCATCTTATCTCCAGCGCATTTTTGCATCCACTAATGGAATCCATTTCCTCCGGAGATGAGTTCTTTTCCATCTAGATATTCCGCTGTCACAGCCAGCGGCCGCGCGGTATGGACAGCGCATTCGGACGACACGCAACAGCACGTTGCACACGCCCGCGCCGCCACCGCCGGAAGGCAGATATCGCCCTAAACTGCTCTATTTTCTCTTCGCTCCGCCGTGAATAAATTCAGCACGGTCGGTTTTACTATCGATGTTATGATAACGACCGCCGTAGAGAGACCGTTCCTTCGACGCGAACGATATGCAAATGGTCTGGCGGTCTCCGAGAGGAAATAAACCAGCTCTCAAAAAACAACAAGTGGATCCGTACATCGGACTAAACCGCGCGCAATCTCTGTCTAGTAATCCTTTATGATTCATTCGTTAGTTGTTAAACTTTATTGCTCTACTCGGCGTACTTATTCCAGCCTCTAAATCACCGAGCCACCTACGAATCTGGCGATCACACTGGAAATATCATGTGTTATGTGTGGTTCAAATTAAGTGTTCTGCTTTTTTGTTTATTCTTGTATTTCTGAGCAGCAAAAACATTTAAAAGCATCTAATAAATCTAGTACAGTGAAAATACTTGTAGTTGTTTGAATGTTATCAAAAAATTGTGAAGGTTCTTCTTTAAACCCTATTTTAAAAATGCAGGCAATGTGCTCTCTACTCATTTTAAAGATAGCTTTCATGGTATCTCTGCGTTCCAGTTGAAATTTTAGTTTATTTATCCAGTTTTTTTACAGTAAATGTCTACAAAATTGGCATCCCTTTTTATTCCATATAGTTCTCACAAGTGACAGCTCTATTTTTTCCCGTTGATTTCGGAAAATAATGACTGCTTTCAACATCTACGTCCATACTTGGAAATGCACAAAAGTAAAAGTGTTATAGGCAGCTAAGTTTGAATTATACATTGTGGTGTGGCATATATAACCACATTAATATGAGGTATCTGGGCAACGCAACAGGGCATGCATTACGCTGGATTAGCGAAATTTCCAAGGTGTCGGAAGTACTTTCTGCTGAGCAGAGGTCAGCGAACTTTTAGCCTGTTACGGCAAACTCTCCATTCAGGCTGGAACAAAAGACATCACACACACACACACACACAATAGGCAGATATACGACCATTCACCGCTCAGTGTTGAGTCCGCCACAGTTCTGTGCGTGGACAGTGTTGTTCAGTGAGATTTATACCACCAAGCCTGGAGTGACCAATTGCAAATATGTGATAACGTCAAGACACGCCAAATCAGAAGTTCTGTGAATGCTCACTGCAAGAAACCAGGAAAACAGAATGGACATGAAAAAAGTACGACAGTTTCCGAAAAAATCCTCCAATCCCGTCAAAGGAAAGATGTACTGAATCTGAGTGTGCTTGGAGGGGCGAATGTTTTGGCAATTGCGTTATAGTTTATAAAATAGTTCTATTTTTTGTATACATTTCCGCCATTGAGGAGATAGGCAGGAACTCCTACAGTGACGATAGGACCAGAGAAAATCGGCCAAGCAGAAGGAGCAGCATCCCGATGTTTTAAAAGCTGGCACGAGAGGCTTCTCGTGGTCTGTTTGGTGGTCTCGCTGATTCCTGTTCACTTATGTCTGTGCACGAGAACGACCCATAAAGCCGACAGCATACCATGCGATCGGTTATGTCTTCATTTTGAGTCATAAGGTGACATATAAATTCAGTGTGGAGTCGGAGTTAGCTGACTACGTCAATGCCGGACAGACGGTAAAAATACAAACATTGCACAAGTTACTAATATTGTGTTTGCACTTAAAACCTCTATGATTACCCAACTTAACGCTCTGAGCGGAGAAGTCCGCACTATAAGAATCATCGCTTTCCGATATACAAACTGAGAGATTAGCCATGGCATTTTATAACCTCAACTAGCTGGTACCCACGACTTCGTTCGCGTTTGTAAAGAATTTGGATTGACAGTCACCGACATCTAACAACCATAGAGCATGATGGGAGACTCGATGCTATTACCACACACGAACGCCAGACATCTGCGCTATGTAGTTCAGGCAGCAAAGTAAAATTTACAGACACACATGTCTTTGGTCGAAATACGAAAATATCATTGATCGGCCACTTTCAACCACCATTTCTCCCACACTCCCACAGTTACTGAAATTCGTCCAACGTTGTGATCGAAACGTGACAGTGTTACTACCACACACAAACGTCAGTGATCTGCGATAGATAGTTTTCGGTGAAAAGTGATACACCAAGACACATGCGTCTTTGTCAGAAATATGAAAGTGCCGCAGGTAGTCCACTATCAACCACCATTTCTCCCAAACCCCGATAATTACCGACATCTAATCACTATTGTGCACGATAGGAGACACGATATTACTACCACACACAAACACTAATGGTCTATGCTATGAAGTTGTGGCAGGAAAGTGACATATGCAGAGACACATGTGTTTGATCGAAATACGAAAATATCCTTGATCTGCCACTTTCAACCACAGTATCTCCCACACTCACTGAAATTCGGCCAATGTTGTGATTGAAAGGTGACTCTATGTTACTACCACGCCAGTGATCTGCTATAGATAGTTTTCACTGAAAAGTGATACACCAAGACACATGCGTCTTTGGCAGAAATATGAAATTGCCGCAGGTCGACCACTTTCAACCACCATATCTCCCACACTCCCACAGCTACCGACATTTAACCACCAGAGTACACGATGGGAGGTTTACTGCTACTACCACACACAAACATCAATGGTATATCCTATGTATTTGTGGCAGGAAAGAGAAGTATAAGGAGACACAAATTTTTGGTCGAAATATGAAAACGCCCTGCATTGATCAAGATTAATCATCTTATCTTCCACATCCCCACAGCTATCGGCATTCGGCCAACGTTGTACACGATAGGAAACTCCATGCTACTTTCTCACACAAACACCAGTGTTCTGTGCTATGTATTGGTGGCTGAAAAGTGAAATATAGGGGAAAAAACGTCTATTTATATATATATATATATATATATATATATATATATATATATATATAAGATTAATTAGTTTTACATCACACCTTTCCAAGATTGATAACTCAATGAGTATTGTGGGTGACTTCTAGAGCCACCTTTCTTACAACCGAGGTTGTTAGCCCCGGAGGATTTTTAACAGCCGCCCCTTACATGGAGACAGACGCTGACCAAAAGCCGCCCAATATGAGAACAGTCACTTTTGGATATTGATTTGATTTTTAATTCATGGTGGACTCCACTAGGCTCTTCCGCTCTCTCTGCCGTTGAGAATCAAATTCCTCTTCCGCCTTTGAGACCGTTGACCGGTTTTCACCTAGTAACCCTAGGCAGGGGCCCTTACAGGGTGCTACCATCCGGAGCCAGATGGACCCAGGTTTTTTAACGAGGTGTTACTCCTCCCCCTCCTCCTTCCTCCTCTCTTTGAGATGTGGCTCCGGGCTTGGGACCGGCAATGGTTTAAGGAAGTGGAAAGGGATCTCAGAGAACTCCAGATTACCGAAGTGATGTTAAAGAGTGGTACAGCCAAGACCGTGACCAAAGACAAAAGTAAGAGGTTCCAAGTTGCGATAAACACCAAAAAACCGATTCAAATATCAGAAGAGGAAAGAAGGAAGAGATCAGATAGAATGAAGAAATACTGGGAGAAGAAGAAAACGCAAGCATCCAAGAAGTGATTGATCTGACGTACCCCAAAGATGGGTGATTCGAAAAAAAAAAAAAAAAAAAAAAAAAAAAAAAAAAAAAAAAAGATTAAATGGTTTCTGTGATTGAAACAGGGGACATTAACTTTTAACAAGTAATCTCATTACGTGTCCTGCCAAAAACCGTAAACTGTTATCTTCTAAATGAAAATCTGAACGGATATTTTGTTGTCTTGTATTATTTAATCACTAATTGTTAGTGACCATTAATGTAGGAGGAAGGTATTGTTTGTGAATAACTTTTGATTGTTTATCATTATTAAATTAAAATCACCTTATGTTTATTGGCCTTCATTCAAAGAATATATCGTCAAGTAATGACCTTTTTCATTCTCAGTAATGATTGGTAGATTATTTCGAGCCCCTTTTTCAATACAAAATTTAAATAATCATATGTATTTTAGTAAATTAAAATAATAATTAATTTCCTTTTATGACAGAGGCATACCGCACCGTTTCAACATGAGTATGGCACATTACCTTGTCCGTATACGATTCAGCCTAATGTCAATGTTTGCATCAAACTTTTGACAGGACTGGGCTTTGCAGGTGAGCGATAGCGTTCTGGACTCGCATTCGGGAAGATGTGAAATTTCTGCCATCCAAATTTAGGTTTTCCATGCTTTTTCCAAATCACTACATGTGAATGACAGGTTGGTTTCCTCGCGGTCCTCTTTCCTATAAGGAAGATGATCTGTTTCGAGCAACACGGAATGCACTTATGTTTCGAAATACTGCGCGAAATGAGTTTAAGGAGGTTTACTTGTACAACGATGTTTGTGACTCGAGCAAATAATGTTAAATTTATCTTTCTTTTATGAAAACTTTCAAACCATCTGTTGGGATGCGGATCTCATAAGGTATAACGATAGTTCAAAGTTTCATATGAGTCCTTTAATAGGGCTTTGCGTCAGAATTCTTCAATATTCGAAGTATCAATTAGAATTTAGAATTAGCTTTACCTACCACGGATATTTCGTCTTATCAGACTGTACCAATGACTGTTACGACATCCTGTTTCTGTAAAAGTATGTTACTTATAAAGAGAAAGAAAACTATCCCACGATTAATCAAAGTGATTCTGAATACGATCTGCAGCATTGGCAGGGTCTGTAACAGACAAGCTGCTTGATTAAATGATTAACTACTCTAGCTCTCAATGCATAATTGATACATAACCACAAGCAGTAGAAAATATAGATACTTCAGACACACTGTATGAGAAATATACACTCCACACATGACCTTAAAGTTTATTTAATTTTTTTCTCACCGAGTATTTACACTATTGAGATATCTTCTGCTACGGTTCAAAGCGGTAATTAATGCTCTGACACGTAAAATTTATTGATTGTTACCGGTATAGAATTTAATGTAACGTACATCTCATGGTGGAAAGGTAGTGGAGATGCCTTTTAAAAAATCTTTAAAAAAAGAGTAGGATATTTCTTTAAATGGGAAAAAATGTGGCTACTTTTATATCAAAGCAGTTTTAAGTTTTTTTTTTTTTTTTTTTTTTTTGTTTTTTTTTTTTGCCGATGTTTGTTATTCCATTCATGAAAGTTTTTTATTGAGTGTTCACCGACATACTTGCGGAAAAGCTCCTAAAAGTCTGGATTAGAATTTCGTGCAGATAAGGTTTGGTGTTGCCCCAACACACGCTGAACTGCTGGGTGAGGTGATAAATTGTTTTAGCCCACGTTCCGACTTAAAAACCAATTTACATGCACGCAGGACCGTAAACGTTATAACACTGCTGACTTTTAACCTATTCTACTCTAGCCCCTGAGGGAACTTGGAAAAGCGTACAAATTATCATTCTTAAACCAGAGACTACATTACACACATATAGTGTTGGTTAACCTATAATACGATTATATTGGTCACCATACTTGTTAATAATTGAATTCAAAGCATACCACTTATGAATGACAAATGGTACTGTATAGTTCGAATCATACCGAAAATAAAATAAAAATCTAAATGCTACCCACTTCGTAATCGACTGATTAAACTGAGGGAAGTTTGCAGATTTTAATGCTGAATTCGAGCTCTGGAAAATCGGGTTACTAAAACTGACCTAAAATGAAGATAGTCACATTAAACTTTATCTGCAGTGATCTATTTCATCCATCATCCCACGGGGGTCGTAAGGATACGAAGTAGGTGAGGGAATAAACTGCCTTTATATGATCTGTTTTCCCTCGAGCTATTAAAGACGGGAATAAATAAGACGAGATCAAGTAATGCAGAAATTTATAAATATTTATCATTGCGGTTTTATTAACGTATTCGTGTAATAATTATTTCACTGCACATATAAACAATAATGAATAAGGTTTTTTTCTAGGTCATTAGAGGCAGGACTGAGGACATTTTATATTTACCCTTCATTTATACAGCCTAATGATCTGAGTGACTAAATTAGGACCTACATATTAATTTTTTACATTGTTGATTACAAAGCATCAGGAGATTTGCACAAAACATTTGCATGCAAGGAATTTTTGCATATAGTTCCATTACACTTTGACTTACTGTCTAATTAAATGTCTAATATTACATTTGCTCTTGCTTACAGTTATAACATTTACAGCTGCTATTGCAAACTTTTATGTTATAGAATCACAAATGTCGCTTATTGTTGTTGTAGTGCTGGTGGTGTTTACTGTAATATTCCGGTTCTTAGAGTATCCGATTATTCAATTAGTTGCAGTTAGCCCAGTTTGTACATATCTGTCTGTAATCTATTATGTAGTTATACCGGATTACTGGATAATAACAATTGCTTATAAGTAACATTCACTTAATTTTATGTTCTAAGCCACTACAATCCTGAGCCAGTTCGCATTTGCAGCATCCCGGCTTACCATTAATATGGAAATTAACTCCCAAATATTGTTATGATTCATTGTGTATTTGTACAAAAGTCAATGATACATTCCGTATATCTTGCAAACAAGTTTGTTTTGGCCGCGTTAGAAGCGCTTAGTTTGCTGAGTACAGGAACGGAATTAGTTTCTGAAGCAACCCTCCCGGCATTCGTTGGAGTGATTTGGAGAAACCGTGGAAAACCGAAATCTGAATGGCCTGACGGAGATTCGAACCGCCGTCCTTCCTATTGCGAGGCCAGAGCTTTACCGCTCACTCGCCATGGTCGGTGTTAATCTAGATTCTTGGTTATGACCATTGAGATAAGTTCAAAGATGAAACAACAGGAACTGAAACAAATGTTCACGAAGGATTTCAGTCTTGATATTAATATTGCTACCCAGGAGGCGCCTTGCCCATATTACAAAACGTAACCTTTCGGTCGACATTTTGGATTCTTCATCAGAGTTTAACGACTAATAGAGGTTGCTAAGTCAACTAACGATATCCACCAGCGGAGCGACTCAATAGGCGATTATCACGTGACATTGGTCGGTGCTCTTCATTAAGAAATTTGTACTACGGTGTTTAGACTCAAACTTTTGTTTTCACTATAGTTTGGTGGTCGCTTGTCAGGTTCTAAAGACCCTTAAACGTTCTTCTAGGATGCAAGTTTTTTGCTTCTGCGAAATCACTTTGGTTATGCAGCGAATTTCATAGCAGCTCATTTATCACCTTTACTATGCTTAAAACGATACAAGTGACCCCATCAATTAAGTACATATGACTCTAAAATATTTTCGCAATAGAGTTCTGTAGCATGTCATATGCTCCAGCATTATAACATTATTTTATTACGCTTTAGTGACAGTTACTGATGCATGATCGCAACTTGCTCCAGATTTTTTTAAAAAAGCTTTGGACGCTGTATCACGCATTTGCATTTGGTTAGTATCTCAATAGAATTATGAATTGATTTGTGACTTCTTAACTTATTTGACGAACTGTGTCATAGGATATGTTCCCCTAAAAATCGAATATTTTCTTGAGAAAATAAATGAAGCATAAGCTTTTCTTTCCCCCAGCTCGCCTTCTTCAATGAACTGGAGCGGTCTGAAATTAACCTGGTAGTTAGTGAGTACACTAAACGCACGTGGGGTCCCCATTTGTCGCGAAATGGCCAGTCGACCCAACTTTCACATCTCATTCAGTGTTTCGCGTGGAACCGCAACTGCTTTCTATTCGGTACACAGATAAAAAGCTAAAGGTTGATTACGATTAAAGGGACATTTTACTTTATCTTGAAACATTATTTAAATTGAGCCTATATAACTGTTGTTTACCAGACTACTGGAAAAGTGTGATAGTAGTTCCGGTCCATAAAGGAGTGGTGACAAAGAGGGTTGAAAACTATAGGCCAACAATCTTGACATCGGTGGTAGGTAAATTAATGGAGAGATTAATATGCAACCATATCAGACGTGTCTGTGAGGAACGTAATTGGTTTTCAAGTCGGCAACATGGCTTAAGACAAGGATATTCAGGCAATCTCAGTTAGTAGGCTATGTGCAAGATATTTCTGATGAAATTTACAGGGGAGGTTACGTTAATAGTGAATCACTAGATCTTTCAAAGGTCTTTGACAGAGTGAGCCATAAAATGGTGCTAAATAAGGTAAAAACTACTGGAGTTGATAAACAAATGATTTGCTTGGTAGAAGAATTCCTAAAGGGTAGAAAGCTAAAAGTCATGGTAGGAAATGCAGTATCAAAAGAAGTAGGAGTGAACATGGGAGTACCACAGGGTAGTGTATTGCTATTCATTATTGTAATGAATGATTGTATTAATGGTTTACTGTCAGAAGTTAGATTATTCAAATATTCCTTAATATTTTCGTGCAATGAACTTTTTCTGAAGGATTTAGGTATTTTGAAAGTATTTCAATAAATTCCGTGCAGGCAACCTAAGTACATAATGCAAATAAATGTTTGAAGATTCAAGCGTAAAGCAACGTTTAAACGAACACATATATATTTCCTTAGTGATTAAAGCAGAAAATTTTAACTCCTTGCTTAATTTCACAGCAACTCGAAGAAATATTCATGAAGAATATATGTCATCGTACGATGTTCAGAGGAGATAAATGTTTTTCTACTTTCTTTATTCAACCGCCTCCAGTAATAATAAAAAAAAAAAAAATCGTAGGGCCTTTTATATTCTTTCTAAAAATTGTTTTTGTCACGAGCAATTTATAACTATTCACAACAAAACCGAAATCGATAAATGAGGACTCATTTTACAGATTAAGATCTCCGGTTTGGTAACATCATAATTTTAAAAAGGAACTTATCGTAATTCGACCCTTAAATGACAAAAAAGTATGATTATTTCTGAATTTTTTTTTTTTTTTTTCTCCCTCGATACCTAACCGAAATCTATAAATGAGGTATCTTTTAAAGATTAAAATCGCTGCTCTGGTAATTCTGCTGGGGGTTCTATGCTTGATTCCCAACAATGCACTTCCATATATGAATACGAGAGTAACTAAGTTCTTGCTTGCCTGGCTATAACCGATGGATATGTGCTGACAACTGCATTAATTCAGAGAACAGATCTTAGTTGGAACAGCTCACGCCCTTGCTGTAGTCAGGGGTGGAGTGGGTGAAAGTGGAGGTGTGGGTGGAGGTGGCTGCAGAACTTGCGCTTGAGCACACCCAGATCCCTTGTTTCTCTTCGTTAAGTAAACTCCAACGAGAAAGCGTTTAGTAATCGTATGGGCTTCTCAGGGATCTAAACCTACACAATTTATACAAGATGTAGTGCAAGCATATGTAAAATGTTTCAGATTTTCTTTATCTTATATTGGCTTTTCGTTGTCCATATACATTATAGTTTTACAACTTTCAAAGCGTAGGATCACTTTTTTTTAATCTCATGCAGTCGTTTCTGTCTCTCCGTGATAGTAGGTTTTTTTTGTGATGTGCAACAGTATTATAACATACATATTATTTATACTGCTACTACTATAAACCCACGACTGCATATTGGATATAGTTACGTGTCTAATAGTAGAATAGTTACCACTATTAAGATTAAAAAAAAATCATGACAACTTGGCCTGATATGCCTAAAATATGAACTTAAATTTTGCATTAAATTCAGCGTAAGGAAAAAATTGACCACGTTTTTATTTCTAATATCCCTATCCCCAAATCTGATGTCCAATTCCTGAAGATGACTGACCATCGTGACAGTACTTCACTGAATCGTAAAGTACAACTTTATTTCATGTTTGTTGGCCCTAAAAATTTATCATAGTTTTTAACTAATTTGATGTATTTAATTTAAAATGGAATGCTATGGAAATCAAACTTTATGAAAGCATTCTGGCAATTAATTTCTTCGCAGTTGCATCACTATTAAATAACTCTCGTAACCTCGATGAGGTGAAGCTGCTATCTTTATCATAGGAAACGTTGCAAAAGGAGTCAAAGGCTATGTTATTGTAAAAATACTAGTATGTGATCTTCGTGTTACAGACATAATGTCTCCAGATGCCCATGTCTCTTTTTTTTTTTTAACTGCTTTACGTCTCTTTTTAACATCGAGGTCTTTAGAGACGGGAAAGGATGGGGGGCAAGGATGGGGGCAAGGAATGGGAAGGAATTCGGCCATGGCCTTTTGAAGGAAGCATCCCGGCATTTGCCTGGAGTGATTTGGGGAAACCATGGAAAACCCAAATCTGGATGCCCGGACGGGGATTCGAACCGCCGTCCACCCGAATGCGAGGCGAGAACGCTAACCATTACACCGCCCCGCTCGGTCCCATGTCTCTAAAATGGCGTTGGCAAACTGATACTAATACGAGATACATTAAACGTCTTAAGAGGGAACTAATTTCTACTACTATTTGATTGGTGGTGATTAATGAAGTCGTAATTAATTCTAATCTTAAACGACATCTAAATAATACTTTAAGTAGAAAAATTTAAATTATAAACTTTTAGATAAAAAATGTTTAGATCAAAACTAAATTTAGGAGAAGGGGTTTCTTGTGCAATGATAGGACTTTCTTTCCGTTTTCTGGAAACATTATTGAGTAACATCACAAGAACTCTATTGGCATTCATAAATTATTTATCTTTAGTGAAACTACAAGACAAATATGGCTTTACTATTTACTGCTTGCTATTTTACCGTAATGTAATAGTAATCATTTGTTTTTGTAACTTCTATTGCATGTGGAAGTGAGTCCCAGTTGTAGTTTATCCACTATGAACACCACAGATTCTCCCAGCACTTGCAGTTGTCTTTTATACAGGGCTAGTCAACATGATAGCAGTGATTTCAGATAATTACTACAGATTTATTATTTTACATATACTTACAAGATTACACAGATATATAAACAAACTGTGAAAGTTTTTTTGAGTGTCTACAGATGCTCAATATGTGCATCTTTAGTGACTCTGCACACATCAAGTCTATAATCGAGTTCTTCCCATACCCTATGCAGCATGTCTCTGTCAATGAGAACAAATGCACTGGTGATGCGAACACGCAGGTCTGGCAGATCAACTGGTACTGTTGGCACGAGCACTGTGTCTTTTATGAAACCCCAAACAAAGAAGTCGCAGGAGGTTAGGTCAGGGGAACGAGGAGGCCATGACATCAGCTGACGATCAGCATCCTCAGCAAGACCAATTCATCTGTTTGGAATCCTGGTGTTTAGAAAATTACGGACAACTAGAGAAAAATGTGGTGGAGCACCGTCCTGTTAGAAAATGAAATCTTCACTGTCAGCTTCCAGAACTGGCATGAGCCAATCCTGCAACATTATCAGATAGATTTTCCCTGTGATCGTCACCTTATTAAAGAAAAAAGCCCATAAAGTTTCTTTCGTGAGATCGCGCAAAACACGTTCACTTTGGGAGAGTCACGAACGTGCTGCACGTAAGCAAGGAGCTTTTCTGTCCCCCAAATGCGCACATTGTGCCTGTTCACTTTTGCACTCACATGAAAAGTGGCCTCATCACTAAACACAAGTTTTTCTGCGGATGTTTCGCCTTGTTCTAGACATTGGGCACAGAACTGAAAGCGATTCAGTTCATCGTTGTGCGACTATTACCTGCAAGGCTTCATACACAGTCTCTTCCGTAGGATTCTCCAAACGGTCTTCTGTGGAATACCTAATTCCCTGCTCGCTCGAGGAGTAGACTTCTGTGGGCTACGAACGTAACTGGTGCGCACACGTTCAACGGTTTCTTCAGACACAGGAGAGAGACCAGTTGTTTTACCTTTACAAAGGAATCCCGTGGCTCTAAACTGTTGATACCAACGCCGAATGGTGTTAGCATGCGGGGGATCCTTGCCGAACTTTGTTCAAAGTGTCACTGAACAGTTGACACAGACTGAGTCGAATGAAATTCGAGAACGACGTACACTTTCTCATTTTCAGCCATCTTGTTCTCTAGCGCTCTAGCGGTCACCGCGGGAAGCTTGCATTTAGTGCAATCGAAACTTGGAGAGCCACTTGTCTTATAGCAGCAAACCCCATCATCGTACCTATAATAGTACAGCCAAAGGAAATATCGTGAAATCGCTGCAATCATTTAGAGTAGCCACAGTCGACTCTAATAAGCAATGTCGCCGCTTACACCGGCAAATCCATAACGTAGGGACACCGTGCTGAACATTTTGAACTTACAAACAAAATGCGACGACCGTATCAAAAACAAGCTGTAATGAATTAGTATATTTTAATTCATGATGAGATAGCCTACTGGAGTAACTTCACCATGCCTTTGGTTCATGTAATTTAATTCTTTGTAGCCACAGCACGTTTCAAGGTTAATCTCTCCCACCTAGCGTGAGAACGGCTCCTCGCACTTTATCCTATATTTTTCTGTCGTCAGTCTTTCGACTGGTTTGATGCAATCCTCCATCCCTTCCTATCTTGTACTAACCTCTTTATCTCTACATATCCCTCACAACCCACATCCTTAATCATCTCTTCATATACGAGGCGCGTCCAGAAAGTAAGTACCGTTTGGTAATAAAATGAAATTGTACACAGATACAGAAGAAATTTTTATTGCACAAAATTCTACAACTCTTAAACTACTTTTCCACATAACTGCAGAAATTTTGCAGGCATTTGTCATAGCGTGGCACCAGGTTTTGTATACCTTCTTCATAGAAATCTGCCGCCTGTGTCTTCAACCAGTTGGAAACAGTTTCTTTCAGCTCGTCGTCATTGGTGAAGTGATGACCGCCAAGGAAAGACTTGTGATGTAAGAACAGATAAAAGTCGCTAGAAGCGAGGTCAGGGCTGTACGGAGGATGGTGAAATACGTCCCAGCCAAATCCCTGTACGAGGTTTTTCGTCACGTTTGCAGTGTGTGGTCGTGCGTTGTCGTGAAGCAAAACAATACCTTTTGACAGCAGTCCCCGGCGCTTATTCTGAATTGCACGGCGCAATTTCCGAAGTGTCTCGCAATAAGCATCTGCTATAAATGTTTGACCACGCTGTAAGAAGTCAATGAGTAGGATGCCTTTCCAGTCCCAGAACACTGTGCACATCATTTTCCGAGGTGTCTTGATTTGCTTCGGCTTAACCTTTGGTGGGGATGAAGTGTGCCTCCATTCCATTGATTGCCGCTTACTCTCAGGGGTGTCGTAAGAAACCCACGTTTCATCTCCTGTGACTATCCGTCTCAGAAACTCTTCGCCGCTTTCAGCATAACGGGTCAAAAACTCAAGTGCACTACCCATTCGTTGTGTTTTGTGTTGCTCAGTGAGAATCTTTGGTACCCAACGTGAGAAAAGTTTACGGAATTTCAGTTGTTTGGTAACAATTTCATGCATCAGTGATCGTGAAATTTGGGGGAAGTCCATAGCGAGAGCACTAATTGTAAACCTACGGTTTTCCTGGAGCTTGTCATCAATCGCGTGAACCAAAGGTGGACGCCCACTTCGTTCTTCATCGTGCACATCACTACGCCCGCCATTGAACTGTCGGACCCATCTTCTCACCATCGAATCACTCATCGCATTTGGTCCGTAAACATCGCAAATTTGCCGATAAATTTCACTTGGTTTCACTTTTCTCGCATTCAGAAACCGAATCACAGACCTGATTTCACAGGCGGCGGGATTTTCAATCAACGCCGACATTTCAAACAAGCACAACAAAGCGTACGTAACTGACAGCGATCTCCAAATGGCGCACGTTCTTCCCCTTGATACACATCGTCTACAGCGCATGTGCGGAACTGCAATCGCAGCGCTGCAGCGGAGATAAATTGAAACGGAACTTACTTTCTGGACGCGCCTCGTATATTCTCATCTCTGTATTCCTCCACAGTTTTTACCTTTGAATGTTCCCTCCACTATAAAACCCTTAATATGCCTTAATGAGCCAATTAAGTAGTAACCACCTCCTGGCCCGGTAAGACTGGCTGACGGGACGCTGATTTCTCCCACTAGAGTTTAGCTCATGGAGATGTTCATGGCAGCGCTCCACGCCAAACTCCACGTATGAATTAACAGGTACTACCTAAATACATTCACTTACCCTATGCCGGCTAGGAAAGATACTCCAAGTAGCTTGAATTTAAATAGTAATATTCTTGAATTGACTGATTCATTAATATTTTCATGATTATTTATATGTTAGTCCATGTATACCATTCAAGTTAATTTTCTTAAAGCTACTTAATCTTTCGTTCGCTATTTCATTTGGTAATGCTAATTTTCTCGTCATAGGGCTTGAGAGCTGCGTAATCCTTCGGTTCCATCGACCACATATTTCAAGTAGAGCTAACCCGAAAGTGAGTCTGATCGAAGTGAACTCTATTGTATGTGGTGGATACCGCTCGATTCGCTACAAAGCGACACGTCGAGTTCATGTATACTGATATCGCATTAAGGTAAATATAGCAAGGATCTCCTCGCTAGGGATTTACTTACTCAGAATCTGTAAATATAATACCTGTAAAAAAATTAGTTTGGGGCATTTCTAATGGCCTATAGAAATGAAATCAACTGTTTCAAAATCAAGAACTGTGATGCTCCATCCTACCTCTTGCTTTTGTCAGATATACTCATTAATTCAAATTTCATATCGAAAACAGTCCACATAATACGAACGTTCCTATACCACCACCAATTTCCAATTTTAAGTTTCCCCTTTTTTTAGTATCTTCCTGACGTGATAAATCTTCGCTTTCACGAAGTGCAATGTACCATACACTCATCTTTAGAAATTCAAATGGTTCATTATAGAAGCAAGCTTTTTTGACTAGTAATTATTAATTTTACCTTTCTTCTTTCACCTAGAAACTTCAATACCACCTCATAAAATACAAATTTACCAATTGGATAGGTATAAACAGTAAAGGACTACATTATAACTTGCGAAATGAAGACTAGCTTTGATGTGATTTTCACTTCAATATAGCACAATATCGAGCCGTTTTTTGCTATCTCAAAGTTACCATTTTTTCTTATTTTCTCTTCCTGATTCATTTCTTATATTAAGTTATCTATTAAATTTTCATGTTTATAGTAAGTATTTAATTCATGACATCCTGTTGTCCACTAATTTGGTAGTGCACATTAAAGCACCGACATACCAGCCAAGGGAGCTACGTCAGGCTCTGCTTCAAACCCGAGCGTGACATAGCGGGCTTACATGATAAAGTTTTAGACATTTTTCCCTAGTCATATAGGAGAATTCGGAGACAGTTCCTACTTCGTAAGATACTCAATTCACCAGCAAAATGATGCTTACAATCTGGCTGATAAACTCTCGAATGATATAAAAATGAGATAACTTACAGAATCGGTAGATGCGTCATTTTGTAGCAAACAACCTCAATTTTGATGCACGTAGTGCATCAGTACACCATTCCGCCACCAGGAGCGCCAGCGTAGTGCACAGTTAAGATGGCTACTTTCACTGGTGCGTAGCGTGCTCGCTGTGTGTTTTTGTTTTATGGAACGAACTCTGCAACAACCGTTCGGCGTAAATTTCGCACCGAATACGCTAAAGAACCTTCAAGCATGCCTAAAATGTACTCTTGGCACTATAACTTTGTTGATTGTTCACTGCGACATGATACGAAATCATCAGGTCGCCCGCATGCTGATGATTGTGTCGAAAAGGTTAGGGAGAGTGTGGTGATATATTCTTGGTTATTTATGTCTGTAGTTACCACTTTTCACCTTTACCTTATATTTTTATATTGCTAGCATCTACATATGAACAGATGCGTAAGTTATTTATTGTTCTGGTAAAACTTTTATTTATTCAGTTAATGGTTTAACAACTTCCACCAACACCAGTTGTAAATACGACCGTTAATCTTTAAATCAGACTTCTCATATTTACATTTCTCTATCCGCATATTCAACTTGCGAACTTAATATAACGCCTCTACCAACTAGGCTTTAAACATGTTGCTCCTGGCAACCAATATCTCAAAACAAAAGGAACACGAATGTAACCCAATCTCAAAGAGTAAGCATATTAATATACTTGCATACTACATAATAGTCCATAATATAACCATATGATCATCACAAGAGCTTTGCCGGCAGTCAACAAAAATCAACGCGACGTGCGTTTCGCGAGACTGGCATTCCACGAAAGACTGTTTGGCGAGTACTGCGAAGACGTTTAAACTTGAAACCATACAGATTCACAATGGCATAGCATATAGTGATGCAGATAAGATTTCTCGTGTGGAATTTTGTGCGGAAATGTTGCATCGGATAGAGGACGGACGAGTCATTCCTGAACACAATAATCTTCAGCGATGAGTCAACATTTCATATCAGTGGCATGGTGAACACCCACAACTGCAGAAAATGGGACACCGGAAATCCACTGGAAACTCTGGAACACGTTCTTGACAGTCCCAAAGTTAATGTGTTATGTTCCCTTAGCAAACTGAAAGTGTATAGCCCTCTTTTCTTTATGGAGAAAACTGTCACTAATACTGTGTATCTGGATATGCTTGAAAACTTTTTAATTCCACAGATCGATGAAGATGACCGAGATGGGAATGTTTACTACGAGTAAGACGGTGCACAAGCTCATTTCCTAACGGAAGTTCGAGGTTTCCTCTATAATCGCTTCCCAGGTTGGTGGATTGGCCGTGAAGGGCCAATCACATGGCCACCTCGTTCCCAAGACTTGACAGCACTGGATTTCTTTCCCTGGCGTTTCATTAAAAATCGTGTTCCTCCCCTACCAAACAATTTGACCGACCTGAAATATGGAACCTACGCTAACGTTGCACAAGTTACGCCCGATTTTGCTGCAACGAGATTTGGAAGAAACTGACTACCGGTGGGATGTTTACCGCATCACAAATGGTAGTCACACTGAACCAAAATAACACTTGACACTTTTATGTGTTTTATGTGTTTGCTACAAAATGACAGATCTACCAATTTTGTAACTTATCTCAATAAATTTCTATATCATTCCAAAGTAGTAAAGCCATTTTTGTCTCACTCTGTATAGCAGAATACTGCAGTTAAAAGCTGAAGTGGAAGTAGAAGAACATATTATTAATGTGGTATTTTGTGAATTCTAGCTAAAAAAAGAAATTATTCTGCTTTTCGGTTGAAAGTTCAAATATTGTGACTTAAGCATTATATATAAAGAGTATGGAGGGCGCTTGCCCTCCCACGTACGGGATATTATCTATTATATGCGACGCTTACTCAAAGTGTTTTATAAAACCGTCGAAAAAAGGTTTGCAAAGAAAATTGTTTTTTTTTCGTGAAGGAAATAAGCCTTGAATTTTTCTAATATAAAAGGTCGCTTGCTTTAAAGAAGTTTCTTTTGCCACGAGGACATTGAGGTAGTAAAACGGTTTTTTAGCTAAGGACGCATCTGTCTCGCAACAATAAAGTAAAGAGTAACAGACTTTTACTAGAAATGAGCATTCTCTTCACTCGGTTATTAGAATGTAAAATACGAGAGGAGGCAAAAACTCACCAGGAAGATGGATTATTAAAGGAGCTGGATAAGAGGTTCCACTGCGATTATATTGATCTAGGCTTTCCTAGTTTGGTTTTTTGAAATACTAGCGGAGTTCCCGGCATTGGCGTAGATTTACCCCGCAATAAGAAACATTTGTACAAAGTTTCATAAAATTTGCACCAACTTTTTTTGGAATTAAAGAAAACCTAGATTCACCCGCCCCCTATCAGGTAACGGGTGGATTAAAGTTTATTTGCCGTACACTTTTTTCATTCATCCGAAAAGATTCATCTACATCAAGCTTCGTTAATTTGGTTAAGAAATTGCATTACTAAATTACTAAATAACGCTAGATTATGTTAGAAACTCAGATTTGATTCAATTGCGAAGTGGATGCATATACTTCTTGCTCGAAATGCCAGCTACTTAACCGTCCGCAGATTCAGCCTTTTATACAAATATTAAAAGTGAATCCGGAATAATATTATCGTAAACAGAAGATTAATACTGGAGGCCAGAGTCATTGTCCAAAGATCTTACTAAAAGAAAATCTCTGTTTTTTTATGGCTATCTATTGCGTTTAAAAATTGATATCCTGAATTAAAGGAAAGAATACTTCAAATTTTGTTTAGTGTGCAAAATAGTTATTATTGTAAAGTTGTCTTATTGATTTCATTAAAGGCTGTGGTCAGAGACATTGTAGTTGTGTGTTTAGTGCATAGTATGCAACATCTAATCCTTCCATCTTTGGGATTTGTCATCATAACTTCAGAATTTCATTTAATGATCCTGCGTTATTTAACGTTGAAACATAAGACATGCCAAACAACTGAATTGAGATTCTAAGCTTCAAAACGGTGAAAATCCCATCAAAATCTGCTCAGTAGTTTCCGAGTTTTTATAAGACAAATGTATCCCTTTTCCGTTTTATACATATAGATAGATTAAAACGGGCGACAGCATTCAGCAACTCCAAGCCAGGAAATTTTTTCTTGCAATTTCCCTTCCTTCAACCATTTAACAGTGAATCGCGTAGTAAATTAATTATTACGGTGTGCCTGAGAGAATCATGAGTGTTAAATGTTCAGTTTTCAGTCTTTTACATAGACGGAATACATAGATGGAATTACTGAAGCTGATGTGTTAGAGGTAACACTCTCGCATTGCATTCTGGAAGGCGTGGGTTCTAATCTACTGAAGTGAACGGAGTTCTTTATTTGGCTAAAAGCTACATTGCCTAGGTATGAAATGAGAACGGCATGTTGTATGTTAAGAAACCATACAGAGACATCAACCGAGGATTTAGATCGCTGACAGTTAGTAAAAAGTGCGTAATGGTCGAGCAAAGTAGAGCAGAAGACCGCATTGATCGGTCTCATGGTGTATCATTTGCCCCTCCACTTTAGGACCGTAGTGAAAGTTGGGTTAAAAACCACTGCACGGGCATCGAAGAGTGTCTTGTCTTGCCGTGTCTCGTCGGGTCTTGTCTTCATCGTTCAGTCAGAGCCAGCAACAGTCGGAGCCAGCAACAGTCAGAGCCAGCAACAGTTGGAGCAGAGGTTTTTTTTTTCCGGTGCCTCTACGGGGTTTGTGTGGTCAGTTGGGGATCATCGCCGTAATAAGCTGCGTTAGCAACTGGACGATTTTCCCCAACTGATTTTCACGTTTTGGCTCATGGATGCAGCATTGATGCACGCGCTGGTCACTTTTATCGGTCGGCGGATGGTTTTTGCCGCGGCTTGACGCCCTTTTCTGTGGGCCGCCAGGTCTTTCGACTGTTCGGGCATGGCTGGGTTGATGTTGACGTCTTCCGATGGCGGCTTGGAGCCTTCTCTTCACAGGACATCCCCCGTAGCTGGTGGCGTGGTCAGAACAGCAGTTAGCACATCTCGGCGTTGCATCTCGCGGACGTGAGCTTACCAGGTTGCTGTGGTTCCCGCCGCAGCGGACGCAACACACTTGCTTGTTGCAGTCCGAGGCCTTGTGCCCGAATCCTTGGCAGCGGAAGCATTGTTGTATCGCTGCCATAGGTTTCCTCCTCTTTGGTTGATTTTTGAAGTTCAGGCCGCTCCTGTTCGTGTCTTGGCTGCTGGCCAGGTCGGTGTGCTTGGCTTTTGTGGGCACGCTCCTGCCTGGTGCTGGGCGTGTTGTGGAGTTTCTGTCTTGAGGTGTTTCGATGGAGTCTTCTGGAGATGGTTCTGCGTGTATGGTCATTGCTGTGTGCCTAGTATTCCCTTAGGAGTCCATGCTGTATTTTATGTTTCTAGTTTCTAGGAATTTCTTGACGTCTTCGAGATCTTCTTGGCTCATACAGGTGACAAGCAGCTGAGTTGGCGATGAACATGCATGCGCCATTATTGTCTCGTCCTGATGGGATTCTCTTGATATGGGACGTTTCTGATCGTCGTGGCTGCTGTCGTGTAGATTGGTTGAGTTTTGTTGTTGCTCGATGTCTTCACGGTTAGATGAAGCCAGTGTCTCTTGCTCCATCGCTGGTTCTACGTTGCTGCTTGAGTTTCGGTGACGGATGTAGAGCGTTCGATGAAGATCGTCGAAATACTCATCCTCCTTGAAGTTCTTGGAAAAGACGAGTGGTTCAGAGGGAACGCAGACGTCTAGTTGGAGCAGAGGGAACGCAGACGTCTAGTCGCCCTCCGGTCGGGGCCGCGGAATAGAGCCACACATGAAGATAGGCAGCGCCTAATAGGTTGGCCCTACTGCAGGGTATGGTTCGACGTGGAAAGCCAGCGTTGAATTATCCACATTGTCTGGGGTTACTGGGCTTAATAATCGCCCGCAGTCGCAGACGCTCTTGCGGTCCTCAAAGCAAAGGCTATACTTACGCAGTTATAATATCAGGAATTATTTGCCAGTATAAGTCATAACAATACTGTTGGGAGGTAGCACAACAGCGCCTTACCTTGTAATCTTGGGCAGTAATCCTAATGTATACCACTTGTATATTTTGTACAGCACCGTGTCGTGATTGTAAATAATGCACACAGTACATGTTTACGACATCATTCACCCTGATGATCCTGCCACAAATGTCTCACTCCGATTCCAGATCGACTTCTATGCTCGATCCTCATCCATTCGCTCAGTCCTCTCATCGAATCTAACTGTGTCTCCACTGGGACTATCAGTATCGTCATAGTCCCTACAGGTTTACCGGTGTCCAGGTGGGCGCACCACACTGTGACCGGAAATCCAGATTTCAGTTTTCCATGTTTACCCTAAATCACTATAGGTAAACGCCAAGATAAATCCTTCAAAGGAATATGGCCCAATTTCTTCCTGTTCCTGATCTCCAGTCCGTTCCCGCTTCTAAACCCAAAAGCAGAAAAACATGTAATAAGATTCAATAGACTGCATAAGAAATTTACCGCGTGCAGTTTATATGTTTCCGGACGATAAGTTTCTCTTTTTTTTTCCAGCTTTCAGCACATGCTTTTTCCTTCCGGGCGCAAAGCACCTTCTGCCACCCACAGATTTATGAAATGAGTATTTAAATTTTCTGTGAGTCAGAAATGAGCTAAATCAGAAAATTCCTGTGTGAAACTTTGAGATGTGCCAAATTATATTATAATGTACTAATGGTGAATGCGACACGAAAAGGAAGAATAACTTCGTTGTAAATACATCTAATTGTTGATGTTATCTTTTGATTCCGAAGCTGCATTCCAATAGGATGATCTGTATGGAATATTACCAGTAGATAAAGCAAATCCCTGGTAACTAAATAAAGTTGTAGTGAATGTTCTATAGAGACAACAGCACAATCAGAAATTAATGCTTATAAGAGAATTTATGTTTAATTATTCACTCCGTTTGTTCCCAGATTTACCTAAGTCTGCAGACATCTGTTAACTTCTTGCTGAAAAGTTATGGTTTATAATCTTCTGAAGGCATAGCGAAAATTCGAAAGTGCATGTGCGCTGCAACCCAATTAAACGTTTCAGAAATGAATCCTTTCACGGTAGAAACCGCAATTTGGTAAAGATAAGTCGTTGGAGAGAGTTACGTCGACGGTAATGCAGTCGAACAGATTCTGCGAAAACTCAAAGTCAACTTTGAAATGGTCAACCATTTTAATATTTAAAGAGCATTTAATTTATATTTGCAATGAAATGGTCAGCCATTTTAATATTTAAAGAGCATTTAATTTATATTTGAAACAAATTAAAATAAACATAAATCACAGTATTATACCTTACAATTCTTTTGACATTATTTAATTAATAAAGAAAACTCAATGTATTCGTAGATGTAAGCAATTATTTCTGTCTTTTATATATGAAATAGAGTCCACAGCTCGTTCTCATTTAAGTCTGTTGGCAGAGAAAGTCAGTCACTATATTATGAGGTACATTACCATTGCTGACGACGCGTCGCGACGGCTTCTCTGATGGGATTAACACAAATACAACATTGATAGCATCCCATCTTCAAGAAAGAATTTTCAGCTCTCAAAAAAAAGTTCAACTCGAACATCCATTCATTTCTTCCACGTCCAGAGAGATGAATCGTCTTTTGTTATGTATACCTTCTCCGGCGTCCAGAGAAACACATTCACGGCCTTCTGAAATAAACATGCGATGAAGCACTGAGATCATCACAACTTCAACTGAAAAACTGCAGGAAAACAATGTATGTTATCGTATTGAACAATGCGGATGTTATAGTTCATACTAGCAGAGTTCCCGGCGTTGCCCGGGATGATCACACATAGTAAATATTGAAGCTCATAAAAGAGGTCAGTTTTTTGCACTTGTGAATTAAATTTCATGTCAGTCGCTCCATTTTTCTGTACATATTTAAACGGTAAATCCCCGGTGTAGCAGGGAATTGGGGATTGATTTATTCCTGAACTATTTTTGAGCCATGATATCAGGAACATGTGTAATAAGTTTCATCATAATAACCACAGCGATTCGTGCAGCAATGGAAACAGATTTTTTTTTTCAGGAAATTGTGGAAAAGACAGAATCGTTCATCAAAAAATTAATCTATGTCAACACTAACAGTTCAATTTCATGTTCAAAGCCACCAGATACGCATTACTTAGATTTAATTCACTTCCAAACATAAGAGATTGGTGCTGTGCTGTCTGAGACAATAGTTTCAAAATGCAACAAATTTATCAGAAGGTTCTACGCTAAAGGTTTTAAACAGTTCAATTTCATGTTCAAAGCCACCAGATATGCATAACTTACTATTAACCGCGATTTTAATTCACTTCCAAACATCAGAGATTGTAGCTGTGCGGCCTCAGATAGTAACTTCAAGAAACAAAGAAGATATCGAAAGGTTTTCTCATTACATAATTAAAATTAATATTTTCCACTTTACGTAGTTTCCTCTTCGCATTAGATATAGCCATGTATTGGGTTTAAAGACTAAAAACCAAAATTTAAGAAATTAAAAGTTACATGCGATAATATGGCTATTATTTTTACGATGTATGACGTATAGATCGTATTTCTATTTTTCTATTTAGGTTGTACGTTCAGATTTTCATTTACCGCTCCGGCATTATGTTACGTTGGAGCATAAGACATGCCCAAAAATTCAATTGAGATTCTGATATTTAAAACGGTGAAAACCACATCGAAATCTGCGCAGTAGTTTTTAAGTCTTTCTGAGTACAAATATACCCGGTTTTCGTTTTATAGATGTGAATAATAGCTTAGCTTTTCTCGATTAAAAACTCATACAATATTTCCTAGATAAAATTTTTTTTTATTTTTAACATATTTTTATGTTGTTGTCTTCATAGTTCCTGCGAGGAGGACTTGAAAAGTTTTTGGTAATGATTATTTTTGTCATTATTATTTATTTAAGTCCATCATAGATAACGACACAGTTTATTACATTTTCTAGCTTTTAGCTTTTCCTTTTTCTCTCTCTTCCCACAATCTCGGTCGTCTCCTCTTTTCTCTACACAGTCTTCTACTTCTTTTAGCCATGTATCGCTTAATCTTCTTTTGGGCTGTTTATCTTGTATCTTTACTTATGCTTCTCTCTTGGTACTCTATCTTTCCCCAGTCTCTTAATATGTCCATAGCCTGAATCCTTTTTCTGTATGGATCACAGAGATTTCTTACAGGTTTTGTTTCTCGCTGTTGTTACCTACCATACAGTGAAAATATTTTGCATTCACTGTTTGACATATATTGCTGAATCCCTACCTTAATAACTTATTATAGTCCACGACCTTCTTACACACAAATAAAAATATTCATACTATTTAGTGTATAGGTTACCAAAATCGGGGGCGTGTTACACCCCCCTCCCCCAGGGTCACACCCCCTCGTAAGGGAGCGCGGAAACATGTCGATGAGGGGAAGGGGTGGGGGGAAGCGGGGTGCGAGGTTGTTTCGCTGCCCTTAGCTCTACACCATCACAAGTACTTTGCCCCCTTCGTCGCCTCTTGTTGAAAACCTTTATTCTAACAGCACATACCATCACATAGTTTCCTTGAGATGTCGTTATTAGTACTGGAAGCAGACGATTACGTTTTTAATGACACAATTATGACGGGTGGGGGAAGAGGGAGCGTAGAAAGAAAATCTTCAGCAATCTCTAGGCTAGTGCCTGAGATTGAGTGTAAATTTATAATCAGCGTTTTCATTTCATGCCCACAAACCACACCAAATCTATTTAGGAACCATTGAGAACGTGTACCTCTCCCACATACACACAATTTTCTTTACCAGTCTTCTGTCTTCCAGTGACTACGAACTCGACGCCATTATCACCTCAATAATGCATTGTGTTATAAGGCAATTTCCACACAATTTCCTTTGCATAATACCCATAACGTGGGTACCTTACAATCCAACCTTACTCGAGCAAATGTTTTATACCCGAATCACTTTACTATTCCGATATATTCCATCACTAAGTTCCATTTCTCTAGTTCTCCAGTCGCAGTTATAAGCAATTTTTTTTTGCTGTTTCCCAAGCTGAATAATCCACTGAAAGAGAGAGTTTTTCTACAGCTCAGCTGTACCCTGTTCTTCGAAAGACGTTTTTAAACTGCTACACGACAGAAACACAACATAGTGACCTTTTTTGTTTGTAGTGTTAGAATCACTTAACAAACATCCTGATTCTATTTAGTATTGCTCGTATTCTAGAAACGGATAATATTAACGTTAAAGAAGCGGTCTGGTAGCTCAGACTAAAAATATGACAACTAATATATCTGATGATGGAAATGATATAGACGATGATATTTAAATAAAAGAATTACTCTTAAAAACAGTGGCTAAGGCGCTTGCTTTCAAAACGTTCGCTGCTCCGCTGCCGGGTTCGAATCCCGGTCGATGCAGGAATTTTGAGAGTTGTGTTTGATCATATGAACTACGCTAGTACGTTCCGTGGTTCGGATTTCATGTTAAACTGTAGGTCCCTTGTAGGGCTAACAACCCTAGTTGTAACACGATGTGTACACACCCACAACAAAATTCAAGCTAAACAAAGGCTTAATGTAATCCTTGTTAGCCCAAACGAACATACATACAATGCATAAAGAAGTGATGTTGGTGTCCTAACGAACATAAAGCGTGGTATCGTGTATTTAACTTACTTTAAATAAGAAAAACCACTGTTTTAGATTGACTGTGTCAGTAAACTAAATAAGATGAATTACTGTTACAGTGACTAAATTACATACTTTCCCATATTACGTTTTTATGGTGATTATAAAATGTTTATGAAAACATTTTTAATTAAAGTAGAACTCCAATTATCGGAACTACGACTATCCGAATCGCTTTTTAATTAAGACATTATGGCGGAAGCTTGGAGCTTGGTTAAGGCAGTCACATTAAGACGTGCGTGGAACACGTTAAATGGCATACCAACTTCCTGATAAGGAAAAGAAGAAAAAGGAAAAAGAAGCTCAAGAAAATGAAAGGGAAGAGACAGGATAAGATGGGGATGCCGTGTCACTTGAGGAATTCAGAAACATTCTTTTGAAAATTCCTGAATGTTCAGAAGTTAGTGCTGAAGATGTAGGAGAGTGGGTTGTGTGTGATTCGTCAGACCCTGCGTATGAAATTCTAAATGATGATTAGTATGAGAGAAGAAATTTTCGAGGAAAAAGGTGACCTTAATGTCGAATTTGAAGCAGACACGACACCATCAGCTAGTCAAGCGTTTTTGGCCATGAAACAGCGTGTTTTTTTTTATTGCTTTACGCGTCGTCGACGGCTAAGGTCGTTAGAGGCGGGATCGGACTGGAGACAATGAACGGGAAGGAATTCGGCCATGGCCTTTTTGAAGGAAGCATCCCGGCATTCGCCTGGAGTGTTTTGGGGAAACCATGGAAAACCAAAATCTGGATGCTCGGTCGGGGATTCGAACCCACGTCCTCCCGAATGCGAGACCAGAACGTTAACCATTCACCCACCACGCTCGGTAACTGCGATGTAGTGGACGGAGCGTCATCCCGAGTGTGACCACATGCAATTTCTCACTGTCGAGCGGATGAATACAGTCAAACAGCTTACTGCCACCGAGATGTTCAGCGAACAATGACTTTTATTTACAGTACATACATACGTACTGTACTAATGCACAATACTTGTAAGTATGCTTAACAACATGTAAGAGTGTTGACTTTTCATTTAATTAATTAAAAGCTCTTTTCTCCGCGTACCGAAGGTCGCCGGTTCGAGTCCGGCCGAGGGCATGGGTGTTTAGTGTTGTGTCTGTGAATGTCTTGTCCGTGTTGTAGTGTCCTTGTGTCAATACTTGATAGCAAAAAAAAAAACCTCTTTAGTTTTTTTCTCCCATTTTCAACATACATACAGTAATTAATTAACATAGAAACTTTTTCGGAAAAAAAAACAATTATCCGAATTTTTTACTATCCGAATGGGGTCCGGTCACAAGTGATTCGGATAATTGGGGTTCTACTGTAGTTCATAAGTGACGTCATCTCTGGTATGATATTTAGAATACAGCAGTAACAATAACGATTACAGTGTCTTGAAGTTTTACGTATCAGGAAATGTCATGACATTATTTCATTTCACCGTTACTGGGACCATTTGAGGTCCTTTTTATTTAGATATTTAAGGTTTAATCAGTTCACAGCACGAACGGGCGTCCAAGTACATTAAGAGCTCATTAACCAGTAGCCCGGAGAAACAAACTGCTCCGCTTGTAACAGCAAATTTATTTCTGCGCGAATCGTCGGCAGAGGAGGCAAGGAGATGCGATGAAGCTGCAGGCATTCCCCGAGGTAATCCGCCGGAAAGAGAACGAAACGGGCGAAGAAAAAGAGAGAACGTGTAGCGGGAATAGCCCCCCCGAGATAAAAGACCGGTTCCGTTCTTGCGCCGACCGGCCCGCTGGCGGGATGTTTAGAAAGGTTTTTAGAGTTCTGAGTCATTAGTCTCCAGTCGGGCTGGCCCGGGGATTGGGGCCCTGGGAAATGTATCACGCGAACGAAAGAGCGCCGAGTGCGAAACCTGCACAGATAACGGAGCATTCCATTTCGTGCCCCACGCGACGAGAGTCTGGAGAATCCGCGCTTTAGAAGAACGGATCATAATGAATCTGCTGCGGAACTTTATCCACTCGGTGGTATTTTAATTATACGTGGCGAATAATAAAACATGGAAGATAGTCCCGGGGGTTCATGTTCCATTCTGCGACGGCTCCAATACTGTTTTGGTGTTTTGCGTGCTTCTTTTAAGGGTCCGTACCTGAAGTGAAATTCAGTCCCAATATATCTACGCTTTCTGTCCGTCTGTTACAAACCTGTAGCTCGTATATGGAATAATTTGCAGACTTTTAATTAGTACATGTCACGTCTTTCGTTGACTTAAAAACTAATAAATTATACTCGATAGGTGTCCCATACAAGCAAAGTGATCCCTTTTTTTTACCAGCTTGTGGGGTGACGTTGTTTACTGTTCGTCAAGAAGAGGACAAAGGAATTTTTATTTTTTACTAACCTTACTCTACAAAGGCCTACTGAACCATTGTGTCAGAGGTAGGATGGCCAATTATTTTTTTAAAAAAATTCCGGACCTACAGTATAACGTGGAAAGCGAACCTCGAAGCCTCCTACAGACCCTCATATGAACAAAGCAAATAACGAAAAATGCCTGCTCATAGATGGATTCGAACCAGGATACTCGAATTTTGGAGCCGCTGATCCACTGAGCTACCAGAACACTCATTTTTATTACTTTTTCTCTAATTAAAATAACACTTAAGAGGTCGAAAAGCATGTCAATCTTGCACCATTTTTGTTAGTTGGTATCTCGAAAAAGGCTGTTATCAAGCAACTAAAAATTTATTTCAAATAGCGAACGTATTCTGTATTTAAAAAGCAAATGCTAAAAATACTTATACGTAGTATAATTGTAAGTTGCGATCAAATCAAGCAAACGTTTCAGTAGCTGTTACTTTTCAATATTGTAATACTATTTTAGTGAAAGTATTTATCCTGCAACTCTCTATAAAAAGGAATTATTCCAGTTGGATAAAAATTCACTGAAAAATAATGGTTCTAATTATCATTATGTTGGATGTAATAAAAACTTTTCTCTTTTCCTCACAGTTCAGACATACGTAGCGGAGAATTTTCTATCTTTGTACCAAACTCTACGATAATTCCGCTTATATGTACTATCTTTGAATATTGCACAACCATCAATACTTTTGTATAATCAGATAAATTTCTATTGCTGTCGAAAATGCTGATAGTAAATCAAGTTCGCAAAGTAGTAATTTAATTTAATTTTAGTGATTCACCTTTATGGCACACTCATATGTGCAAAATATTAAAAAAGTAGGCATCAGATGTGAAAAGGCTGGTTAATATTTAAAGTTTGTTTTTCAGTGTATACTGACGATTCACACTGGCTGATTATTATTTTTCTTATAAGTATTTTTCCTGCAGCGTAACTAAAATCACGAACAAAAACTCCTCATTAAAACTATATATTTTTTCCAGGATCTTAAAACCATTAAATTTTTCCCATTTATCACAAATAATTTGATTTTTTAACATTTTTACTTCGCAAAACGTTAGTATAGTTTAAAAATACAGTAAAAAATATTGTTATTTATGTGAAAAAAAAATAATTTTAATTTTGTGCAATCAGTATTTAATCATTGACTCTAAAATATTAATTGTGATCTCAGAGCCACATCAAAAACAACAAGCCATATTTTTCGTGGTAACTGTTATAACATATTTGATATGAAAAATAGTATTCGACGTCAACTCTTCGCCTGCCACAAATTGAACCATTTTCTGTAAAGACACAAATGTTTTGCCTTGAAATTTTTTAATATGGGTCCATTTAACTAGATGAAACTACATAAACAACACACCGAAATGTCAAATCAGACTCATTTTGGACACGGTTGAAATAATCTTCTCAAGGACAATCGTATTATCGTAGAGAGAAGATTCGTGACTTACTGCACTGAGGTAGTTGACAGCTAGTGGCAGGTTTTTAATTTAAAATAAAAACAAAGAAGTAGGCGGTACTAGTCACACACACATAAATATTTCCGATGAAAGTGAGAGCTTTCATCGGTTATGGCTACATATAAGGACTCGGAACGATAGATCACTAAAGCTTTGAACAATTAATTAAATTGTTAGGTACCAACTGATTAGATAAGGAATGTGTGGGCAGATATACTGGTAATGACAAAATCATAGCAGATAGGGCAATAAAAATAAATTATTGCACGCAAGATTCATAGCTTGAGTCTTTTAAGTGTAGTTTCAGTAGCTTCAGACAGGAGACTCAGAATAAGGAAAACAAGTTGCAATGAAATTAATGGCAGGATAATAATGCGTAGCCATTAGATCAAATTAATAAAATAAGTGAAGTGAGAGATTTACAAAACCTTAGAGATTTGATAGCCAGATACGTAGAGACTTTAGAATATCCTATAACAGTCCAAGTTGTTCCGTAGTGAGACACGTTTCAAAAAGATTTTGTTAGGGACAGCATTCTGTTATAATCACCACTAAAGTCAAACACAAATATAGTTAACGATGAATCCATCAGCTAACAAAATCAATTATTTATTTTGAAATAATTTAGAAGTTTCATTTAAAAAATGCAGGGTGTTATTGCGTCAAAACGAATATGTATTACTAACTAAAAATTGCTCATGGAGGCAACGTTCAGTTAACGTACAATATTAGTAAAAAAATTCAAGGTTAAAAATCGTAGTTTGTGTATTTTACATTCTTAGAAGATGACAACAGAAGATGTAAACTGATTGAAACAAACCTACTCAAACGTTAGAGTACTAATGCCCACTTTGTCGACGCGCCTTATGTTTTAGGAGTATCATCAGACGAAGCAGTTGGTGAAGCCTTTCGAAAATAAAATAGGGAAAGGGTTGGATAGAAGACCATGGCGTCAATGCTGTCAGTTATGAAAGGAAGAGAAAGTGCCACAGCTAATTGAATTAAGGAAGTGAGAAGTATCTAGACCAAGGGTGGCCAAAACCTAATGATCTTGCGGGCCACTTTGAAAGTGTTTCATAACTCCGCGGGTAGCATATAAAATTCTATATCACAGTATTAGATTTAGACCCACTATAGACATTTTTTTGGAATGAAAAATTGAAGCATAATGAGTTATTATTGTTGTCTTTACAATTATTCATACATGTAAACATAGATAATATAACAATAATACAATAATGACACTAAACGCCCATTCTAAAGAAATATATAACACTAAAAATGAAACATAAAATAATAAATAAATATAAATCAAATAAAAATGAAAATATTTGTTTTACAGGTGCGATATTTGTTCCTCCAATCTTTCACTTAGGTTTTGCAAATAGATGTCAATTTGGGAATTTGCACATCGTAATTGGAGTTGCAGGTTAGCGTCCGTTATATTTGAGCCTGTTTTGTGTTTGGTCAATTCCATTTTCGAAAAAAAAAACCAAAAACCAAAAACGCAAACAACTTTTTGTGCCAGATTTCTCCAATTGGAAAGTTTCTCTTTTGTGACATGTTATAAAAATCTATTTTTGATTCTGATGTTTCAAAAAGATGTTTTAATTCAATATTTCACTGTAAATCAACCAGTTCCATTTGGAGATATTCTGGGGTCGACTCGATTTCCTCCTAAAAATGAGATGAATATATATATATATATATATATATATATATATGTATTAAATGTATTTGTCTAACTCTAAATTACTGACTCGGCTTTCAAAAGCGGCTGGAAGTTTTCTCATTTCTTTTGCATATAATTGTTAAATTTTGATTTCTTAAATTCCTTCAACAATGGTAAGTGGTGAGTGTTATTACTTTCCAACTGCGATTCAAATAACAATTTCTTGGAATTGCTTTGATGTGAGGTTATATTTTCGTCGCAATGATATACTAGGGAGGACCCAAAAGTAACGGTAATTGTGCTGCGGCGGGGAGGGAGAGTGGGGGAACCCATTGTTCTACCCGGTGTCCGTTATGGTCACGCCACCTGACTGACCTGAGTCAGTGTGCGAAGTTGTGTCGCTGTGAGTGCATTGGTTCGCCCATGATAGTTTTTTTAGTAAAACAACTTTTTCCATTTCGGCGAAAACGTGATGACAGATTGTCGAGAGCAGCGCGTGGCTGTGAAATTTTGTTTCCTGTTGGAGAAATCGGCCGCGGAAACTGTTGTAATGCTGAAGACTGCTTACGGGGATGCTGCCCTAAGTAAAACCAGAGTCTATGAGTGGTTTTCACGTTTTAAAAATAGAGAAATGACAATTGATGACCAACCCCGTTCAGGACGCCCCTCAACGACAAGAAGAGACGGAAACGTAGACAAAATCAATGCTCTCCTTCGCGCAGACAGTCACCGAATCACTGATCAACTCTGTGAGATATCTGGAATATCATGGAGCTCAATTCAGAGGATTTTATCCGAAGATTTGCAAATGAGAAAGGTTGCAGCTAAATTTGTCCCTCGCCTTCTCACAGACGAGCAAAGGGAGTGTCGACTTCAGTCATGTTTTGAGCTTCAAAATCAGCTCATAGAATTTTTTCGAAAGTGATTACTGATTATGCATCGTGGTGCTATGGATACGACCTCGAAACAAAACAGCAATAAGCCAGTGGAAGACATGTGCTCTCCTCATCCCAAACATTCGCCAAGTGATAGCCAAACATCAAGACAATGATCATTTGATTATATTTAATTGATTGAGTTTTTCGACAATATGCACAAAAAAGCATAAATCTAACAAACGCTCATAATTTCTTAATTCTGGTACAGGTCTTCTTTGCTTGTCATTCGTAAACAAGTCAATTTCTTCTCGTAACTCATAAAACCGCTGTAAACATCTACCACGACTTAACCATCTGACTTGACTGAAGTATACAACGTCACCATATTCAGAATCTAATTCTTTCAGGAACTCCTTAATTTGTCGATGCGGATGTGCATTTGATCGAATGTAATTTACCGTTTTTATAACTACTTGCATAACATGATCAATCGATGATACTTGGGACATAAATTTTGTTGATGACTCAAATAGAGGAATATAATTAAATCCTCTTCTTTGAGGCAGTTACTATTTTTTTTGTTGGATTCTATTTTGTCGATTAGTAATTTTACAGCTTCCTTTTCATTACCTCTCATAGAAGGTGCTTCGTCAGTTAATATTTCAGAAAGCATCTCCAAATCCAAGTTGTTTTCGCACTAACTGTTTTCAGCGGCATGGAAAATATCTTCTCCGATTGTTGTACCTTTTAAACTTATCAAATTTAACATTTCTTCAGTTACCTGAAATGATTCATTTACTCCATGAAGGAACACTAGAAGCTGAGCTGAGTCTGAAATGTCTGTGCTTTCGTTAAATGCAAAGGAAAAAAAATTGAAATCTGGAATTCTGTCTCGCAGTTTTAAGATAATTTCATTTGAAATGTCATTAATTCGATGATATACTGTTTTCCTGTTTCGAAAACGGTTTACGTTTATCAGGCAAAATATCCTTCACAACAGTTTCCTAACATTCTTTCATCTTTCACAAATTCAATATCCGATATTTTTTATTTTTTTCTGCAATCAAACATAATAGCTTGCCTTAGCAATATTGAAAAGTTGCTGCAACGCTGCACCAAAAATTGTTTGTTGAGCCTTTCATTGCGGCTTAAACTCCTTGCGCTTCGATTGTTTCACTTCTTTATCGAACTGCAAATAATCTTTATGTTTTGTTTCATAAAACCTCTTAACATTATACTCCTTAAATGCAGCAACGATCTCTAGGCCAATTAAACATAATAATATTATATTTTGAACTATGAAGAAGTACTTTTCATCCGATTCCTCACTATACTTTCTATTTTCGTCCTTCTTTTCTTTGCAGTCATACTGAAAATAAGAGAGATATTAAATATATCTACTTTTAATTGTTAAATTAAAAGTCATTTTTAATTTAATAGGAGTTATTACCTGGCTGTTGTTGTTTTAAATATGTTGTTGAAGCACGGGTATATTAAAATAATTATCTTGCAGTCACAGCACACAAAATGAAACCAAAAAGCAAATTTTCACTTAAAACTGAGAGTCTGCTCTGCTCTGCTTTCAACAAATCAACTTTGCGTATCTAGGGATGGTCGCTGAGTTCATATAAGAATGAAACATAGAACCTGTTATATTAGATGTTCATGGGCGCCGGCAGGATTGCTTCTAGGGGGGTGCACCAGGGCTGGATTGGTGCCCCCCCTCCCTACCAGCCCAAAAATTTCCGGGCTGGGTGACCTTTTTTTTTGTTTTAGCTCTACTACTGCCCAGACAGCGACCCGGGATGTAGGGGGGTGCACCAGGGCTGCATTGGTCCCCCCCTCCCTATCGGCCCAAAAATTTCCGGGCTGGGCGACCTTTTTTTTAGCTCTACTACTGCCCAGACGGCGACCCGGGATGTCAGGGGGTGCAAGTGCACCCCCTTGCACCCCCCTCCCGGCGCCCATGTAGATGTTCCAAGATGAGCGCGCATCATGAGTTTCCAGACTATAATTTAATTATTCTGCGAACTCATAACTATAAACTTATAAATTTTTTCATAATTTCGACAGTTAATTCTTGAATATATGGATGTGCAAATAATGTTTTTTTAATTATAGACGATCCAAGTGCAGGCCGCATTAAAATGTATAACACTCGTGCACAACGTATGTTTTGCGAAAATGTACTGATTGATACCAGAGGTTAGTAAATCATCTATTAAAATATTATTACCATTCTATTTTATTTGTTCATTTGAGGTTAGAAATCTGTATACTGACCCAAAAAGAAAAGAAACAACAATATTCCGTAAGTGTATTGGATTTCCTTCAAGAATCACCTTAAGTAAACCATTGTGTCGCTAAACATGGTGTACCGTCTTGTCTCTTCTTTCCATAAGTCCTTCCAGAAACTGCGTTACTCGGAAACTCTTCAAGATTAGCGACTTAATCCATCCAGCTTATACTCAGCATTCGTTTGTATCTCCAAACCTCAAATGCCTCCAATCGTTTCCTTTTCGCTATCGCTAAGATGCAAGATTCTCTTACACATAGGGCTATGCATCAAATATATGCTTTAGATTAATCTTCTAAAGTTTAGTAGATTCGTACGCGTTGACTGGATGATGCTGTTAGAAGTGAAGTTATTGATAGCAGGTTTGGCTTCATTGATTCTAGATAGTATTTCTTGTCTTCTTCCATCAAGGTTTGTGGCTATACTACCCAGGTATCTGAATTCTTTAGCTTGCTCAATTAATTATTCTTGCAATTTGAATTGTATTCGTCTTCATAAGTCCCTGCCGCAAATTAATAGTTACATCCTTTTCTTGTTTATTTTCAGGTTTTAATGCTCAGTAAGAACCTCGTCCATGTTAGCAAGTGTTTCATCCGAACCACTTTTATTTTCTGAAGGAACTGCAATGCCGTCTGCAAATCTCAACATATCGTTGTTTTGGCCATGAATGTAAATTCCTGCCTTTACTTGATTCCTCACTGCTTCCAAATTTTCTCGCAAATATGCACTGAATGGAACAGTGGAATGAATGCAACCTTATCTTACTCCATTTTTAACCTCTGATTCTGCTTTGCATTTTGCATATCGTACTACCGCTTTTTCATTAGACGTTTTAATAGATTTCATAAATTACACTTAACAGAGGAAAGAAATATTGCTTTGTTTGACACCCTTTACCTTTTAGTGCAGTTATGAATATGTATTTGCAGTATTTAATTTAAGTTTCAAGATCTTTTGCGGCCGTTTGATGTCGTAGTTATTAATGCTGATCACCGTGGACAAAAAAACGTGAAGGACACGGGCTAGTGCCCTTGGTAAACGAATCTGGACTGATTTCGAGTAACAATAAACCAAATCTGGATGACAAGTCGGAAGATCTGGCTGCCGAATACCAACAAGCTAGGGGTTAATTTAAGTCATTATTTCAAAAATTTAAGAAAATTTATGAATAAGTTTTGGATGATTGCCTGAATAATGGTAAGAGATTTCATACCAAACCCACTGTAGGTATTGCGGATCAACTGCAGACGATAACTCGTTTTAAAATTATGAGAATTTTATATAGTTCTATTAATTTCATATCCTGTTTTATACATTCAGTTTTGGCGAGATACGAGTTCTTAAGAACTCAGTGTATACAAGTAGTATTTTATTCTAGTATGGAAGAAAAGAGTTAGTATGCACTCCAGCATATGGACAGAATGTTGGTGATAACTTAAGTTTTCGTGCTTATCAGTAATCACTCAAGGGAATAGATCGCATTGTTTCTTTATAAATTCTGGTCCTTAACAAATATTCCGTATGTATTGCGCCTGTTAACTGCGCCGTTAGACGGGGCACTTGGTGTACTGACACTGAATGTTTCGACACCGGCCACCGGAATCTGACGCGGTGTTCCTTAGGGAGCGTCCATAAACTACGTAGCTCCACTTTGGCCTCCTGTAAATCCCCACTCTCCCCCACATACTATGACGTGGCTTTTGCCTCTATCCACTCCCCCCTCCCCCTTTTCGCTTAACACTTAGCTTTTTTCCCTATTGATTCCAGAAGACATTTTGCACTGTTTTCTCGTGTCAGACAATCGTAAATTACATATGGAGATAATTAAATGACGGAATATATATTCACATACTGTTGTGTGCTCTGTACGTTATTTTAACTGTGACAAATAATTTGAATTAAAAGCTACGTGGCTTGGCTCTAAACCCCCCTCCCTCCTCCCACGTAGCCCAGCGTACCTTGCTATCCAACACCCCTCCCCCTAGATCAAGCCGCGTAGTTTATGAATGACCCCTTGCGTCAGAGACACAGCTACCCCTTCCCTCACCGACAAAATCGCGATTCATATTGGTACTAGTTTTATTCAGAATGTTGGAACCTGAGGAGTTGGCCACGGGAATATGCATTGTAAATAATCGCAAAAATGAGAAAAGGAAAAAAACGTTATGGGTTCATCCAGTATACGTCAGAGATTGGAAAGTGGAGGATTTATACCCTGTTTAATGAAGTTGTAGCAGATGATAGAAAGTTCTTAAATTATTTCCGGACGTCAGAGTTGACATTTCAGGAACTACATGAAAAAATAAATTTTGGATTTAATGTTAGATAATACGGTCTCATGTGATGGATTAATTGATTTCGATGAAGTCGGCACTGTAAAAGCAAAAGTACCAAAGAAAATTGGAGATTTTTTTTTAATAGGAGAAGGCAATATTCCATGGCATAACATTTATAAATTTTTAAATTTAATGTAAAATTTTACTTAGTTTTTCTTTTCTTCATCTGGCAGTTCCTTTAAATCTGGCACCCTTAAACAAAATATGTCATCGCAGCACTTTTGTTATTATTTTTTATTTGAATACTTCAGTGTTTTAACATCGCATAGAGCCGGTCTTTCTCGAATGAGCTCTATAAACTGTTCAGTATCAAAGCATTCCATGTTAAAAACAACGGAGTTATGATGCATTTCCAAAGTGGTTCTACCCCTGGTCTAGAGATTCAGTGGCCGGAAACCGAGTTTCCCGCGTGAAACGGGCCTTAGCAGGTTAGATAGACAAAACTATATTGGACAGCCAGCTTATAAATGTAGAGTTAGTGTTTTGGGATTAACTTGTATTGTAGTGAGGTCGGAAAATTATCACACAATGGGAAAATACTGACTGAATGGAGTTTTCCCGGTTTCAACTGTACTAATGCTCTCGCAGCTGCCACCTGGGAAGCAGATCAATTTGATGCGACTTCCAATGTAATCGACGCGCTCTCCCGACAGAATCCTCGAGAACATTTTACACACGGCAATACTGTTTAGGAAATAAGAGATATCAGTTAGCTTAATATTAAATCAAAAGAATCATGAAAGGTGAAATATGAAAGCCATATGCACAGCACCGTCTTGAGCATAATATTTTTTTCTGTCTATCGCTGGAAGTGCCTGCGAAACATTATTTTGCATGTGATACAGGCAGTCAAGGTTAAAAACAACATTCTACCTCTTCAGGTTTTGTTTCTAACCTTACTAAGTAACCTTTTAATTTTTATTTGCTGTTTGTCAAACTGATACCAAAAGAACCAGATTTGACTCAAGAAGTATCCTTTCTGAATTCCTGCCAGTATAGGCGGAACCAAGAATTGTATTCTGGAGTAACGTATCTTTTCATTTTATTTATAATTTTTTTTTTGTCATAGGTATAAATGAATCTTACACGAAATTATTCGTGTCACTGTTTGTCACATAAATGTTTAATATCCATACATATGAAGTACATATTTAATTAGAAGCAAGTGTGTCTGTTTTTACTGTTAAAGTACTTGTAAGGACATGGATATCGTCATACTACATTTCATGTTACTTTAATTTGTAGCTTTATGTCATTACACAGGTAATTGATTAAGTAAGACAAAACAATTATATATATATAAATAGACGTGTGTTTCCCTATATTTCACTTTTCAGCCGCCACTACCTAGCGCAGATCACTGGTGTTTGTGTGTGGTAGTAGCATGGAATTTCCAATCGTGCACTACGTTGGCCGAATTCGTTAGCTGTGGGAGATCGGTTAAAGTTTTTCGATGTAGGGCATTTTCATAATTCGACCATAGACTTGCGTGTCCCTATACTTCTCTTTCCGGCCACAACTGCATAGCGTTGACCATTGGTGTTTGTGTGTGGTAGTAGTATCGAGTCTTCCATCGTGCACTATGGTGGTTAGATGTCGGTAGCCATGGGGGTGTTGGAGATATGCTGGTAGAATGTGATCCATCTGGAGCACTTTCGCACTTCGACCAAAGAAGTGTGTGTCCCTATGTATCACTTTTTAGCCAAAAGTATCCAGCGCAAATCACTGGTGTTTTCGCGTGGTAGTAGCATACATTCATCGGTCGTGCATAACGTTGGAAGAATTTCGGTAACTGTGGGGGTGTGGGATATATGGTTGTTGAAAGTTATCAATCAAGGACATTTTTCGCATTTCGACCAAAGACATGTGTTTCCGTATATGTCACTTTGCTGCCACAACTACATAGCACAGATCACAGGTGTATGGTAGTAGCATCAAGTTTCATCTTGCACTATGGTGGTTAGATGTCAGTAGCTATTGCGGTGTGGGAGATATTGTGGTTGAAAGTGGGCAACGTAGGGTATTTTCCTTTTTCTACCACAGGCGAGTGTGTCCCTTTATTCCAATTTGCAGCCAAAATTACCAAGTGCAGACCACGGGCGTTTGTGTGTAGTAGTAACCTGGAGTCTTTCACCGTGCATTATGGTGATTGCATGGCAGTAGCTGTAGGGATGTGATAGGAATGGTGGTTGAATGTGGTGGACCTTATATAAAAATAGACATGCGTTCCTGTATTTCACTCCACAACTAAAGCTACCTAGCGCAGTCCGCTGGTGACTGTGTGTGATATTAACCTCAAGTCTCCAAACGTTCACTATGGTGGTGTCATGTTGGTAGCTGTGGGAGATGCGATGGTTGAAATTGGTCGACGGAGGACGTTTTCATGTTTCTACCAAAGACATGAGTGTCCTTATATTTCACCTTGCAGCCATAAGTATCCTGCGCAGACCATTGATATTTGTGTGAGGAATTAGCCTCGAGTCTCCCATCGTGCACTATGGTGGTTACATGTCGGTAGCTGTCAATCAAAAATTCTTTACAAACGTGAATGAAGTCGGAGGCTCCAGCTAGTTTATAATACAATAAGTGTCTATTAGTGCAACTGTATAAATAAAATAATGTTATATATTCATATCTAAATTATTGCTTCGATTTTTTTTTCCACACCTCTTTGAACAACACAGTTTCTTTAATTGTTCACTACTTGGCCATTTAACATACCATTAATTGATATGAAACTCTTTTTACTGTGGAAGAGTTTATTACAACCAATCAGTTCAGTCTACAAGCTTTGAATTACTATTTTAATATTTGTAACTTAGGGATGTCAGTAATTATATATTTTTGTACAGATAAAATCTGAAATATTTGCAGAATATTTCAGTTGCTGTTTGACAAAATAATTTTTATTTGTTTTATTGAAATAGACTAATTAAAAACTTTTTTTAGCTTAATTCATAACTTCCGTAAAGATTTATGAAGTATTGGAAGAAACATGGGATAATAACTTCAACAATCTCATCTTTATAGCCTCATACCTCTATGAAAATCACCTATAGCTTCATATTTAGAAGCAACGAACTTTTAAGCAGCGTACCACACAAAAATGAAATGTTATGATGTAAATACACAGAACGTAATTCGTATTTAAGAACAAAACAAGTAATAGGTTTGTGTTTGGACATGGGGAAAGTAGTAAGGTTGCTAGAGGTAAAGAAATAACACATTTTCTGCATGAGATAAGTAAGAACTTTATTTTCAGAAGCAACAAAGCAGTTTAGAATAAATTATTATTTTTGTAACCATTTCCAGTTCTTAATTCATTTTAGATAACGTAATTTTTAGATAAAGTATTGATGGAATTTTTATGATCTACAATTATTTTGAAACATATAATTATTCACCTTTAGAATATTGGAGCCAGTAATAGACACACTGCATCTAGTAAGCTTAAATATAATTGATGTTTATGTAACACGAACAACGATATCATAATCTAAAGAGTTACAGTGTACAATTATTATAAAATGTAGAGCAGTGTTTCGTGAAAAACAGAGAACAATAGTACATGAAACAATTTGTTGCTAGTGATTAATTGGAGGTATAACAAATTTATTTACATTAAATATATTAAAAATGTACAAACTTATTAAACATTATCTACAATTTTATTATTCATTAATACAAGGAATTGATTTTCATCGAATCCACATAATGATCTGCGCAGTGAATGAAACAGGACCGATGAGTTTCAGTCAAAATCCACCACGTATGAAAAGGAAAATAGTTGGCGGAAGAAAATTATGATAAGTTTATAATATCTTACGAGATTAAGACGATAACTATCTTAGAAAATTCTCTGGATTTTGCGATAGTTTTTGCAGCATAAATTTCACATAAAAACTGTCTCTTATATAATCTAACATCTAGTGTCAATGTTTTTAAAATATCTTTATTAACTTATTAAGTTTTTTTAACTTATTCACTTATATAGAAGTCAATGTGATTTCACTGTGATGTTATTATAAACACCTTGCAACTCTCAGCACCCATTTATGAAATTCTCTGAGGAGCTACTTGGGTTCAGTAGTTATGTCTAGCAAACAATGTGCACAATGTAATTAAAACTCATGCTCTCTAAATATGCCAATACAAGACCAAGATTTGAAATGTACCTGATCTGTGTGAGGCCTCAACGAGCATTGTTTTCCGAATGAGATCGTTGATGCTTCTGCAATTAATTCGATATTCAAAACGTTCTCGTAACACAGTTCTCGTATCTATCAGATGTGAGCACAATGATACTATAGATGGTTTACCAGCATAAACTTGCCCAAGATGGGAATCACTTCTCATATCTAATGATTAATCTTATATATAAAAATCAATGTTTGTGGTTACGTGGGTTTGTTCGTCTTCTATGCATTCCTATACCATTTATCAGATTGCAATGAAACTTTGGACAGTTTTCGAGTGTGCGTCTGCGAAGGTTCCTGTGAAAAAAAAAAAATCCAAAAAGTCACCCCCTATTCCCCATAACACCCCATAATATAGGCAAAACCACATTTTTCATCCGATTTAGATAGGAATTTGCACACTTATACTTTAAAGCAAACATAAAAATACTGCCTACATACGGTTTCCGAATATTAATCCCCTCACCCCCTTTCCACCCCCATAATTTTTTCACCCCATAAGTTAGGCAATACCACATTTTTTATCCGATTTAGATAGGAATTTGTACACTTATACTTTAAAACAAACATAAAAATACTGTCTACATACGGTTTCCGAATATTAATCCCCTCGCCCCCTTTCCACCCCCATAATTTCTTCACACCATAATTTAGGCAATACCACATTGTTTATCCGATTTAGATAGGAATTTGCACACTTATAGTTTAAAACAAACAGAAAAATACTGCCTACGTATGGTTTCCGAATATTCATCTCCTCTCCCCATTTCCAACCCCATTACGTTTTTACCCCATGATTTAGGCAAACCACATTTTTTATCCGATTTAGATAAGAATTTGTACACTTGTACTTTAAAACAAACAGAAAAATACTGCCTACGTATGGATTCCGAATATTCATCACCTCTCCCCCTTTCCAACCCCATTACGTTTTTAACCCATAATTAAGGCAAACCACATTTTTTATCCGATTTAGATAAGAATTTGTACACTTATACTTTGAAACAAACATAAAAATACTGCCTACGTATGGTTTCCGAAAATTCATCCCCTCTCCCCGTTTCCAACCCCATTACGTTTTTACCCTATAATTTACGCAAACCACATTTTTTATCCGATTTAGATAAGAATTTGTACACTTCTACTTTAAAACAAACAGAAAAATACTGCCTACGTATGGTTTCCGAATACTGATCCCCTCTCCCCCTTTCCAACCCCATTACGTTTTTACCCCATAATTTAGGCAAACCACATTTTTTATCAGATTTAGATAAGAATTTGTACACTTATACTTTAAAACAAACAGAAAAATACTGCCTCCATATGTTTTCCAAAGCGCATCCCCTCTCACCCTTTCCAACTGAAAATGAATGAAACAGCAGTTTAAAATTTATATGTAAATAGTTTTTCATTTAATCTATGTGCCTACTCAAGTCCAGCAATAGTGAAGCATTGCCGGGTCAGCTAGTTACTAATAAAAATAATCCTTGTTAATGACAGCGAACCATTTAAGAAATCGCAATCACTGCCAGGCGCGCTGGACTAGTACTGGTGCAATATTCTTTCGTTCCACGTATAGCTGGTTCGTTTGGTATTGTTGGTACTATAAATTTGTTAGTGTCTAGAGCCTTTCATATAAGAATGGTGATTTACGCTTTACTCTGCGAACAGCGAATATGAAGCTCTGTCAGCACAAAATGACAGACGGAGCTATCTGTCGTTAAAGAACCATTTATTTTTCCAAATAAGATTGATAGAAACTTATTGTTCAAAATTAGGAGATTTATAAAATTATGGAAAGAAGCTTTCTGTTTATCTATGTATTAATTATTTAAGTTAATTATGACAGAATAATTGAGAAATTAGTGTTCTGAACAAAGATTGTAAATGGAAGTATACGTCAAATAAATTTGTGTCTGCAACTATAGCTTTCTGATTAACGCCTGCTGGTTGCGTAATGTTCGTAAAGAGAATATAGCAGTGATAGCAATGGCGAAAAAATTATATTCCATTAGAAATACAACGAGGGTTTTACAGTTTGTGTGGTATCAACGTCAGTTGCTTTACTTTTTTGTTTCCCTTCACCAATCTCGATATCATTTATGTAAGGAGTATGGGGGGTCTTTCCCCATACTCTCCCGATTTTCCTCTTTCTACCATTAGAAATTTTAAAAATCAGCAAAATTATTTTTGTTCGAATCTTAGACGAGGAATAATTCGCTTACCAGAGCTAATAGTCCATTTACAACACAGACGTAATGATTTTAAACGTAAAAATTTTATCAGTTTCTGAATAGCATGGGTGGCAAACCTAAATGATCTTGCGTGTCACTTTGGAAATGTATCATAGGTCTCTGGGCCGCATATAAATTTATATCTCCTCATATTAGACTTAGACCCACTGTAGACATTGTTTTGGAGTGAAAAATTAACATTAATGAGTTGTTATGGTCGTGCTCCTTATTATTCTCCCATGTCAACATTGATAGATAATTGTTTAATATACGGATGCATAACTAAAGTATTTTTTTAAAAATACATTGGTTTTCACTACTTTGGCCATTATAAAAGAAATATATTTTGTAAAAGTGTGATGAATCTCGCGACCGAGTGTGGTGGTGTAACGGATAGCGTTCTGGCCTCGCATTCGGGAGGACGGCGGTTCGAATCCCCGTCCGGGCATCCAGATTTGGGTTTTCCATGGTTTCCCCAAATCACTCCAGGTGAATGCCGGGATGCTTCCTTCAAAAGGCCATGGCCGAATTCCTTCCCATTCCTTGCCCCCATCCTTTCCCGTCTCTAAAGACCACGTTGTTAAAAAGGGACGTTAAACTGTTTAAAAAAAAAAAAAAATGAATCTCGCGGGGCGGAAAAATGTTCAAGGCGGGCAGTGGTTTGGCCACCCCTGGTGTACAGCATAGTCGACACCTCTCAGTACATCAGATCCGCACGTATTACTCCAGTGATGTCACAACCGTTGAAAATCTGCAAATTTCATATACCTGAAGACGGCTCGACGCCAGTCATTAGAAAGAAGAAAGGGATTTTCACCCAAAAATACAAAGAAGCTAACAAATCGGTGTTACAACGCTTTGAAATACAAATTTTAATCAGAAATAATATGGTGCACGAATTGGATTATAAGGGGGTAATCAACATACTACGACTGATAATTGTGATAATTTGTGCTGTGCGAACTACGAAAGGTGATGAACCTAACGTTGTTGTTACCCGAAATGTAGTTCCCGAGTATTTCATGTGTTTAGGTGTGTCTACATAGTTTGATTCTGTAGCGGTAATATTAATGGAAATATGGGTAGGTTGAAATGTAGTATGAACCAGAAGCGACAAACAGTTTATTTATTATTAGTTGTTAGTAATTTCATGAACATGTTAGTGACACAACGTGTACCGCGATGTAAACTACTCCTATTTAGCTTCTGCCTTTTGGAGACAGCATATCTCCAGAACTAAGCGAGATATAGAAAATTTTTATTCTTTATTTTCGATTTTTCTCTTCGTGTTACATAAGAATCTATCATCAAATTTGACTTTGGAAAAAAAATTCTTCTGAATTTCAACCCAAAATACCTCTCTTTTGAGACAGTATATCTCGAGAACAAAGCAGGATATGAAAAAAAAAATTATTCTTCATTTTTATTTGTCTCGTTGAGTTACATAATTCATTAAATTGTGGTGCCACGGTTGTCGTGTGATTCCTTTGAGGTGTTTGTGCCTATTCCCCGTGTTTCTACGGCCATCCAATATGGCGACCTCCCCACCCCACTTCTCACTACCCGGCTTCACTCCAGCTCGCGGTGAAGGTTCCTTGCGACGCCTCCACTCTCTTTCTTCCTCCGTGATGACAACAGTGTAGCAAGGCATCGCTCATCCAGCACGAATCAAACGCGAGCTCATTGCTTGAAATGAGCGTGCGCTTTGAACAGGGAACTCAAACTTGAAATTAGTGTGTTAGCAGGAATAGTGAGAAGTGTAAATAACAAATAGTTGCTAATTAGAGAGCAAGAAACATAAGACAACTCAGAATAAGCTATCAACATACTACTAAACTAAATGAAATTTCACAAAAAATCTTACGAAAAATTGACCATAATGATAGCTAAACTTCAACCTAAATAAATGCCTCAACTGTGTTGCTTATCAATCTTAAAAATACGCAAAATAAGATTGGCCTCGATCCTATTTCAAGTTTTATAAATTATATTAATTTTAAAAAAAAAAAATTGACACGCCTAATGGTAAAATTTAAAGAAAAGTCAACAATCATCATCAATAAAAGAAACCATTGGAAAATGAAAACTTGATTAAGATCAATATCACACACCTATTTATCAGTGGACAGCCTTAATTTTACAAGATTTGATTTTATGAAATTGCATTTATGAAAGCATCGATATATGGATACTTTTTCCGATATATCGACAGCCGATATTGAAACTTTTTAAAATACCGATATATCGAGAATCTGATATTTTTTAAAATATCAACAGCCCTGCACCATACCAGCTTTAGCAATTTAACTTTGTTATTCTTGGTAGGGCTGCTGATAAAATATCAATATATAGATATTTTTATAAAAATATCGATATTTATGAGTGATATTTTTAGGACGATATATCGATATTTATGAGTGATATTTTTAGGACGATATACTGTATCGATATTGAAATCTTGATATCGGAGTCCGATATTTTTTAAAAATAAGTTGTTGTTATCGGTTCTCCTCGTAGAATATTCCAAGTTATTATTGGAGGGAAAACGATTACC